>CM032885.1:11715865-12060865 GCA_019176425.1 Megalops atlanticus | reverse complement strand
TTTATGATATGTGAAGTGTTTTACTTCCTTTGTTTCCGTCAGCCTGGCTTGGATAAACACCCAGCGCTTTCTAAAATTCACATATTTCGGTGCATTTGAAGGGAGGGTTGTGTTTGCCTAAGGTGTTGGCCTTCCTGTTTAATGTAGTGGGTAAAATGAGGACTTCATGAATGAGGTGTTTTGATTTGTTTTTTTTAATCAGCCTAACCCTTCAACTGATGAAATGAGTATTTGTAATTGTAGAAAAATTTTGCATGGAATTCACAACTTGGCATTGTGCTTCAGAATGGTTTCATATTATCCAGTGTTCAGAATGTACTAGTTCACATTGTTTGATTTAGTCTCAATGCTAATGAAATTTTGTAAATAAAGTAGTTTTGTAACTTACATGATATTTAAATCTTTGCCCTTTGAAAAACATTTTTTGTGGAAAGTCTCAAACATAGAGCTTCAGGGTCTGCAAAGCTTTATATTGCAAACTTTCTAACCCACTCCATTTTCTGGAAAGTTTCTGTTATGGGCTGTAAACGCTCAACATGTCTTATCAGGAGTAAAGCGGACTGCATATGAGGGACTATTGTGTTGGACTTGCGTGCTTTTTGCCTCTAAAAGTGTGTTAGATTTTCACTTGAAAAGAGAAGCCCTCGGGCACAGTTGGATTCAAAATATTGACTTGTAGAGACACGATATTTTGTTGTCGCCTGGAACCAGTTGCTTTGAGCTATACTGCCTGGGCTTTTGTTGTCTTGCACGGTTTTGTGCAGTAGCTTAATCTTTTTATTTTTCCATTGCCATTCAGCATTTCCCTGTGTTGACAGTTTAATGGTTTGTGCTCTGAGATGTGTGCAGATCGCAGTGGTGTTTAGATCAGAGGCAGGTGCCGAGGCAATGGGGGCGTGTAGGTGAAGGTGTGCAGTCCTTCTGTGGCTCTCCTGGATGGTGCACAGCTGGCCAGAGCAGTCCTGCCTCAGCTTTGGTAATGTCTGGGTTCTTATTATGGTTCACAACAAAATTGAAAACCCGGCCTTTAAAATTTGCCATGAAAAAAAAAGGTCAAAGTTTAGAGATTTAAGCTACTTATTTTTAAGTGAAATGCCCAACTCTGATCTTAAAGAGATGGTTGTACGTAAAGCTGCAAGATCTAAAGTACTTTTTGCTTTCATCTTTTTCGCATGCTTGCTTGCAAAAACAAAACGGCACCCTGCTTTTTTAAAAAAAAGGGGGCCCCGCAACAGCGGTTTTCTAATCACTCGGGGAGTCGTGAGTGACGGCTCTTTAATCAATGTCCTCATAAAAGGAAACGCGGCAGAGACGGCCCCCTTTTCCTCCGGGGGCGGAACGGGGGCGCCCGGTGTTTGGGGTGGAGGAAGGGGGGGCGGGGGCGGGGGTTATTAATGGGTCGACTGGTTAGCCGAGGGTAAGGAGGACAATTAGCTTTATCCGGGGCCATATGCTGCCCGATTGGGGCTCAGACAGGGGACAAAGCCCAGGCCACTGCAGCGGGCTAACCTGGGATCACCATGGGAGCCGTGCCACCGGGGTCACGCGCAGCTTAAGCCGGTGTGAGCGTGCGAGCCCGGGAGAGCCCAGGAGAGCGTCACACAGCGGCGCGGGGCAGGCTCAGCCGGCTGCGTACCCACTGCCCCCGCCATTCACACTGCACAGGGAGGCTGTGTTTCCAAAGGCACATCAAAGGAGCCGGGGGGGAGCAGGTGCAGGGCAGGCTAGGTGCATATACGTGCATGTGTGCGTGTGTGTGTGTGTGTGTGTGTGCGTGTGTGTGTACGAGTGTGTGTACGCGTGTGTGTGCATATACGTGTGTGTGTGTGCGTGTGTGTGTGCGTTTGTGTATGAGTGTGAGTGTGTGTATGTGTGTGTGTGTGCGCGCGCAGATGTGCCTGAGAGTGTATGTGTGTGTGTGTGTGTGTGTGTGTGTGTGTGTGTGTCTGCGCGCGCGCTCGTGTGCAGGAGAGTGTGTATATGAGTGCGTGTGTGTGTGAGAGTGTGTATGAGTGTGCCTGTGTGTGTGTCTGTATCTGTGGCTGTATCTGTGTGTATGAGTGCTTGCGAGCATGTGTGTGTGTGTGTGTGTATCACTGTTTGCATGTGCGTGTGTGTGGAAGCATGCATATGTGTGCGTGTGTGAAACAGCTTATCCTGAATTGGGTCATCTAATTAAATGAACAACTTAGTACAACAATATTGAAAATGTTTACTGTAATTACCATGTGTTTTTAGTTCCTCAGACACAGTAATAAGTCCTGGCCCTTGCCTTATTAATTGAAACAAAAACAGGCCTACATATTAGAGATGTTTTTCCTCATGAAAGAGAAAAACATGGATGGAAGTGTGTACGTTTCGGTTCTCAGATTAATGAAACTGAGATGGGTTTTGATCTCGGTGTAATGTTTGGGTTTTATTTATAAAGCTGATTTCAATAGACACCTTGCTGAGGAAATTTACATTTGTTTTGTTTCTGCTCCGCGAAAAAGGTACACGGCGTCCAACTTTAATGATGCAGTGTTTGCAGACGCGAAGATGTAGTCGGGTCATTAAAACGGTAATTGGTATCGCAGGTGATCGGATGACAGAGGGGATCTGGTTGTAATTTGCGCCGTGTTTCTGATCGTAAACGGGGGGTGGGATGGGGTGGGGGGGGGGGGGAATGGGGGGTGGACTCGCCCTCTCTGGTGCGGGGGAAACCATCCTGCCTCCATCTGGAGGGAATGAAGTCAGAGAGACCACATGGCTGGTGTTTTTGCCACAGAGGGCCTTTGATCCTCCGGTTTCGCCTGGCACTGGTGCAGCTGCATAACATCCCTCTTCCATTTCTGTTTAGCTCAAGTTTAAAAGGTACCAAAACAAAGGAGGAAACGGAACAGACGGATCCTTTCATGCTGGCCTCAGCAGTCTGCCGACATGTTGAGCGCTGAGCTTGTGAGTTATCGGCATTTTGCGATGAAGGTATCGAGGCGGGAAAAAAGGGAAAAATCTTAGACCGTTCAAACTGCTTTTTATACATCATATAGATCATTAAGGCTGTTTGTCTTATAGTGATGAAAGCAGCGAGGGTTATGATTATTGTTGTGTTGTTTGGGTGTTTACCTGAAAATACGTATTCTGAGACTTTGTGTTCTGGCGATCTGTTTAGCCCAAGGTTTGGGACACGTTTGTGCCTTTCTCATATGATGTAGAAGTCCCCCTACCTGCTGCTGTGCCCCCTCTCTGAGTGTGCCCTTCTCAGATCTTACAGCAGCGGGTTAACTCATCTTTCAGGGCAAGCTGTAACCAATCAGCTAATGATATGAGGATCAGGTCACATGATTCCTGGGCTCCAGGTTCCTGTGAAACCTGTGCTGTATATGGTTTGCCTTAAACTACATACTTCTGAAAGAGAGGAAGGGCTCAGATTTTCATAACTTTGTGAATCTTCCTTGTGATTAGCAAGTATCTGTCCATTCCAAGTGTAAAAATGACGATGAATAGTATTCAGAATGCAGACCTCAAGCAGCAAATGAAAGCAGCACAGACTGTTTGCCTGCCGACTCCGGAGCGGCGGGGAGATGTTGGCGAGGGGCGCGGGAGGATGAAGGCAGGGATCTCTCTTCATAAACGGCCCTGAGTCGGGATTAGGAGGATCATTGATCTCCAGCCCAGTGATTACAGTCTCATACTGTGCGTCAAATTGCCGCATTCTCTTCCTCTGTAAAAATAGCTCCAGTTTCAAAAGCTTGCTTCCTCTGCACATGAATTTGCCGACTTGCGCTGATAAATATCATCTCAGTGACCGAAACGAATCACCTTGTCGTGTCTGTTATGCTAGGCTCGTATTCGGCAGTGAGAATTAAATGCAGCATATATCAGATGTGTTGGAGGAGCCACAGTTGGCTATTATGCTGTGAAATCTGGTAGTCATGTCTGCATCCTAATGGTGTTCTTTATGGTGTTTTGGCAGGTTTATGCACCATCTCCAAATTCGGACGACTACAACAGAGACTCTCCCACGTACCCATCTTCCAAGCCTCCAGGCACGATGTTCGCAAGCCCTTTTTTCGGTGAGTGAAACTCCTTCTTGTTGCGTTGGTAATTCTTCCTCTTGTTGACTGTTCCTGAACAATAAAACGTGCTGCTATTTACTCTTCAGTTAGTGGCAGTCAGTGTTTGCCCTCCGGTCTCGACCATGGACCGTTCTCTCTCCACAGCTTTGTGTTAGACTTGTGAATATTGAACACTTGTGGAAGAAACTCCCCAAGCAAATGTGAACTCCATTTGCTGGGGCCTTCTGCTTTTCTTAGTTTTAGAAAAAAGATAACAGTAAACAAGTTGTTAAGTTAAACCAAAAATATAGCATGTCTTACTTGTTTGTGTGTTTTTTGTATGGACAGTGTGTGTCTGTCTGCGTGTGTGTTTGTGTCTGTGTGTGTGTGTGTGTGTGTGTGTGTGTGTGTGTGTGTGTGTGTGTGTGTGTGTGTGTGTGTGTGGTGTGTGGTGTGTATGGTGTGTGTGTGTGTGTGTGTGTGTGTGTTTGTGTCTGTCTGTTTTTCTGAGTGAGAGAGAGAGCACATGTGGTGGTAGCGCTTGCACATTTTTTCTGGTTAAGCTGGTTTAGAGACACAGAGCTCCCGAGCCAGGGCTCTCCAGCTGTTTGGAGCCTGCTCAGAATTACAGTCCTTCCGCTGAGTGTGAATTGGTCCGATGATCTCAGGGTTAATCTCACTTGAGGGGACTTTAGCGTCCTCTCAGCTGCAGTCGGGAAATTTCCCATCCTATTCTGGCCTCCGCAAAGAGATAAAATCTGGCCTGGATGCAGGGTCCTCCACCCTCCTGATTAGAGCAAGCTGCGGGCTGTGTGTGTTGTCCAAGCACCTTGTTCCATGTGAAAAAGCAGTTTCATCACTGTCGAGTACAATTGCACATGACAGACGACATCGCCAGATGCTTCCTTTTTAACTGAGTAAACTTTCTCTGTTGTTTTTAGACATTTCATTTTACATGTCAAACTGGGAGGAGGTGGCAGTCTGGATTTAAAGCCCGCTGAATTAAAGATGTCATGTACCTCTGGATGAGTCAAGGATTGCGTGATTGAAGTTGCGTTTTTTTTTCTAACCTGCTTTTTTGCTGGCTTGTTTAGATGGGACCCACAATTCCTCCGACCCCTGGAACTCCTCCAATGGGATCAGCCAGCCCGGCTACGGGGGAATGCTGGGAGGATCGTCATCTCACATGTCACAGTCAGGAAACTACGGCAACCTGCACTCGCATGACCGCCTGGTAAGACCACACCGTGTGCGTCTCGCGATGCTAACATTGCATCATATGCTGGGAACATGTTTGTTATTAGTGCTGGACTGGGCATCAGTCAGTCTTGGTGTCAGAGTTGCCTGAGGGTGCCAGATGGACTAGATGCTTGAATTTGGTCCCCTTCATTTCCTCCTTGCTTGTATAGAGTGGCCTCTACGCAAGGATGCCCAGATTTACAGGCGAACACACAAGGTCATCATTTCTCTACTCTCGTCTTGCCCCTTTTTGTTGGTTTATACAGCTATTGCTGTGCTCTTGATTTCATGTGGCTGAGAGCTGAATGTAAAGGCTTTACAATTTGCTTGAAATTAATTTTGTTGTACAGGTAACCTTGTACTGGATAGCACAAAACACAGTGCTTTAGATATGTATTGCAGGACCCCCTCCCCTAAGGGGGGCTTTTTCTTCCCTTGGCCTCACAGGGTCACAGCTCAACTGATGTGTTTTATGCAGTTCAGATCTGTCATAGTGCTTCCGCATCCCTCCCCATGCGCGTACACACACACACACACACACACACACACACACACACACACACACACACACACACACTGCCCATCCCTCCCACCTGGCCTGCTCTCCCCTGGTGTCAGTCGTCAGGCTTCTCTCTCCTGGTATCAGTGCTGTTCATCAGGCTGCTACCTCCTGGTATCAGTGTTCATCTTTTTGTGGGACTGCTTGCTGGTCATGGTCAGCATGCTTTAGGCTGTCCTCAGGGTCCAAAGAGGCCACAGCTATGCTTGTGAATTCTCTCTCTGAACAGAGGGGCAGCAGTGTCGTGTAGTGCTTAAACAGCAGGGTTTGTGACCCAAGGGTTCCATTCAGTTCGTTGGTGGGTCACTACAGTTGTACCCTTTGGCAGGGTACTTAACCCAGATTGTCTCAGTAAATATCCAGCTGTATAATGGATAATGTGAAAATTGTAAGCTGTGTGCATCCCTCTGGGTAAGAGCTTCTACTAAGCAAATGCTATGTTTTATGCTGCACACAAACCCAGCTGACTCTTCATCTAAATATTGTACATGTCAGTGCTGCTAACCCCTGCAGTGTCCAGTGCTTCAACATCAGGGTTTAACTCTGCCTTTATCTTCACAAATAGGTCATCCCATATCTCACTACTGTCTGTCTTCTGTTCCTTTGCTTACATAGAAAATGTTTTGTTTACCAAACCTGTATATTCTAATGCTCTATAACTAGAACATATCTGTAAATATCAGCCGTCCATTTTATGTCTTTCATTGATGTTGTTACATTTATGTGTGTGAGAGTATACACACACACAGCCTGTGTATGCATGTCCTCTAATATTGTTTTGCTGTCTTCCTGCCTTTGTCCAGAGTTACCCTCCGCACTCGGTCTCCCCGACAGACATCAACGCCAGTCTTCCTCCCATGTCCAGCTTCCATCGCAGCAACACCAGCAGCTCGCCCTTCGTCACAGCGTCACACACCCCGCCCGTCAACGCCGCAGAGAGCATCATGGGTAAGACGCCATCTCTGCGCTGTGCGTGTGTCTCTGAAACTAACGCTGAGGCAGCGGGTCTCTGTCCGTGCGTCTGTCTGCTAACCGCTGCAGGATATGACTTCTAGTCTCCTTTTCTTTATTTTTATCGTATTTGTAGCTGACTGGCACTTTATGGTGTCTTTGGTTTAGGAGCAGGGAACCGGGGCAATGCCACTGGAAGCTCGCAAACTGGAGACGCACTTGGGAAGGCCCTGGCTTCTGTGAGTAGCCTCTGTTCGATAGGTTGCCCCCAGGGCTCACTCTTCATTCGTAAAAGGAGTGCTGCACTTTGCTCATATTGGAGAGGATGCAGGCATAGGGGGCTTAGGTGTTGAGATGAAACGGACAGAACTGTAGCTGTAGTGCAGAGGAGACTCGGTCACACAGGAAGGAGTTCCATGCAGAAAGGAAGTGGGGGTGGGGCCAGTGAGTGGGTGGGCACCGGTTGCTAGGGCAACGGGAGTTCTGTCATCCTGTGGCAGTTGCTTGGCAGGAGCAGCGGGATCGTTCCGTGAGCCACCACTTGCTCAAGCTGACAGGGAATACACGCCCACTGTGGAGCAGTGCGCTGAGATGTCGGCCATCACACAACGCAGCCCCTCCGAGGAGCTTTTAAACAAGCTCCGTCACATAAAGCAGACACTCAGGAACAGAAACGGCGTCTTAAGATGTCATTCTGGCATATTACTGCACGCAGTCATTTCAAAATCGCTTAAGGTTGTACCCATTTAGATTGGACCGGCCTTAAACTGCTCTCAGACTTTTAAAATGTGTGTTTAGAGTGATGCGTGTTCATCTCTCTTCATCCTGTTTTATGAAAACAGCTGCAGCCTCCCCCCCCTCCAAAAACAGCCATTTCGGCAGCCTTTAGCAGTGGGCGTTCTCTGTAACCTGATACCACACTCTGGAATAATGCCCCTCTCCCAACTTTAAATGAAGTGACCTTTGTTGTTGTGATGGGTATTAACTACTGTAGTGAATAATGCCGAGTGATTAAATAAGGCCAGAGGATGTTTGCGAATGTTTTTTGGGCCTAAGCCTGGATAATTGTGCTCCTAATCTCAGAGTATACAAGAAAGGGAATTGTACATAAAAACATTTGCAAAGCCTATGGATTATGCATTAGTTTGGATAATCAACTAAGTCTAGATGGAAAGAAAGGAGAATCTGGGTATTTGTGCCATTTTCGCTGAATATTTGCCAGACAATAACTCCTTAAGTCTGCGCCCACGGAGGGCTCTCAGAAAAGAGTGAAAAAAGATGAAAACATCTGGTATCTTTCAGGGTCTGATTTCAGATCTTGGCGCACTTTTGTGTCAGGCTTGCAGCCGATCGAACGGCAGAGTGTTTAACTAACACCGTTTTAGTTACACCAGCGCTCCTCCTGATTGAGTTTCTTTTTCATTTCCTCCCTGCCTCTCTGAACCCAGCGTACGGCCCCCATATAAATTCAGTTTAGGGGAGAGGAAAAAAAGGTTAATGGCTTTCTTTTTAGCACAATGGAGATGGGAGGTAGGGAGAAAAAATCAAATAAGGAACACGGGGGAAGTTGACTACACACAAGCGCACACGCTAAAAAGAAAGAGGGGGGGCAATGATAATCACAAATTAAGTCTTTTTGTATTCCCAGACTCAATTCTATTAGCATGACAAAGCTGCTGTGAAATGGACACGGTTGGGTTGGGGGGCAGACGGGGGGATGGGGGGGGGTGGGGAGGGTGAGGCCGGGGGGTGGCGGGAGACAGGGGGGCTCAGGAGAGGGGGCTGGGGAGGATTTAGGAGCGCTGCAGTTGAGCTCCGCGGGCCGTCCATTGTGCGGCCTTTGTCCGCCGCCCTTTTCAGCTCTGCCCCGCTCATCGGCCCCCCTGCTGCCCGGGGGAGGGGGGGTCTGATGAGGGGCGGGGCCTGGCCTGTTGTTGTAAAACGAGTCGCGCCGTGGTTTGGGTGCGGGACAAGTTCCCAGGGACGTTAAGCGTGGCCAGTTTGATCTCGCGGGGGTCAGGAAAAGCGGCCATTGACCACACATTTTTAACAAAAGCGTCGCCCGCGGTTGTTTGGAGTTGGAGCACGCTGAGTCCTTTTCAGCATTATTGCTCTGTTTCTAATGAATTTTGGAGCTGTGTGGTCGTGGTCACAGCTAATGGTCATCTGTTTACACCAGGAGGGAATGTTTAGAACATACTTTCTTAAGGTATTGTGTAATAAACGTCACTCCAAAATCTGGTTTAAGTATGGAGGGAATGGGAGTCCCTAATGAAGAAAACAAGTTCATTAAATATTTTTGGTTTGACTGAAGTGGATAAAGACCCCCTGCCCCCAAGGCCTTGCAATCATCAAGCTCTTCACAGGATTTTGAAAGCTGATTGATTCACAACATTGTGCCATTTAGGCCTGAATAAGGAGATTACAAATAACTACCTTTTGCTGTGTTTTAGTTTTTCTGTTTCAATTGCATTCGGTTTGACTGCGCCTTATTTCACAGCATTCGCTGGCGTTTTCGCAGTGAAAAATTGCTGTAGATTTGCCATTTATCCCAGAGCTAATTAGTGGGATTGAAGACTTAAAACCCCTCCTGTCTGCTAGATGTTTTCCATTAGGTGGCAAAATATCCTCTTATCAAATGAGGAAACGGGGAATCCTGTTGTGTAATCAATCTCGCATTTAAACAGCCTCAGCCCCTCTGGGACACTCTTAACCGCGTTACCTGCAGCCTTTAAAGAGACAGCATCTCTCAGGTGCAGCGCGCGTCTCAACTGCCACACGCAGAAACAAACAACGCGTCAGGCGCAGCAGAGAACAGGGACCGAGGAGCCAAACCTGTCACGGTGAGGCGTGATAGGTCACCCGTCTCTCGCGGGCCGCCATTACCGCGCAAAACGTCCTGCGCGGCGAACGGGCCGGGATCAAATGACTGCCTGCTTTTTATTAGGTCCCATCAATAACCCGATTATGCGCGAAGTGCTCTCGCGGAGGAGAGAGGCTGCTCCAGTGGGGGAGAGGTGGCGGGTGACGGTCAGCCTTCCGGAACGTTCCGTCCGCCTCTCTGGCCTCTTTCACGTGTCCTGTGCTGCGAGGTTTTGAAAAAAAGGATATTAGTAAGGTTTAATGGAGGTCTGAGTCCAGCTGTAGTTTCCTGGTAATGTTTCACTTTCTTTTCTCACTGTTTTTGCTGCAGGAATAGAAAGCATAATGTATCCTCTCTCTTGTGTCGTGTCGGGAAAAATGACTTCTTCTGGGGTGGTAGCGTGTGGCGGCCGGGACGGTGGGAGATCTGAGGAAAAACAAAAGCTGTGTGATTTGCAGGGCTGGGAAAAAAAAAAAAAAAACCGTCACAGAGAAGAGAGGGTGGGAGGAAATGGATGTTCTGTGCGGGTGTCACAGCGAGAGCTGTTTCGGAGCCAGCGTCTGAGGCGCGGGGCCCGAGTCGTTAAAGGCCCATATGTATGCCGGGAGCGTCTTTACGGGCTCACCGGTAGTAAAATAAGCAGAATTGATGAGCCAATTTTGGCTGCGAGCAGACCGGGGGTGGTAAAGGGAGCTATGAAAAGTAGAGAGAAATGACAGCTTCTGCTTTTTAAGAGCTGCGCACGCCGTGTTACTGACAGGTGGCTCTCTCTCTCTCTCCTCTCTCTCCAGATTTATTCACCTGACCACACCAGCAGTAGTTTTCCATCCAATCCCTCGACGCCTGTAGGATCTCCGTCGTCCCTCACGGGGGCAGCTGGCACAGCGGGGACAGCAGGTATGGTGGCCAGCGCCCTCACGCCCCTCCCCCCCTTAGAAGGGCGTGTTTTGGGCCAGCTTGCAGGCCGGTCCCAGACCGGCAGGTTACCGGGCACAAATGGGGCCAGGGACCGCTCTGTGCCTCAGGGAACATTCTCACTAGGAACGGGAGCCTGGATTCGTTGGGTATTTATTTATTATGTGACCCCCCCAAGATTACATATTCAGATTATGGAACACTGCTTATTTCCCCCTGAATACACAGTACGTGATTCCAGTCTTGTCTTTTCCAGTAATGCCTCACTGCAAACAAAGCGTTCACTCTCACACTCAGGCAGGAGAATTAATCATATCAGTGAATTACATGATCTTATGCAGGGTTCTTAGGCTCCTCCTCATGAATATTGATGAACTCATTTTTTTCCTTAAAAAATTTGGTAATTAAGCATTTCAAAAATGATCCAAGCGGTTGATTAATGATGTCACGGGCGAATAGTCAAATAGCCAAATATTTTGTCCCCGCCCCTGTTACCACGCATAATGACACTCGGTACCATGGGACGCCCCCAGATAACACCTCAACCCCCCCTGAGGTGGCCTCCGAGTCGTTGAACTGGTCGAACACATCAGTGGTAGTGATTTCATGGATGACAGAGTAAGGTGATGGTGGCAGTGGAAGGTGACCATGGTGTTGAAGCCCCGAGCGGGGCGTGTTAGTCAGCTAGGTCCTGCTGAGGGCAGCTGTCCCTCCCTGTCTCTCTCAGCCCCACCCCCCGTCCTCAGCTGTCGCCCCGTCCTGCGGACAGCTGTTCCCCTCTGTGGAGCCTCATTGATTTCCCCGTCCTGGAGGAGGCTGGGATTACGCCGCGCTGCTGCGACTGTATCCCTCTCTGTTTTACGACGGGACCCCTCGGGTCCCCGCGGTCCCGCTGGCGTCACCTGTGGGCGTGGCCAAACCGGAGGTGACATCACGCAGTGCTGCGCAGATGCGTGCGGCTTCTTTGCGCGCTCCCACACTCCTGCAGGAGGATCTGTGTGATTTCGCTGCGTTCTGAAGCAAACTGGACAAATCAGACTTGCTTTCATCCTTACCTTTGTTTTCTGCTACCTCCATGCACAAATCCTTCCATTAAATTGAGTGCTTTGTTTTTTGTATTAGGATCGGCAGTCCTCATGGTTTCTTTATCATCATTATTGTTAACGTCATTATCGTCATATTATCTAATCTAATATTAACTAATTTAATGGATGAGTGTGTATTGATGGACAGGCGCTCAGCACATTACCAGCTGTGATTTTGCCACGGATGCCGTAATTAAATTAGAATCTGCCCTGGCTGGGCTGTGTAATGGAGATGTGAATGGGCTCCTTGTGCGGGACAGCGGTCTGTGCGCGGGGGGGGGAAGAGCAGAGCGCAGGAAGCCCCTGACCTGTTAATGAAGCTGACCTCACGGCTCCGCGCTCGCACTGTTATTGTTATGGCTGGACGGTGCTTTGGAGAGAGGTGTGGTGGGGGTGTTAGGGAAGGTGTGAATGAGCGCAGTGTCTGGCTGCAGCGGTGTGGACGCGGGGAGCGGTGGCCGGGACGGGGGGGTGGGTCGTCCCGGGCGGAGCGGGGGCGTCTGTTACGGCCGGAGACGGAGGAGAGGAGCGTGTGGCCAGGTGCAGTGGCGGCTGCGCTGGCAAGATCATGACCGATCGCTGGGCTGCTCGGCCCAAACAAGAACGCAGGAGAGCACGATCACACACTCAAACCCACACACTCGATGTGCTCGTGCACACACGTGTACTGTATACACACACACACACACACAGACACACACATATATAAGCATGCCCATACACATGTACACAGATGTACATACACACACACACACTAATGTACACAAATGTACCCACATGCACTCAAACACACACACAGACACACACACACACACACACACACACACACACCTATGAAGAGTAGTGAGGGGAGGGGAGGGGAGGTGAGAGTGAGGTGGCTCTGCCTGGCCGTGCTCACATGAGGCCGTAATGAGCAGGCCGGTGTGATGCGGAGCGGCTTGAAAGGTTTGGGCGAGGCCTGCTCTGGCCCTGGCCCTGGCCCTGACTCTCGCGCTGCACTCAGTGTGCTCTGCCCTTCATGAGAAAGCACCACGCTTTCTTCTACCCATCAGCTCCTCTTTTGAAAAGTGCACATCCAGTCTGAAAGGAATATACATTTTTCTCCCCTTTTCCAGAGAACAAACGCAGCCCTCCCTGCAGGCTTCAACTTTGATGTCTAAGCGTTGTCATAACAACCCTTTGTTGGTTTCACTGCACTATAAAAAAGGGTTTAATTCTTTATATTCTTCTAATATGTATTACGTATGTGTATGTTCCTTCTACCTTTTCTAATGCAGGTACTGCTCTTGCGTAGGTATAGCTCTACTTATATACAGAATGCTGTAGATGCAGGCCATAAGGTCACCTTGTTATCAGACATTTTGTTACTTGAGACAGATAACATGGCACATACGTTCCAGGACTTCAGGAAATGCGCTAAATTGGCTAAATATTGTAACATCATAAAGAAATAATGTCATGCACGTTAAGCATGAAGTACATTTCATTTGCGAAGGAATATTGAACATACGTGAATTAGTAGCCACATTAGTACCAGTAATATTTCACTCAGTGTTGAAACTGCCATTCCCTTAGCTCCAGTTGTCAATGTTGCTAGCATGCTGCACCAAAGTCTTCACCTTTTCAGCTTGATGTCAAAGAAGGACCTCTCATGAGAGCATTCGAAGGCAATTTGTAGTTAATTAATCACTGTTATTGATGCAAAGTGAGACAGAGATTTAATAGGCTTTTTCAAAGGGCAAAATCACAACCCTCATCACTGGCTGGCTGTTGATAGCAGACACATTCTTTTGCACTTTTAAATTGCACAGTATTTCTGATTTTGAAAAACAAACTTTTTAACATTAAAAATAGAATCGCTTGACTATGAAGGAGCTTTTAAAATTGCAGATGAAAGAGGAGGGAGTGGAGTCAGTTTTGGGAGTTCCAAGTTTTCAATGATCTGTATTAAAACAAACTATCAGGGTTGTTTTTCCTGTCCTCTAGTCTGTTCATTTTTTTTGGAAGAAAATTTTAATAAGAGCAGAGCTATATTTAGAGGGTCGTAAATAATTTGGCATGATTTTCAGATTAACCTCAAATACATCCATCTGTTCATTAGGATTAGTTCCTTAATTCAGGCATAATTACTCTCTCCCACTGCTAGCGCAATTAAAAAGAATCCCCATTTCAAGCGGGTAGCGGGAACCCGGCTAATTTTTCAAACTGCCCGGTAAGGCTACAGGTATTAAAGTTCCATTTCCATTCACACAGGGGAAAAGCTGATACAGCACAGAGCACCCATCTCATTTCCTGTCCTGGAGTAACTTTTAATAGCTTGTTAATTAGTCTTGCTTTCTTTTACGGGCTTTTTTTTTTTTGTTAAATGAAAGCCCCTCAGATGTGGATTGCGCATACACTTGTGAAAACGAATAGCTGGAAAGACCTTAACCAAACAGCGGTGGAAATATAGAGGATGTTTAATCCTGCTGTTTGTCAGTAACAAGCTGAAGTTATCGCCGGGGCCCCTCTCGGCAGAGGGGATCCGTCCGAGGGAGGCAGAGGACAGGAAGGAGGATGTACTAACAGTTTTGACAAACAAACCGAATAAAACAGATAACCTAAACAAAGGCCCATTTGTAGATTACACTAATTGTAGGCAGAGCTTGGCTTCTTTCACTGTAATGGAGAACAGGCTGTGAACTGAAGGCTCCGGACCAGAACTGGCCTACAAATGCCGCTTTGTGTAAATAACCCGCAAGGTTTATTTATCGTCAGGTTGCATTAAGGATACTTCTGCCGGTTTAATGTACACACTAAGGGCTTCGTGTAATTCATTATTTCCTGTTGTGCTTTGTTTGCTCGTTGGAGTAAACTATATTTTGTTAAAAAGAAGCTTTTTGTTACAGAAATGTTCCACAGAAATTTAAATGTGATTTTTGTTTACCCATTTACAGCACTTGTGCCATGATAGATCAGTAGATTGTCAGTTGATGTGTATAATTGCCAAACACTGTAGCACAGTTCACTGGCCTGCACTATCTCAGTTTCAGATCAGCCCTGCTCCAAGCACCGGAGACCGCCTGGATTAAAAGCATATACAATGCTAGAGTCATTTCAACATAGTCCTGAGAAAATGTTTTCTTTGTGTTCACTTGCTTATCGTCAGTATCCAGCCATCCAAGCAGCAGAATTCTGAGTCTTTCCTGGGTCCCCTGAGTCATGGCCTGTGAGCTGTGTCACTGCCCTGTGAGAGCAGTAGGGTCAGTGTTTGTGTTGAGTCTCTGCTAGGTTTGCACACAGTCGGATATGAGTCCAATCAGCACGGTCCAGGAGCACCGATTTGAGCTTTCCTTCTGCCGAATTCTAGAACCTTCTAGGCCTTCTGAGTCAGCCTGTTGACAGGGTTGAGGAAGACAGTTTGTGTGCCCCCCTCCTATCTACATTCCGGCTTTTTCTAGAACTTTAACAGGGCCTGCATTGTTCTGTTAGAGTCTTTATTCATTAATGACCGGATGCAGCGCATATCCCAGCATGCAGTGGATGGGGGACTGGTTTGGAGCTGCCCACCCTCTGTCTCACAGTGCAGGATGCAGTCTAGTCGTAGGAAATGATACATTTGTGACCCAAGAGAAAAATAGCTCACAAAAGAACAACGCGACTGGACAGGATGTGGACGTATAAATTTAGACATGCTCCGTGTCGGACAGCCATTGTGGAAGAGGTCCCTCCGTTGATGTTGACATTCCAACAAGCCTTTTGTTCGGGCGAGCCGAGGCCACGTGGAGAGGGTAACAACGTGTCCTCTCTCTCCCGCTCTCCAGGTACCAACCAGTGGTCCCGAGCGGCCGGACAGACGCCATCCTCCCCCAGCTACGAGAACTCCCTGCACTCACTGGTAAGGCCCTGCCGCACTACACCCCACCCCCTACCCCCCTCCCCCCTCCCCTCTCCCACGCACAGCTCCTAAGCAATTTTTAATGGACAGCCGCGAAGTCGATCCGCTCTTTGCGCGGAGGGCACGCCGGGAGTCCACGGCGGGGCTAGCGTTACAAGGAAATTTCTGGCTGACAAATGTCGGGGGCAGGGCCGAGCGACACCCGTCCCGGGGGGGCGTGTCCGCGGCCATCTGTTCGCCGCTCCTCGGGCCAGGCCCGGCGAAGACAGCTGTTGCCGCCCACCGCTGCTCTCGGATTCCTGGGCTGACTGGGGAGCTGGGGCCGCTGGCACACGAGGCTGCGCCGGCGGCCCCGCCCCTCTCTCAGGGATGGGCGTGCGTGGGTAAATGTTTACGCACGAGCTTCGAATGCCACCTGCAGCTGCTTTTCCGAGTGCCATAGCTGCCCCCCACCCCCACCCCCACCCCCCGTCGTATGAATGGGGAGCCTTCCCTTCCGAAATAAACACTCCGGACGCAGATCCGTTTTAACCCGGGCCGAAAGGTACATGTTGATGCTGACGTGTTGGTTGGCTGCATTTGTCTCTTCTTTCCCAGCTCTCTGAATGTGTGCTTATCGCCTCCTGTTCCTATCTTGACTTTTGCCAGAAATATCGAGTTCACCAACAGCTCCATGAGCATCTGCAAGATGCCATGTCCTTCTTAAAGGATGTCTGCGAGGTATTGATGCCCTCTAGATGGCGCCTTTACGCCTCCCGTGTTTGTCACTTCCTCACGTCTTTTTTTTTTTTAATTTTTATTTTTTTTTCTTTCACCCGCTCAACCTTTTCTCATTTGAGTCCATTTTAATTCAGTCTGTTTTAATTCGGTATTCACATTTTTTGTTGCGGTGCTTTATCATAATTTATTTATATATTGCCATTTCAGCTTGCAGCAAATGCACGCTAATCAGCTTATAAGAATTAAATGCTCAATGAAACTTAATGCCAAATTAATAGTCATGGTTCTCGATGTATAGCAGGGAAAAATCCTGTTTTTGTGGATTGTGACTCGAGGGCATGTTTCTATTGTGTACGATGTGTTCTTCAGGTTGAAATGGCGTGGCTTCTTTATTTTTTGGAGGGTGTCCTCCCCCATACGCATTCTGTGTGTTCAGTGTAAACTTGCTCCACGAGTTGAGTGTGTAGCTTTTAGTACGGTGTTTTTTCATGACTGAATCATCCTGTCATAACGGCCCTGTCTGGACCGATGTGCTCATGGTAACCTTCGGTTTCTCTCTCTCCCTCAGTCTCGGATGGAGGACCGTCTGGACAGGCTGGACGACGCCATCCACGTCCTGCGGAACCACGCTGTGGGCTCCACCGCCAGTCTGCCCAGCGACATACACAACCTTCTGGGACAGGCGCACAACGGGCCAATCGCAGCCATCGGAGCAAACTTCCCCGCAGCTGGATTGGTTGCCAGCCGGACAGCGTCCATGGTAACTGTCTCTAAGATGCTGCTTTACAAAGCTTACAGGTTTCGTCCCTGTATGTTGCATTGCTTCAGGTGTGTGTGTTGGCATAAACAATTGTGCAGAAGTTCTATGTCTTTTTCTCAAATAGTGTTTGGACTGATATGGTAGGATTGAGACAGATTTACGGAGAATAGAAGTCTTATTCTGGTAGCCTTTTATTATGGAACACCCAGAATGGTAAGACAAGTGATATGGACCGAAAAGGAGACATTTGTAGTTTGTTTTGGAAGGAATGAAAGCATCTGTTTGGTGGCGCTTTTTCCAAACGGCCTGTTAAAGAAGCCATGGCCACCTGCCTACATTTGGTGTTTTCAATGGAAGGTGAGGGCTTTTCTCTGCGCGCGCGTGCGTGTGTGTGTGTGTGCACGCGCGCACATGCATGTGACTGTGAGAGTGTGTGTGTGTGTGCGTGTGTGTGTGCGTGTGTGTGTGTGTGTGTGTGTGTGTGTGTGTGTGTGCACGTGTGGTTCTGTGTGTGTGTGTGTGTGTGTGTGTGTGCATGTGCACGTGTGTGTGTGTGTGTGTGTGCGTGTGTGTGTGCATGTGCACTTGTGGTTCTGTGTGTGTGTGTGTGTGTGTGTGTGTGTGTGTGCGCGCTCAGACCAATAAAACGCAGCCACAGCCATGCGGAGAATCAGAGCCTTTTCCACCGAGAGCAGTGCAGCTTATGCGTGCATATTTTCCAGATGCGTAATGGCTGGCAGAGGGCTTTTTCTCCTTGAAATAGAATATACAGAGTGAATGGGAAAAGCAGGCAAGGCGGGCTTAAGTTTCATTCGCTCTGGTCTGGAAAATTCTCGTCCGGTAAACTCCTGCGAGGGCCACAGGCGCTGGCTGCGGGGAGAAGAGGAATGCTGGGACAGAGCTACGCGTGATGTTTGCGCTCTCTCCCCCTCGTTTTTTTTTCCAGGAGAACAGGGGATTTGAGCACAGCTGTAGTGGAAGTAACAACAGAGGAAACAATTTTTAGATTAATCCCTCGGTGGCGGAATGAAATAATTCGGTCCATCTTCTGTTTTTTTTTTTTTTTCCTGAAATGTGGGAATGGGTCCTGGGAAGGCAGAGCGGCCGGCGGGATTAGGGCCCTCTCTTGATTAAACGCGTTTTACATGTAAAACGGATCCATTCTGAGGGAGTTGGGGGGGGTTGGGCGAGGCTGGCAGAGAGAGTGGCCTGCTGCAGTAAGGCCTTCAGAGACCGTGGTTAAACAGGCCCTGCCTGCCTGTGTGTACGGTGCCATCCTAACACCAGGCGATGTTTCACCCAGAGAGCCACCGCGCCCTTATAAAACCAAAACCCTGCGCAGTCCTCCCCTTTGATCAAGGCCCAGTCAGGGAAGGAATGTTTCTTGGTAATAAAGGTCGCTCAGGTCAGTGTAGGGTTATTCTCCTCGTGGCTGGATATGGACCAGACTGAGAAAGGAAAAGAGACTTGTTCCTGTGCTCTGTTTAAATACTCCCAAGTGAAGTTTTATTTCCATTCTGGTTAAAATCTGTTATTAAGAGCCAGTATTTCAGTATTTTAGATAGGAAAGAATTTTTTTGTTGAATTGCAGAAAATATGCACCTGCAGATGTATCTTCCATTTTGTTTTTAATATTAGTATAATATGGTGAGGAACAGGTTAAGGATAGTAATTTATGTGATGGCTGATAGTAAGTTTATACCTAGTACCAAGTTTTTTTTTTGCATCATTGAGGAGTTTTACTCAATGTTGTATGCAGATGAACATGTTGTATGCAGTAGGGAAACTGCAGTGCTCACATTGGAGTCCCAAATCTGAATAAGCCGGGGGAGTCTGTGGGAGAGGGCTTAGGAGCAGATAGGCAGGGCTGTGATTTAGCAAAGTGTTACCACAAGGCTTTTATTTTGGCAAGTCCCCTCACCCCCCTCACTCATTCCCTTTTTTTTTAATTCAGCAACGTTGGAAATCTGAAACTTTGGAAGCGTGAGTCTCTGAAGCCGCAGTCCCCACCCAAATAAGAGCTCTCAGCTGTATGGTAATGAGGGGACCGAGCAGTAAAAACAGCACCGCTCCTTCCTGGCCGGCCCGACACTCCTCCCCCCTCCTGCCCGAGACAAAGGCTCGCTGGGACACCTGTTGAGATTGCCGTGGAGAGCGGCGTGCGGAGCGAGGGGGGAGGCGTCGGGGAGGGGGGGTCGAGGTTAACAGAGGCCAACAGTGACTTGGAATCACATTCCTTGGGAAAAGGGGAAGGGGGCAGGACTCCTCCCCCTCTCTCTCTTCATTAGCGGCCCCGCCCCCGCGCCCTCTCCTCCTCCTCCATTCAGCCCTCTCCACCCATCCTCCAAAAGGAAACCAGATAGCTGAGGAACATGCGATAATCCCCCCAGAGGACCGGCACAGCCAGCGCTGCTTTTCCACACAGACCCGTCTTCTCCCCTCACATGGAGAGGAAGCGGGAGAGCGTTAAGAGGGGGTCCTCGCGTGTTCAATTTAAAGAGCATTTGGTTTTAAAGTAGGATAAGCACCTCACCGTGCATTAAACACTCCGCCACGCGTGAAGGGCCTCAAGGATGATGCGCGCAGCCGCCGAGAACAAGAAAGAAAATGAGCTGCAGAAAGGGAAGGAGTCGCGGCCGTCAGTGAGCGTCTCCTCTGCTTTGTGCGGCCGACTCGAGTGACATTGAGAGTGGCGCGTTTCCTGTCCGTGCCTCCAGCGCCGGCTAATATACCAAAACATAGCGGGACAGCTTCAAAATACCAGATGTCAGCGCTTTCATAATATGACAAAAACGTTGCCGTTTCGGCCGTTGCGCAAACGGCGGAGAGAGGGCTGAGCCGGCGCTGTTTTAAATGAAGGAGAGCGCGTCTCCACGGCGGCGCGCTCACATCTGGTGGCGGTGGCCCGGGGTGAAGCGCAGCACAGAAGCACCCCCAAGTGTTTAAACAGGGCACTGAGGCAGGCCTGTCAGCTCGGCCAGGCCTCAGCCAAGTCACTGAAGCTGTCCAGTGCGCACCCTCAGACCGCCATTCACAATAACCTGCTCCCTTCCCATAGAGCAGTTGCTTCCTGTGGAGCCGCCTGGAGACGTATTCCTGCAGGCAGGAGTTCGGTGTAACCCTCCACCAAAAAATGTCCACGTGTGGTTGTTTTAAGATCACACAGGGGTCAGTCTTGCTTTGAAACGCACACTTCTGAACTCGTTTCAAGAAGCACGAGCGAGAAACTTTAAATGAGGGAGGGGATTTAAGAGGAACCATGACTTTTCTCTCAGAATAGGCCTACATTATCAAGAGCAAGAAAGTGCGGACTGCTGGTGGAAAAAGGAGAAATATAAACTCTCTCAAGAGGTTGGAAGCAAAATTTTGAGTGTTGTTCTTTCTCATTGGCCATCCTTATTGAATCTGTGAGGAGGAGGACAACCTGGGACAGTGTTTGTACCTCTGTGAGGTCAGCGTCCTTTGCAGAATTGTTTGTTCTCTTGTGTTTTTTTTGCGCAGTACTGATCATGTCGTGTCAGTGTGGCGCCTCTTAAAACAGCCTCTTAAGTGGAATTGTTTGGCTCTTGCAGGGTGGAGCTCAGCGGGATGAAGCCAGCGGTCTCAACAGCAATCACGCAGGACTGCCCAGCACCGGGCCCGCCGCGAGCACGGACCTGAACCACCAGGGAGACGGCTTCAGAGGTCAGTGTGGGGTCACCGCCGATCATGTGACCTCCTCCCGCCATTCCGATGCAGTCCTTGGACTGCCACAAGATCACTGCACCTTTCCTCTGGGAGTTTGCGTATTTAGATGGGATCTTTGTCTCTTGGAGTTAGCATCTTTAGATCTGAATAACACATTTCATGTAGAAATATGGTCTTCCGAGCTCAGCAGTAATGCCACTTTTTTTCCAAGCGTCTTCACAGAGAGGAAGGTAGACTCATTTCTGTTTCAGTCAGAGGCTGGATTTTGTCCATTTGCATGTTGTTAGAATGTGCTTCTATGATATATGTCTAAGGCTCAGCTTTGAATACACTGCATGTGTTTCTAGTGAGTCAATGCGAAGAATCTCCACGCTGTTGAACAGCTCACAAAAATGGTTGTATTAAAAGTGAGCAAAATTAAAATTGCTTATTTTTTGGGATTCATACATCCTTGTAAGGGCATTATTTCCTTGATTGCTGCATTCCACTTTTGCCATGCACCTGAGAAATTTTGTAAATTTTTTGTTTGTGTAATTTATTATAACAGTTATATGACATTATTGTTGTCGTTTGGTAGGACTGGCAGGAGGGCTGCCTGGTCATGTGACTGCTGGCCTGGAGCTGAAGGTGGAGGGCCAGGAGAAGGACGACATGCACGACAACCACTCCTCCGACGATCTCAAATCTGATGACGAGAGTGACAGGAAGGACATCAAGACACCCAGAGGAGGGACCCGCACAAGGTGACGATCGCCCCCCCCGGGGGGCCAGCTGTTACACCCCTGCCTCTGTATGGGCTGTCCGCAGGCCAAAACCCCACACATTTACCCAGTGATAAAGCCACTCTTGCTCAGCTCTGTTAGTGTCCATTTCCCAGCATGCAGTGCGTGCTGAGACGCGTTGCTCGGCGACAGGCTGACCGCTGCGTGCTCTCGTGCCCTGTCTCTCCTGCAGCAGCATTAACGAGGACGAGGACCTGAACCCGGAGCAGAAGGCGGAGCGCGAGCGCGAGCGCAGGATGGCCAACAACGCCCGCGAGCGGCTGCGGGTGCGCGACATCAACGAGGCCTTCAAGGA
This sequence comes from Megalops atlanticus, assembly GCA_019176425.1. Taxonomy (NCBI): domain Eukaryota; kingdom Metazoa; phylum Chordata; class Actinopteri; order Elopiformes; family Megalopidae; genus Megalops; species Megalops atlanticus. Next base: position 12,039,095 of record CM032885.1, on the reverse strand, counting down.
GCTGGGCCGCATGTGCCAGCTGCACCTGAAGAGCGAGAAGCCGCAGACCAAGCTGCTCATCCTGCACCAGGCCGTGGCCGTCATCCTCAGCCTAGAACAGCAAGTCAGAGGTCAGTGCCCGGCGCCGCCACAGGGGGGCGCTAGCCTACAGACTGCGGTCTTACTAATGACCGTAAGGATACGCAAGTGTGGGGATTTATGGATGGGGCTGGGAACAAGTGGGCCAAAGTGGTGTGTATGTGTGTCTGTGCGCGCGTGTGTGTGTATGTTTGTGTGACTCTGTGTGTCTGTGTGCATGCAGGCGTGTGTGTGTGTGTGTGTGTGTGCAGGCGCGTGCACGTGCATGCGGGGGATGCCGAGACTCCAGGAGTGGCTCTGAACAAGTGGGCGGTATTTGTGCATTTGTGATATGCGTATTCTGCCGATGATGTGACTCAGCGCCTAAGACCCAGCTGCCACTGTCCCGCAGAGAGGAATCTGAACCCCAAAGCAGCCTGCCTTAAGAGGAGGGAAGAGGAGAAGGTGTCTGCCGTGTCGGCGGATCCCCAGCAAGGGCACCCCGCCGTCCACCCCGGCCTCACCGACACATCCAACCCCATGGGCCACCTCTGAGGAGCGCCCAGGTACCAGCCCACCTTCCCTGCACTGCTGCAACTCTTCCTCACGGTTGCAGCAGAGCTGAATATCAAAACATATATTACAAGCAGCTCTGTTCAACCAAGAAAATGTACTTCAGAGCTATGATGATTATGGTTTACGGCCCGACATGTGGAAAATCCATGTCCTCTCTGTGTTGCCACGCTGAATTATCTCTATTGTGCCTCTCTCATTGATGTTCCTTTTCTGCCTCCCCCCCTCCTGTCCACAGATGAAATCGATCCAGATCAACTCTGTATGATACGAGAGTGGGTGACCTTGCTTCCCAAGGCAGACGGGACTCACAATTAGTGACACAAATTTGAAAAGTCAAACCACTTGAAGCAAAAATCCAGAAAAAAAGCAATCTCGAGATTGAGGATGAAAAAAAACAAACAAAAAAAAACCTGGCAAGGCTTCCAGCTCCCTGTGAAGACGCCCGACCCAGACGGGCGAAATCTCTGCCCACGAGCAAACTTCAGCGCATATCGTTCCGTTCTCAAGCAGCACGTCGCGCCCAAACAATCAGACTGTGGCGATCTCCTCCGCTGTCCACGTTGGAAGTTGACTTGTGCCTAAACTAAATTGACGAATGCATTGTAACCACAGTTGTTTTCTTTTTTTAAATTTTATTTATTATGTTACTGAGATATAACGTAACTCCACGTCTAAAGGGAAAGTGATGACATTGTTTTGTTTTTTTTTTCTTTTCGAGAAGATGATGAGGTTTCAGTTGATCTACAGTTTGCCCGGGGGCCCTCAGTGTCACCATTCGAGCCCTGGCCCCCTCCCCAGCCAGTACTGAGCTGAACTCAGCTCATCTGTTCAGGGGCTGTTGGTGTTAGAAAATTAAATTTAATATATTCAGCAGTTTAGGTTGAGGCTCGCACCCATCCTGACTAGTGGCGGTTCGTGTTTAAAGATCCAAGCATCCCATTTTTAAAAAAAAAATAATATATGATAAATAGATATTTATATTTTATCCATTCCACAGATAGCAGCATGTTTAACCAAAACGACCCTCCCGTGAATGTGTGAGGTGTTTCGGGAGTTAGACCAATGCAGGCAAGCAGAGAAACCGTGGGACGCCCGAGCGGCGGCGTGGCTGAGGAGAGGCAAACTGTAGCTTTCCTGAACGTCCGATCTGTCCGTTCTCATCTCTACGCCGTTCAAACACAGAGAGCAAAACGCAGACAAACCTTTGAAAACCCTTAGCATTCCTCACATACATATTAGTGTCTTAACCGAATGAGAAAGGGTTCTCTGTTCCTTTATGATTTTGCCATATAGTGTTAACTGTAAAAAAAAAGACATATTCCTTGATATTGCAGTTTGTTTTTTGTATGTTACGTTTTGGTTACTTGTGCAGCGGTGGTCCCGGCCTCGGCGCCGCTGTCCCAGAGCTGTGCTGTCAGAGGTTGGTTCGAGAGGAAACAGGATCTGAAACGACGACCATGTAACATCACCTGGCCTGAATGAAAGTGTTGCTTTATTTCCTTTCTGTCTAAAAAAAAAAGGTGAAAAAAACATACAAAATTACATTATTCAAAGTAACCAACAAGTTATTTGTTTTATTTGTAATTATATACAAATCATTTTTTCTAGGCTTCATAATAAAGCTTGTAATGTCAAGAGTGAATTAGCAGGATGTTCTAAGTTATTTAGAATGGCTTTGTTTTTTTTTTCTTCTTCCAAGCAGCAAAGTACTTGATACAGTTACTTATAGTAAGTAAAGGGTAACCTGTATTTGAGCAGAGGCGCTTCACTAACAAAAGGGGTGAGGGGTCAGAACCAGTCATCTAGAGGTTCCCTCCAACAAGTAGAGAAACGATAGATAGACAGTTTTGAGCTTCTTTTTTTTTCTTTGAAGATGAAGAGCAGTGGTCACCACTTACTTTTTAATTTTGTGTTGCGTGTGTATGCTCTATTCCTTTCATTTTTTTCCCTATTCTTTTGGTCTTAAAGCTGTTGCTTTATATTCCATTAATTTTTCATGTCTGTTGTCTTCCATTATTACTAACCCTAAAAACAAGGCTACGACATCCAGGACTATTATCCTTCAAATTTACAAGAAATAAAACAAAAAAGGTTGCCATATTAAAATACACTAAATTATACAGTCAATGGACTTCTTTCCCATGACCGAATTTCCTTATAGTGATATTGCGTGGATTTTTTCCCTCCTCTGAAACATTTATTGTTGGTTTTCATCTGAGTATATATGTGGCCTTGTTCTTCATTTCAGTATTTATGGGCTTAAAAATGTTGCTGGAAGAATGTGATTGAAGCTATGTGTCACTGCCTGGAGTATCATTGTTTTTTTTTTCTTTTCTTTTCCTCCTTTCATGTGTATGTCCTCAGTCTGTCTCTTCGCTCCTCTGTTGGCTATGTTAGACTTTGCCGTACACCCAGAAGCTTTCCTTCCCAAAATACTGAAAAATATAAAACAAAAAAAAACATTTGGCTTATTTTTCACTGTAGTTAGCCTTTTATACAATAATCTTGTAAGAAGATCTCTTGAATTCTAAATATTACTCTTTCTAGATTTTTGAAATCGAAAAGTTTTCAGTAAAAAAAAAAAGTTTCTTACTTTATTTTACTATATTAGGTAGTAAAAATGTAAGGTTATTTACCGTAACCTGACCGTTATTATCAGAAATCTGCAAATAGCATCCTGAGGATAAAGTAGGATTGTAGCTGGCAGTCTAGTGTGTATGGGGTATTGTACGAGCTCAATGTTCCAGAGGGTGTGTGTCCCATCTTTGTCTCCCGTCTCCATTGTGGGTTGATGACAGATCTGTACCTGTGTCAAAATTCAAGGTATTGTTGATGCACATCAAAAACCAGCAGCAAGAAGTTGTTCTTTTCTGTCTCTGTAACAGAAAACGCAACGTGTATATAACATTTATGTAGCAATAAATGTGCCATCTTTTTCTAACAAGATCGTATGTGGGTTTATTCCTTTCTCTCAGCAAAGTGAATTCTTTCTTTTCCTTTTTTTTGGTAATTATGTTTTTGACATGATGTTACTTGTTTTGCTTTTGTTACAGCTGTGTGTTTGTGGCTTCATACAAGCAGTACCATCATTTCTCCTGCAGTTTCTGAAACCTGCTACAATATTGAAGCAAATGGTCCTGCCGACCCCCCACCCCCTTTCACTGTAGAATTTTCTGCTGTGAATCTAGGCCAAATGAGCAACACTGTGCAAGAGTGTGTTTATACTGTGTGGCATATTGCATTAACTTTTTAAAAGTACACAAGTGGACTATTGTAGTCTGTATCATAAAAGTACTATGGAAAATGGTATGTTTCTATTTTTAATAAAGTGTCATAGCAGTGTAGTGTACCATTTCTAACATGTAGTCCCGTTCTTACCCTGCAGCTGAGTTGCCATCTGAGTTTGTCTTCTCTGCTACATGTTCATAAAACAGGCAGTGCAAAAAAAAACACCAGATGTTCCCTTGATGTGGAGCCTGAGACACCATTCTTTCCCAAGCATGGATTTCTCTTCACTGCTGTTGGCATGAGCAGCATACCTTTGCAAAACTTGTCTCCTTTCCTCGTTTCATGCAGTATAATCCCATTCAGTGTTCCTAGCCCTCTCTCCACATTCATATAAGCACTGAGTGTAAATCCTTATATCCCGGTGTAGTTGTGCCTCCGTTGGCACGATAAAACAAAGTCCGCTAAATACTAATTTGGAAGGCAGAGTAATCCTAGTATGTTCTTCTGGCACACTGTGTGCAATGGGATGATCTCCCAAAAGCTTACAGGTCTCCACACAGACACACCCCGAGTGATAGGATAAACTGTACAGCTAAGACGAACTGAAAAGAATAGGGATGTAGGTCTGTATTGTTGAATTTTGAGGTGAAAACCTTCTAGAGATGGGATTTGATTTACATTATCTGAACATAGACCTGATCATTATGTACTACAGTTTGTTTTACCATAAAGAGGACTGCTTCAAAATCTAATTAAATATTAATGGATAGTGGATTGATTATTACAATACATCTAATAGAAATACTGTGATACAGTATGGGCATGATTTTCTAAATCTGACCAAAGGAGCAAAAATATTTTTGAAGACATACAGTCCAGCAGTAAAAATAGGTTGAATACTTCTCTTTACAGATCAGCTAATTACAAAACCATCTGTTTTTAAAGAGTGGTCCCAGCTCACACTCAGGTCTTTGGCTTTTTTCAAGGCTCAATTAAAATTCCCCCAAAACTGTAAAATTAACTCTAGAAGGTGTGCTGCTTGCTTGCTCCATTTGTGCTCCCGGTGAAGTCATTTGCACAATCCTGTACGTCGACAACAGTCCTGTTTGTCCAATTAAGAGTAATCTAAATCCCAGACCTCCTCGTGGAGGCAGAAAACATCTGTATAGTGTTATCTTTAACAGTGTCTCTGTGCATGTGCGTGCCCGAGTGTCATGGTCTCTCACCATATCGGTTTTCCGTGACAGCTGAAATTCGGGTCCAGGGTACACACGGAAGTGACAGAATAATTCGGCTGACTGCAGTGCGGTCTGGCGAGTTTATGTGCTGCAAGACCAGTACGCGTCTTTGCAGTTTATTTTGCCCAGATGAAAATTTGATCTAATAGGAAGCTGTTGCATAGTGACGCTCCCATATTCCTCCTTCCCCCATTATGTTGGTGTTTTGCTTGTGGTTGCCTGGAGAAATTGGTATGTTTTATTCAATCGCAAGGACCACCATGTCTGCAGGCAGCATCCTGTGGGTTTGGCTGCCCGGAGCGTTTTGCAGCCTCCACGTATGAGTCGCGGCGGACCCGCTGACAGATCTTGGCTCGTGTCATTTCCTGTTGCTTGTGTCTCTGGAGCCGTACCAAGGGCTCTGTCACCAGGACCTGGATGATAGCCTTGCCTGTTCAGGGTTTTTTTTTTAATTGATTGCAGGAGGCACGGATCCCACACCCAGAATCCCTTGCACTTTACCTTTGCACACGTCTGCTGTGATCGTTTCCCGTTAATAGCAGCCTGTGATCCACGTTAAGGTCGCTTACTAGCTGCAAGTTAAGTCTGCATCATGCAAACGGAGAAGCAGGGCGGGCATCTATCGTGATGCCATCCTGCTTTACAAGACCGCCCAAGTAGAGCACATGCCTCCGTGCAACGCTAAGGTGAGCAGAGGGTGTCAGCAAGTGGAGCGTATACCTATTACAAATCATCTTTTCTCCTTTGGAAATTTGATTAATTCCAAGCGTGACAAAACAACGTAACGCTAAATTCACACATCAAAGACAAAAAAAGACCACACAGAACAGTCGTTTGAAACAATAAACTTGGACAATGACTTCAGAGTCCTTCCAACGTTAGGACAAACATCGCTTTCTCCAGAGCAATCCCGGTCCTTTTTTGCAGCGTCCTCGAACAGTGGCCTATTGTGCTGCACTGTAACACAACCCGGCGCCAGAGAGTTCACATTAAAGTGTGTGGCGACGTGTACAGTTTCCCCACTCCCACGGATACCAACATGAAAACACTGCTGGCCACAACAAAGGGATTGGGGAGCCGGCCCTGAATATGGGTGATGCCCCTTGCGCTGTTTTCCTATAACGAGGTACATTGAAAAAGCCCCTCTTTCCCTGCAACATTACAAGCCCCTTTCATTCGCCTGCCATAACGTCCTTGGGCAAGAGTACGAAATGCCATGCTCTTTAGAACGCAACAAAGGGATGAAACACAATTCTTTTTCTGCCTTTTTAATCTCTTGCGGCGATCAGCAACAGTTAAAAAGGCCGGAGACATCCAGTGAAAGGATGTTTTAAATAAATAAGTTTTTATTGAAAATTGTCGGAATTTTTTGATTCATCACGCAGTTTCACTACAGTTCATATCACCCAGGTTAAACCTTCTTGGTATTATGTATCATAATTGTTTCGAAGTACAGCGTCAGAACAACAACATTTCACAGCCATTTATTTCATAGATAATTTGGAAGTAACTGGAATTTAAATATTAGTAATTCAGGAAAAAAAAATACTGTTAATATTACTATTGTTCATGTTTATGGTTAATTAAAAAATAAATTGCATTTAATCACTACCATGGGAAGGCTAAGAATGACTGCAGAATATTTCTTATCAACATAATTCCTCCTAAAATCAATGGAATACAGGCGGATTTTAATTTGTAATTATCTGGAGTATTGCAATAAGGCATATAAGCACTAGGTGGTGCTACCGATCTTAAAGAGTTTGTAAATTAGGCAGAATAAACGGCAAGGCATTACTGATGGGCCTGTGTCTGTAAATATAGTCAGAATGCTTGGCTCTGCACACCCCGCGTCTTAAAGGGCCAATGTGTTGGACAAATTTTAACACTGAATATCACTGAAGCATAGTGCACAAGAGGAAATGTCATTTTGTGACTGAAACGTGAAAAAGATGGGCTGTTCCTTAGTGTGTACATTACTAAATCTATTAAACTCAGATATCACTTTGGAAAATCAATTTACATGTGTAGCAAGCTATAGCTTGAAGCAACGAGATAAACTGTTCACTCTGTGTATTATCTTTAGCATCCTACATAGTCTGGCAGAAAATAAACATTTGTGCGTTGAATGACTGTCCCTACTACTGGATATTATCATTATCATTATGAAGTCATTAAGCATTCCATTACCCAGTGTGACTTAATGGAGGACATTATTTAAAACAGCACGTGCAATGTGAAACAAAAGGTAGATTCAGACATTACATTTGAATGTGTTTTACATTACACAAGTTGAAATTGAATCTTAAATAATAAGCGAGCAATCTTAATGTGTTCTGGATGTAATCAAGCAACAGAATACCCCGAGAATGGTCATGCTACAAGAACGATACAGAGCAAAACCAATTCAATGCATTAAATGAGGCGTGAATGGGAGAGGTATTAGAAAGCCAGGGAGAAATACTGATTTACAAGGTGCCTCTAGGAGGTGACAGTGATTAGAATCCAGGCAGTTATGTTGGTGGGCAGGTCATCAACTGCTGGGGAAAGAAGAAACAGAACAGCATCTGCAGGAGGCAGATGATTTAAGTTAATATGTTTGTATTCACTCTAGTTGGCAATAGCATGCTTCTGTAAGACACGGATACTCTAGTTGAACACCCTGATCTGTAGTAGGAGAAAGTCTCATCACTAAAGGGCACCAGTAAAGACTTTCAAGATTTTCATAACAGAATAATTTATTAAACATCATTTGTTTGTGAAATATTTTTGCTTTTAGAATTGAAGATGGGGAAGGGGTGATGGCGACGCAGGGCAGACAGTGTGTGTGCGTTATATCCGTTAGTGCTTCTAGTTTCATGCCTCTGGCGAGATTACAGGGGGAAACTCCTCATCCTCATGTATGTCTATGGCGTGGAATTATTTTATTACTGATGAACATTTGATCAACTTCGGCATTTAAAAATACAGCATTAATATAATTCTTAATTGTGTTCTTCCCCCTCTCGCGCACTTCATGGGCAACATTTGAAGCTGCGAATGGACTGAATAAGGTCCAGATGTTGACCATGCTCGCTATGGGTGGTTGGCTCAAAAAACATTCTGCTCTCCAGTACTAGGAATGCGCAGTCGTATTGCAACGATAAGCAATAGAACTGCAAAGGCTGTACTAGCAAAGGTCATTTTACATAACAAGAATTCTATTAGGTCTGTTGCCGCCCCTAGAAAAAAAAATAGGGATTACCATTGGCAACAGATGGAAAACAGTGTAGGTGGAAACGTTGCTAGATTATAGTAAACAGCGCTTGAGCAATGGTCGTGTTTTAAGAGATTGTGGATTGGAGACCCTTGTCCATGCGGGGAATGTCGATAACCCGCGGAGAGCGCTGCAGTTGACAGTGGAATGAAAGTGGGCGTCGCTACACGGTTGCCTAAGGGGCGGTGCGCTGCACTTTCCAAGGCCAGGTTCTGCGTGTGAGGTGAACTGTCCGACTGAACAGGACAGCAACAAGTACCTTTGATAGCTTGCTAGCTAATGCTAACAAATATTACTGCAGCATGACACTTTATTTACACTCTCAAACATTCGGCTGAAATCCAAAAGAACTGGTACATGTGTGTTCAGAGTAAATCACTTGTAGGTGAGTTGCAAGTTCTTTTTTTCCCCTTTCTAGCTTATCACAGTTTTTGATGCATCAGAGCGTGGGAATTTAACAAACGGTGGCACAGATTCTTTGCAAACTTGCCCCCGAATTTAGCACGAGCTGAATATGTCGCAGGGAAGCGTTTTCAGAAAGTTGAACCACTTTTTGCTTTTTGCTACTTGTTGGTGTTTTCGTAAAAACTGATTCATTTGCTAGCTATAGCAACCAGTGACAATGGCTATTAAATCTGTCGCGAACTAGCTCCTAGCACACCAGCTGTCTCGCCAACTTTGTAAAATCTAGTTTTGTACGTTAGAAGTTCATCCGATGTCAGTCATTGGCTAATCGGCAATGTGTGTTTTGATAGCTAACACATATCCCACACTAAGACGGAGAAATCGTGACGCCCTTGTTAAAGCCAAGTAACATCGACATCCCCTCTGTCTGTCATACGCTGTATAAAGAGTCCCCAGGGTTCAAAAACACTGCTTACATTTGCATCCAGTTTAGACTTGCTAAAATCTCACTCCTCACCTAACTCCTTCGACGCTGAAATTGGTAAAGTCTTAAACCATTCAGTTTTTTTCGTTTTCGCTAAATATCTACCTTGAAGTCTGTATCGCAAACTTTCGGGAGTTTTACGTAAGGTGTGGTTTTGTTGTGAATAAATGTAACACCACTGTCACTGTTCACCGCTGTGAATAGTGACAGTGGGGTTAAGCAGCTTGTCCGGTTGAGTGAGGTGTTTGAAACCTCCGAAACTGACCTATGACTCTCACCCGTGTCGGTCTACTTTCTTCATATCTACCTCATTTTACACACCTAATGCAACAATCTTGATGACTAATACTAGACTCATCTTTTCTCTGCACAGTTTTATTCTTGCTAACATCCAGAAGGCTGAATTGCATAACAAACTGTCAAAGCTGCACAGTGCATAGTTTCACAGTTATTATTCTTGTTAATTTCACAATGTCGCTACTTTAGCGATGAAGCTGAATAAATATAAAAATATGTTGTTTGTGTAACATTTGCAGCAGAAATAGGTGCTAATGACTGTCATACCCCCGACACACACTTTTTTCTTGTTTTATTTTTGTGAAGATTAAAGAGACATCTTGGAAATGGCTTGTTCCAATCACTCACCTTTGCTAAAATGTGCGTGTAGCGGATGCTATAAAAGGAGCAGAGAGCGAGAGAGCTTTGGCAAGCAATGCATTTCCTCCGCAGCAGTAAGCGCTGCTTCCAGGCAGCACAATAAGAGGAAAAGAGCTGCATTAACGCCTCGCACCCCCTGCGTGCTGGATACACCTGATACTTGCGCTCAAAGCAGCTATTGTAGCAGTCTATCTTTTTCTGTTCTGAAACGCTTTTCCCCCCTTTTGGATAAGGGACTTTGTAGCTATTGAAGTCAGCGGCATTGTTCTCCCTTCCCTTCTTAGGGGGGCTTGGAAAGTATGAGGCTCTGTCCTTTGTGCATTAATAGAAAACCAGGAAGTGCCTGTTGCGTTGGTTTTTTATTGAACTGACATAACACCAGTTCTGGCCGTATGTGTCTTGGGCTTTTTTAGTTGGGGACGGAGCATGGGTTCAGTGCTTTTGGAATTGAGGCAGTAGCCGTCAAGGTCATGATGATGCAATAAAGTCAGTTGCATATGCCGGTACATATTTTCACACTATTCAGTTGAAGTCTGGAGTCTTAAGGTTTTCTGCCTTGTGGTGACACACGGTTCGGGAACATGTCACGTTATCAGAAACTGGCAGGTTCAAACCCTGGTTTGTTGTACCCCAATCAATGTACCTGACTCTGACTCTCCAGTTGTATTGTAATGGATAACATGTAAATGTTTGAGTCACCTTGAATGCAAGGCAGGCAATTGATTGGTTGCCTTAGCTACCTGATCAATAATACTCCACCACAGCAGCCAGCGTTGCTTTGTGACATCATAGACGGATGAGCATTGTCTTTCTTTTTCCTTTTTTTTTTGGGTGTGATAGGCTATCAGCAGCACTGACAGGAAGTACTGATAGCAGCCCCTTTGACTCCAGACGCAAAGAACTGAATGATTTGTGCCACACTGTGTTTACCTCGTGGCTTTTCTTCACTGAGAGATTCCCTTTCTCAGAATTAAATCCTCTCCGCTCTCATGCGATGAATGTGACATTTCAGAAGGCAGATGATGGTAGTGGTTATCCCAGTGAGTTGAGTTGTATGATTTCGCTGTCTGATTACTGGCTCTGAAAATGAAAGGTGCTTACATCTTCATTACTGACAGTGAAGGCTGTCACACTGATTCACTTCAGCTCAGCCTTAGCCTTATGTAGTCTTCTTTGATTCTCTGAATTATTTTCAAACTCCGATTACAGAGAGGAAAATATTTCCTGGTGTTTTTTGTAAGCACTTTCACTGAGTTGAATATAGGATGTGATGGTGTCGTACTATACTGCTTTTTAAAATATGCAGAAAGAACATTATTTTTGCAGTTGTGAAAAGGCACAGTTGGTGATTTCTCTGACCAGATGTGCTACAAGCACTTTATTGACCAGATTTCCATGCAGCTTTGATTAACAGATGACAATTTGCTTTGATTTATTAATTCTCCAGCTGATTGAGTCTTGTTTTAACATCTGTGGTAATTTGGAATTGCGAGTTTTCTGTCTCCACAGGTTGAAACTTTGAAAACACAACCAAGTGTTTTTTTTAAAAATAAACAATGAAAAGTTGCCGTGGGTGGTAATAAATGGAATTTTGTGTTTGAAATGCTGTCCAACCAGCAGTCATTCCTGCGTCAATCACAGGCTGGTCTGTACGTCCTGTTGACAGAAACCAAACTTGCATTTAGAGAGAGCAGGGAAATTTAGACAGAGTACACCAAAATCTTTGGGAAAGGTGTAATAATGCTAAAAAACTGGTGTCTTGAGAGCTATTTGCACAGAATTTGAACTTTCAACCCTTTGCACTCAGATTGCAGACACTAGGACTAGTGTGAAACATCCCAATTTTGATGTTTGACTCTGAACAATAAAACAAAATTTTGTACTAGAAAAAGTCTAGAATTCTCACTATGATTCTGAGGTAAAAATTATTTTGTGGTATTCAATGCTTAATGTAAAACATACAAGGACATGAAAACATTGCAGTCACACACTATTAAATGTGATGAGACAGACATTGTGCATTGTGATGTAAGTCGGTACTACAGTGTTTATAAAAAGGAGCACTGCATGCCCGCAACATGACACAAAGAAAGAAAGAAAGAAAGGCCTTTTAATGCACTGTGCAGGGCTGGAGTCAGTGCGCATTAAGACTACGCATTACACCCTACCTGCAGTGACATTCTTATGCCCCCTTTCATTATCAGTTTTGAACTGGAAACAAGGCAGGCTGTACCTGAAGAACTTGAAAAACACTCTGCGGCTGTTATTGAGCCTGACCGCCTGAAATATAATATTTCAGACCAACCAGCAGCAAAAGGGGAGAAAAAAACACTCAGAACTCTCAACAAAGCCTGTTACGTATGCAGCACTCTTTAAAGAATGAGTATCCAGCTGTTTCAGCTGTAGATGTTCCCAACAGAGTCTCATTGTTATAATCGGTTTTGAAAGAGCAACCCGACCTGCTTAGGAGCCCCAGATAAAGACGCTGTTTGCAGGTCTGCAGGGAATAGTTTATTTGTATCCAGGGTGGTTCAGTAGGTTAGTCAGCTGCTGGTGTGGCAATGACAAAAGAAAGCAAAGTGTGACTGTAGATTTTTTTCTGTGTGTTAATTTCATGAGGCAGGGGTTAGGCTTATCTTTTATATAACTTATATACGCTTAATATAGTTTACAAATTCTTTGCCTGTATAGCATCTGTCAGTTCACAATACATAGAAACAGATCTCATGTGGTGCAAGAGACAGTATTCCTCTTCTGCTCAGAGTTTTGATGTATCAAGAGTGAGCAATAGTGAGACAACATGGTTTTCCCCCAGTATCCTTTGAACACTCCAGCGCAGGGACCCCTGTCGGATGTTTATCACCTCCTGGTGCATGAGGAACTCTTCCCATGGTGTCCTATTACAGGGAACAGAACTCTCTCCATGGGGTTAGCATTTACAATGTGATTTATACAGGACCCCAATAAATGTGATCCGGACCCTCCCCCCACCGAAAAAAAAAAAACACACCCCCACCCACATACGCACGTTTCCACGTCTCTTGCCACAACCTCAGATTTTGACGTGATCTGTTTTTCCTCTTTGTTGCTGGCAGAACTTTTTTCAATGGTCGAGCAGGGATTCCTCTTTTGTTTGGACCGCCATACTACAGTGCTATACAGAGGCAGGCCTATTAGAGGAAGGAGTCTTTGATTGTGTATGTGAGCTGACATAACTCTGGGGTTGGCACACTTAGATTATTTGTGAGCGGCACAGAAAATATTCATTTTATAGTTGTACAGTAAATAGTCATTTCCACTATGTCCACTTTCCCTCTTGTTATTTTCTCTTGATCTTGATCCTGCTTTAAATGAGCACAGGCAGCAATGACTGCTGTTTGTATGGCATCACAGTGCAAAATAGTGCTGCCGCCACTCTGTTACCTCTGTGGTGAACGCGGTGAAAGGTTTGCAGAGACAGCCCTGTTTAGAATTTGACAGGTTAAGCAAACAATTTGTTCTATGACTAACAAAATATAGGTGACATAATCAAAGGTTTGCAGACTTTAAACTAACATTAGCATCTGCTAAAATGCAACACAGTTGCAAAAGTCACATGTGTTAGCATCTTATTCTTGTCCGGTTTTAAGATTATGTACTGTCTTGCAGCTGGTGACCTCATCCAGGGAGAAGGACTTTTGTACTAAATGGAGTCTAACAGAGTTGGTGGAGTTCCAGACAGTGGACTACAGCAGGACTATGTTAAGCATGATCGTGAGGGCAGAACTCAGAGCAATGGGACTTATGGCCTCAGTATTCGGATCAAAGGGTATGAAGGACACTCCTATGTTGTAATGAACAACCAGAAAGTAGAGCCCTCATCCTTTGGGGGTCCTGAGGGTAATGTGGACGTGGACAGTGGTCGCGGGTATGGCTTCCACAACGGTGTGAAGGGGTTGAAGAGAAGAGAGCCACCAAAGCGGTCTTCCAGTTTGCTGAACTTCCAAAAGCACCCAGAGATTCTGAATCCTTACGACCCTGTAAACAATACCCTGAGCCTGGACAACTACCATAGCCTCCCACCCAGACCAGCCTCTGACAAGTATTCCCTGCTCAGGAGGTCATCCACACTGGATTCCCACACTAAGCCCCCCAGTCTGAACAGGCCCAGTACGCCTGAGCTGCCTGTGGATGAGGAGACAGGCCAGCCCCAGCCCGAGGCTGAGCCTAAACCTCAGCTGCAGCCTGAGCCCCAAGCTGAATCTAAACCACTGGCTCAGCCCCAGACTCAGCCTAAACCTCAGGCTCAGGCTAAACCTTATCTCCAGCCCGAGGCCCAAGATAAATCTAAACAGCTGGCTGAGCCTCAGGTTCAGCCTAAACCACAGGCTGATCCCCAGTCCCAGGCTCAGCTTAAGCCCCAGCCTCAGTCTCAGATCAAGCCCCAGACTCCTGCAGTAGTAAACACTCCCAGTAATGAAACCAAGTTCCCCCAGAAGTCACTCAGCACAGTCAGTGGCAGTGCTAATGCGGAGCCCAGCAGCCATAACCCCGACGTCCTGCCCCTTCGCCGACAAGACTCCAGCGGCCCTGTGCTGTCCCGCTCCCGCCACTCCTCCAGCTCCTCTAACCCTGGCAGAGAGGACCAGGAGGCTCTGTATGCCGACACCATCAACCGGCACGAGAACCGCCGCTACATCCCCTTCTTCCCGGGCACGGGCCGGGACATCGACACAGGCTCCATCCCCGGAGTGGACGAGCTCATCACAAAGTTCGACGGAGGCGGCAGCCACCAGCGGAGGGGCCGGGCCGGGCGCAGGAACAGGATCAACCCGGAGGACCGCAAGCGGTCCCGCAGCGTGGACAGCGCCTTACCCTTCGGTCTGAGAGGGGATTCCAGCTACCTGAGTGAGTTCAGTCGGAATCAGGGCCGATCCACTGAGCACGTCCTCCGACCCTCGCAGCTGGGATTGCAGAAGGCGGTTCAACACCAGGACCCTGCGGCAAGGAAAGCCCTATCCAGGTCTGCTTCTACTGTTGAGGGTAAATTCAACCCCAAAGCCTCGGCCCAGGACAGCAGTATGCCAGAATCGCCACCAGGCGCAGTCTGCAATGGAACAACCTCCAGTCTGGTGTATAAGAGAGGCCTGAGAAGGTCTGCCACACTGCAGTTGAAGACTAAGATGTCTGAGGAGGAAAAATCACCACGATCAGTGAAGGTTCTGACCAGCACGCCAACGTCTCCATCCACATCTTGCACTACAGGCAGACAGCTTGATGCAGCAAGGGATGTTCCGGTAAAGAGCTTTATTTTGCTGAAGTCATGGGAAATTTTTCTAAAGTACATTTTAATGGACTCTGTAAACCAAAGTCAGAAATGTATTTGTAATGAGTTCACAAATTTTTAACTTATAGAAACCATAAATGCAGTCCTGAAGAGCTGTCAGAAAATCAGTGATTCAAATTACTGTTAGTATATTAATTTCAATTAATTTCATTATAGTCATTGAATGCGAGTTTAATTCTTTATCCAGGTGACTCCTGATCTTTTGAAAGGTCAACAAGAGCTTGCACAACAAACAAATGAAGAGACGGCAAGACAGATATTGTTTAATTACCTCAAGGAAGGGTGAGTATTCACCGAGTGGAAAGCTTGATGTAACAGTTTAGCATCCTTTGTTGAAGTAGCCCCAGGCTCTGACTGTAAACCATAGATCACCCAGTACCTCCATGAGAAACTTGCTTGCAGTGATGGCTTAGTACCCTCATAGTAAACTAGCTTGCAATGATGGATCATTCGTTTAAATAGGATTTACTTTGAATGCAGCCTGCTTGTTGGTGCATTCAGTTTTGCTTTCTGTGACAAATGCTATGAATTCTGATTACCCTGGATACAATTCATTGCATCATGTTCCAAGCTACACCGTATGTAATTTTTCAATTTCTTACAAAATGTCTGTCTTGAGGTTTTAAACATTTTTCTGCATCAAGCCTTGCCTTATGATAAAATAGAAGGAATTCATACTCCCTTCAAATGTCCTGGGTTCATATTTACAAAGACACAGGAATGTGGAACACAAACTTGGTTATGCTTTTATTCAAGGCACTGTCTCCACCTCTGGTCTGTGCTCTCTGTTGCTTGGGAGGAAAAAGAACTGGAGACTTGCCTTCGTTACTAAGTAAATGAGATGTAACTTAGTAATACCAAGTCAGTGTAATCATATGCAAACATGAATCACATTCTGTTATGTCAGCCCTAGTATGTTTAGAATAGAACAGATATTGATGTTGGTGGCTGAACCCAAGTACAGTACCATCCAACTGCAGTGAAAGGCTCTAGGCTCTGAGCAGACTCTGGGCAGACACACTGAAGCACTGGACCACATGCTTTACTGAGGGTTTAAGATTTGGCTCAGCAGGGCAGGAGGCAGTGGGGAAAGGGGGAGTGGGGAAAAATTACATTTTAAATTTCAGATCCATAGCCTCCATGAGCCCTCCAGACCTATGGGTACAGTGGCAGTAAACTGTGTCCACAATCCCATGTCACAATGAGCAGTAAAGCAAGAGAGAGAACACAGAAGGATGTATTTTTATGAAATCAATTTGTTTTTGAGGAAGTTTTAAAAACTCTTTACAAACCAAAGTGTCTAGGGAAAACCTGGCAAAACTGGTAATTTGTGGGAAAGTCATATGTAGATGTGATTAATATAATGACCCGTAAAACCCGTTCAGGTCTGTATGGTTAAAGTAAACCAAAAAAATAAATGGCTGTAACTGCCAATCAGCACTCACGTGACTGTAATATTGTGTGGAAATGACACATAGGTTTACTCTACCATTAGGAGCAAAAATGGCCTCTGTGCATATATCTACTAAATTCTGTAAAATATGAATAGCTCGTTTGATGGCTATAGTTATATGTGGCAATGATAATTAGCATTAGTACTGAATTATTCTAATCAATCATACACTTGATGTAATAAAACCCAGACACCAGCTGCAGAAAATGTAGTGATTAACAGGTGTCTGGAAGTAAAGTCAAGTTATTTTTATTTTATCCCGTTCTGTTTGGATGAGCAGGTGAAATTTGATCGCAGCATAGAGACTGTGTTTACATGAGGGTTACTACTCTCTAACACTCACATGGCAAGCAATCTCCATGAGTGAAACTATGTGTGCTCAGATTACATTCTTTATGGAATATAAAAATGCATGCATATAAACAGCTTATTCTGAAAATATGTTTTCATTATATATATATTTGGATTTCTCAGACAAACACAGTGAGAAGTCTTAAACTGCCCTCATTAATATTGAACCATGGAAACTGCCTTTGATACAGTGAAATTCAACAAAGCAGGTGGCCTGGACTGCACCAGCCTGATTTTTGTCCAGGACTCTCCACACTGGAAAGAATTACAGCACTCCACATTTGTCCTAAAGCTGTGATGAAAACACACTGGTGGATTTCTTTTCCCATTTAGCAGGATTGGATGAATCCGAGAGCTTGTTTTTATGTAGTCAGCCAGCTTTCCTTTCCTTTTTCTGATCCATAGCACCCAAATTGACAATTTATGTTACTTCATGAAATGGAGCATTATGTGCCACATACTTAGTCAGCCTAAACTCTCTCCCCTTAGTAACAGTAACAATGTGTGTGCGAATATGTTCACTTAGTGTGAAGTGGTCCCGAGTTGATATATTAAAGTGGCATTCACCCTGCCTTCTCCAAATGGCTGAGATTGAGGAGACTTTTCCCAAGACTGATGAAGATGAGAGAGCAGACTGGCACTTTATCTGCCCCCTCAGGCTGAGGTTTGGCATTCAGATTGGCCCATTTGTAAAAGTGCCTTTAACCCGCCTGTTTTCAGGAGCTCTGATAACGACGACACCACTAAGAAGAAGGTCAACCTGGTCTTCGAGAAGATCCAGACCTTAAAGTCCAGGGCTGCCAGGAATGCATCGGGGGACAAAGTGAGTCATTGTTATGGGGGTTTAATTAGGCTGCACGTGCAGCTAAAAGCAGTGAGCTCCTTATGTGAGGGGAGAAGGCTTGCACTTAGCAAGGGTATTAAAGCCAACCATTACGATTTACTATCCAGTGGTGCTGTTGTGCTGTTGTGTTTAGCCTGGTTTCAGGAGGAGGAGGTTTTTCTTGTATGTCAGGTTGGCTGAGAATTTAAAGATGGAATTTTTACAGGTCCCATAGGTTAGGAAAAGGATTATGCAATTTGGCTGAGAAATGAGGAATGTACATCACAAGTTGTTGTGGAAAATAATGATTGTTCATTAACCCACTTCCAGTGTTAGCCAAAGTATGGTAGCTCTGTTGGTTTCATCCTGTTGTGGCTGGGTAAATGTCATGGCTCAGTGGAGGGTTTGAGCATCTGTGTGAGAGGCAGCCGGTGATGTATGACCTTAAGCTTATGTCTCCCCATCACAGCCCCCTGATGCAGAGGAGAGAGCCCTTCAAGAGCAGAAGGCAGAGCTGGAGAGGAAAGTTACTGAGCTGACAAAACAACTGGAAGAGCAAACCCAGGTGCCACCACTTTGTTACTTTCATATCAGCTGCAAGGACACCCCTGGACACACTGTGTCAATCCAGCGTGGTGTCCAGTCCTTTCGTAGCTGGGCTTGCTGTTTTAAAGAGTCCTCTTTTGTCATTACTTTTGTAATAGCTCATCAGTGCCAGCAGTCAAGATAAATGGTTACCTTGAGCAGTCAGAGGCTGTGGCAGAGCGGCAGAAATCAAAAGCATCATGGCTTTCCCAGGCTAATATCGCTCACCGTGTTTCGGTTGTCTGCAGAAGCATGTGTGTTTTGCACTGAATCCCGATGGGCTTTGTGTCTGTGATGAGCAGAAGCGGAGAAGCCTTGCAGAGGCGTGCGAGAGGTCGGAGGTGGACATGAAGGACCTGCAGAAGGAGCTGGACGCGAGCCGGGATGAGTGCACCAGGCTCCGGGAGCAGCTGTCCAAGGCGGAGGCCGACCTGCACACCGCCGTGGAAGAGTAAGAGATGGACAGGGCTCCTGCAGCCAGCGCCTGGATGAGAGTAGTCGGACATCCTACTGGAGAACATGGCAGAGGAGGGTTATAACGCCTAGGGGACTGTGGAGAAGCTGGCTGACACTTCTCACAAAAAATGAACACGAAGAACAAATGTTCAACAGCAAAAATTTATTTTAAAAACCAAGAATAAAAGAAACACGACTGAGCACACAGTCAGCTGAAAAAGTGAGCTTCCTGCTGTCCAGCCACACACCTGTATTTAATATGCCTTTAATTAGGCAGGTGTGGTTTGTTAATGGATGGGCTGGCTCATACAGGCAAAGACAATTACCAGTTGACAATTACATAATTACCCTGTATGGAATGAAATTGATCTGAGCTTAGTTATTGACAAGGTTGAACATGGTAAGACAACAATCCTTAAACATTCAAAGTGACAATTTAACAAACAGCTAGTTTTGGGGGAACAGGTGAAGTTTCTCCTTCGCAGTGACTACAGTGATTGCACCAGGTCAATCATTTTTTTATTATTTAGCTAGGAGAGAGGGAATTTATTCTCATTTCTTGTTTAGCTGTTCTGTGTCTAAAATGGCATCATAAAGTATTGTATTTGTCCCTACATTGTACCATGTTAGATCTGTTCACTAAAAGATCTAATGCCCTTTATATTTCTTGTAAAGGGATTGGAAGACATAGCTGTGAACCTCTTATAACTTCCCACCCCACCTCACTTTTTCATACCTAACTACATAGTCTGTATTCAGAGCTGTAGTAACAGATGCAATAGTTCACTTTGCACTGCATAATTGCAGTTGATAAGCCGGTGGAAGTGTTTGCCTGTCCTGGGCTTTGACAGTCCCATCAGCCTCTTAGGTGATTGTAAAGAGAAACTGTGCTGACTGAATGTAGAGAGCACAGTGCCGTACAGATTGTGGTGCATGGTATCTGTCTCTACTGTGTGTTGCAGTGGCCAGTGGAACAGTGTTAATATCATGTGAACCTTGGCATGTGGAAGTTAGTTGTGTGATCTGGCATTGGGTCTTTGGAATGGTGTATGTGTGTTGTAACTGTTGCCTATGCAACAGTGGGTCCTGATTATGGCCTCTTGAGCAGTGTGTGCATGTTTCCAGCTGAACTGTAGAACAGTGTGTGTGTTTTGACTGCTGTGTGGAACAGTGTACAAGTGTTCTGATGCCTTGTGAAACAGTGTGTACGTTTTAACTGCTGTCTGTAGCAGAGTTTTGTGTTCTCACTGTAAGTATGTGAACTGAGTGTGCACTGTATAACAGTCAGTATGGGTCCCACCTGTGCTTTGTGTAGAAGTGAGTATATATCCTCATGGAGCTCTGTGTATGAGTGTGTATATGTCCTGACTCTGCTCTATGTAGCAGTGTGTACAGATTCTGATCCTGTACTATCAGACCTAACCACTTCCTGGTTTGTCAGGCTCTTCCAGGTGAAGATGGAAAGGGAGCAGTGCCAGACAGAAATCAGGGACCTGCAGGACCAGCTGTCAGAGATGCATGATGAGCTGGATGGCACCAAGAGCGGGGCCGATGAGGAAGAGAAAGAGGCAATGCTGCAGGTAAACCACAGGGTGTGGCACTCTCAGAAGCTGCTGATGCTATAGGAGTTTTATTAATAGACCTGTCTGTACATTCATTCCTTCAGTGATGTTAGCTGATTTGTTCATTAGAAACAGGCACGCTTTGTCAACTGGGGAAAAGGGAAAAGTCTGTAAGTCTGTAAGCATGCAAGTGCCTACCTTGTAAGTGCCTCAAAATCACATTCATTGCTGGCGTAGCGGCACAACATAATGATTGTGGCTACCATAAACCCTACAGACATTACACTGTGAGGCACTGTGGGGCTTGTAGTATGAAATTTATATGTTGGCTGCAAGCAGGTGCATTGTACGATTTCATTTGCCTTGCTTCAGCGCTACTGTGCAAGTGTAGATGATTTGCTGGCATGGCAAGCACTGTTGGTAATTCAAAAGCCAGGGTGGAAAAAGGGAAGAAAACATTACACTGCCTTCCCCCTGCAGGAGGTGATGCAGCTGAGGCTGGGCTTCCAGGAGGTGCTGCTGGCGAAGGAGGAGCAGGAGGAGGTGCTGCGGAGGCGTGAGCGGGAACTGACCGCGCTCAAGGGGGCGCTGAAGGAGGAGGTGGCCACCCACGACCAGGAGCTAGACAAGATGAAGGAGCAGCACGAGCAGGAGCTTCGGAAGCTGCGGAAGTCCATAGAGGAGGCCAAACAGGTAACGTGACCGGAGAAGCAGGCCTCCGGGTGAAACATTCATTGTGAAATGCGAATACGCCTAATGTCTGGTTTCCATGTGTGTGGAAATGCTTGTTTCAAAGGAAAATGAGGCAACAGGCAAAGATTGACCTAGATTTACTTCATTTCAATGAAAATCTGTGTAACCTCCATCCACTTTGAATATTTTGCTTCACATTTGATCTCAGTTGCACTGAACTGCATTGTGCAGCACCTTTTTTAGAGTGACTCTTAAATCCAGTTTTGTTGTGAGTACTACCTTATGGAATTTGGAGATGTCCACACCCTCTCTCCCTCTACCATTTCATTTCTATTTCATAACTTTTTCCATTATTTTCTACATTTTTTTTCAGCTGAAAATGAATAGTCTTTCAGAAGTAATTTAAGCTGTCATTGTTCCTCAGAGTTTCCCTCTGACATGGTCAGGGGGCGTGTTTATAACGAAGGAAAACAATGTCATTATTCTACAGACGGGGAAGAGAGGAATTCATGTTCCTCTGACTCCTGTCTAAATTTTGGATTGTTTGAAGCAAGTGAATTTACTTTCATTACTGAGGTGCTGATTCCAAGAGGATGGAATGTGGAGGAATGAATGTGGAGTCCAATCTTTGGGTGGTTTTGGGGGCAAACACTACAGTTTGCTAATAAGTGATTCATCTAGTGGGATAAGAATTTATCCACTAGATAAATCCCTTCCACCCCTTTCTCTCAGTGTAAGCCTCAGTGAACTTCACAGCAGTCAGTGTTCCATAAACTCTCAGAAGACTCTAGAACAATGCACGATATTGCGAGTCAGATTGTAACCTCGTGTTTTGAGATAATGCAAGTTGATTGAATGTTCTGATTAGGAAAAGAAAAAGGCTGAACTATTTGGCTGTCATTACTTCACAGAGGAAATCTTCTCAGATTACCATGTACTTTGATAAGACGCATAGTTTTGTTCGCTCGAGGGAGACCCACACACCACTCTGTTCTGACACTCCTCCCTTGTGCAAACGTACAGTTTCGACCTTCATGAGGTCCAAGATTCTCTCTGATATTGTCATTGTAATTCTCTGGCAGTGGGTATTGGTAAGTACATCTCGAGGAAAGTGTTTTGCTGCATACGCCAAGCACATACCAGATAAGTTATCAAGTAAGCTGATTCATAAATGCCTGGCGTGTCCAACCAAGCACTGTCCCTGGGTTTTATTTTCCCATGTGCCTTTTAAAGCAGTGTGTTGGCGATGAAAGATTTGCTGGCTGGGGTGAAACTGAATCACATGGTGAGTCAGTTTTCATTTCCTGTTTGTCCAAGCAGCACAAGTCCTCAACGTCCTTCAGCTTCCTTTTCTGCTCAGGGAGGTCCCATTCTTCTTGCACTGCTGAGGTCATTTCCTCCCTTAAAAAATGATTTCCCTCCTGGAAGCAGATGTTGTCATGTGAGTGGTCTCTTTTGAATGGATGTATGAATTACCATTGCAATTGTCTCCATGGCAATATAGAACTGTGCACAATGTCCACCATGCTAAAGTAGTCAAAATACAGTGAGTGTGTTAGCTCACAGCTCTTTGATTTGGAAGGCTTCTGCCCTTGTTTAGCTGGGCATCGTTTTGTTCCTCTCCTGTCATTTTGGTGTTTTACATTGAATCTACAGCCCCACTTTGAGAAATACAATGAAAACTGAGGCAACTAAGCTCTCTCTTTGTGGATTAATTGCAGTTGCAGAGCATGACTAATGAAGCAAGCTGTTATTTTTCCTCTCTGATTAATGATTAATGATTGGTGAATTGATTTTAGACTGTGTTACCATGGGGTTGGTCATAGTTGTGAAATAAATGGATCAGTGTGCTGGCAAAGTCTAGTAAAAAGGGCATATTTGCACTAAAAAAGATGGTTTTGGTTTGTTTCCTTCCGTGGGCACTAAACTGCATGTTGCTGTGGATTTTGATTGTTGTGGTGCTTTGGTGCTCCAATAAGGCCTGAAATATTCTACTGTGTTAATAGAAGAATCATACTTTGTTGTGTGTTGGTTGGACAACAGTTATATGAACTTTTACAGACTTCAAAACTGTGCTTGTAAACCATTCACCTGATTGAAGGAAAGACAGTGGTTTCTTGTTTTTCTCAAAGTGATCTTTGAGGATATAGAAAAGTAACTTTACACAGGACAGAGCTATATGTAGTTTAAAGATGTGTTGGCGAAGATGTTCCTGGCCAGTGTGGGATCTGTAGTGTCAATATGCCCTCTTTCCTTGATTGGTCCTGTTCTCTCTGGAGGTAAGAAATCTGATCAGGCTTTCGGGGACCGGCCATCATGTCACCCTCCTACATGTCGCTCCCAGATTGAAATTCCTGATTCTTCACGCTCAGGAGTGTCGGTGCTCAGTTCCAGGGCTCCGCCTGTCTGATCCAGGTCCCCATTTGTTTGCTTTGTAAGTGCATGTGTTTGTGTCTGCCCATTGAAGCCGGGTGGCCGGCTGGCCACCTCATCCAGTTTGTTTTGGCCGAGAGGGGTCCCGCAGGAATTGGTGTGTTTCCTCAGCCGATGATAGCTGTGCTTTGAGGTTGTCCTGATTTATTGGGGAGCGGCAGGGGGGGTGGAACGGGGGTGGTGGAGGGTGGGGGTAGGGAGGGTAGACTCCTACCAGAGAGATAGTGGAATGAGAGACAAAAATGGATCTCGCTCAAGGTCGTTCATCTGGTTACAATCAAGACAATCACGCTGCCCTTGTTTAAAGAGTCCGTCCCTGCAGATAAATATTCAGGGTGCCGACCACCAAAGAAAGGCAGAAAAGATTTATAATGCAGCATGTTGCCTGTTTCACGTGTGCACATGTGTCACCAAGCAGAACGCTCCTTGATTTTGTATTGTACTAGGAGGTGAGGCGCAGTAAAGTGGCCCAAACTAGAGGTGTGTCTCTTTGAAAGACAGATCGGATCGTGGCCTGAGCACTGTTTATGTTGTTATCCTTTGTTTGCGGGTTGACTGAATGGGTATTTGCCGTGCCAAATTGTACACAAGGCATTGTCATTCCCACAAATACCCCCTGGGGAGCCAAGCTGGAAGGGGAAGGGGAGTGACGCCCCTTCCTCAGGGGGTGACTTTTGGGGAATGTCAGACCATAGGTTAAAAGCGGAGGACTTAAACGAGCCTCATTGGGATTGAACCCTCTGATTTGGATTGAAAAATCCGAGCTATTCATACATGCAGGTCTTATAGGCAAGGCTTTGTTTTTGCTAATCGGGTGCTGAAGCCTGAGTGTATGAAGACCCATGCAGTTGTTATTTTTTTCTGCAGATAAATATTTTGGCTTCTGTGCCCTTGGCATAAGGCTTCTTTGGGTTTGTTCCAGTCAGACTGTGGGTGACACTCACCTGAAATGTGACTTTCCCGTAGTGGGGGCTGAAGTTAACATACAGGCTCTCTAGCTCTAGCCGTACCTAGCATTAATGCCTCGAGGTCTGCTGTTCAAGCAAGAATGGCCTGTATCATACTCCTCTCCACTGAGAGCAATCGTGTGAAGCAGTCACTGTAGGGTTACACCTTTATTGGTCAAAGGGGCTGGCCCTCATAGACATTTGCACAGGTACATAGTGAAGAAATGACATCTATTTTCATTCTGACTTATCTGTACTGCTCTGGCCTTTCTTCATCTTTCTTTAGCCATTTTTCTAAGAGAGTTCTGGAAGAGGCCAGCCTCCTTCAGCAAGCTGGAAAGATGCCTGTCCTTATCAAGCATCGCTTTTTAATTTCATGCTCTGTTCCTCGAGTTATTCATATTCTGTGGCAGGCAAATGTTTCTATGTCTGTGTGTCTTTCGTTAAGAAGAGGAGGTATGGTAATGTACACCAACCTAATGACTTGATCCACCAAGGCACACTCATTGCCGTACTTGTGTTTTAATTATGTGTGTTTGTTTTAAAAACTGAACGTACCCTTAATGGAAATACAATGGAAATATCAGGAAGAACATTACCGGGACTGGCCGTGCTCTTTGTCTTTTTTTTTTTTGGATGTACTTACCTTACCAGTGTTTCCCCTTTGAATTTTTTTAGTCACCCCTGACACACACACGCGCGCACGCACACACACACACCCCACCCCACCCTGCCAAGGGACGTCGACTGACAAGAACTGCAAGATGCTCTCCTTACAGTCTGTTGCTGATGTCTGTCTTCACTCATCACATGACAGGGATGGGATAGCATTGATTGTTGATATGTTGACTGATACTGATATGAGTGTTTTAATTGGTAATTGATATTGGTATCCACATCCACAACAATTGCATAACAGCACAAAAGTGAAAACAAGTTATTGCTGGTTGAGTTGTAGTTGTTCATTTGGAAAGTACATTGATAATCTGGGCTTGATTCTCACTCTGTTTATGGTGGAAAATCCCTGTCACATGTTCTTCATGTTCTTGGGAATCCTCCTGTTCAGTCTCAGTAGTATCACTTTCTTTTCTCTGGCTGTTTGCCTTTGAGATGTTTTGGAGGAGTCTCTCTCTGGCGAGAACCTATCATTACCAAGTTCGTATTGGTGGCCTGTTTTCTTTACTGCCTTGGTTTTTTTTTTTTTGTATATATGTGAATGTTTCTGCATTTTAATGATATCTGTTCAAAGCTCCAGTCTTTTCCCAAGTTAGAAATAGAACATTTATATTTATTTTTGGTGGCAGACTCAACAGCAATAGGTTTTATTCTTTTACTATTACCATACTGGCTTGAATACGGAGTTGGAAAAATATATGACATTAGTTAAAACAAATGTAAGCTGCCAAGTGGTCATCTGGGAGAGCAGCTAAATCCTCCAAATGGTGTTGACTCTCCTGTAGTACACTGTAGGACCTTTCACCAGTTAGTCTTAGCGATTTGACTTGTCAGTATTAATAGTGTGACTTGCATTTTTAAAACATATATTTTGGGAATAACCTGTTCTATATTTGGGACAACGCTAAATTACTGACAAATGCATATATGAGTAAATCTCTTGATCCTACAGTCAGTGCGTTTTTACAGCTGTAGCTGAGGGAAATGACATGTCTCTTCATCCTGTTCAGTGCTTTGAAAGGGAAGTGAAGTCACTCACTGGATAAATAGAAAAGAGAGAGGAAGGGAGAGAAAGAGAGAGTTTAGGTACTCTTCCGTGGCTTTCCAAACAAACAGTCTGTTGAGTGGGAGGGAGCAAGACATTGTGCATGTGTGTGTGCTTCAGTTTTAACTTTCTCATCACTTGGCAAAAAAAGGAAACATCATAAAATCTGCTTAAGTAGATATGGGTGTTTTATGATTAATCTTGTCATTTGAATGGAGTGAAGTGCACACAATAGAGGGGTTTTATTGTCCTCTTGTCTGACCTCAGTGTGCACTGCCTGACCCTCATCCACTGCATGTAATGGCAAACACCTGCAGTGTGTTCAGGGGGCAGGCTCGCTAATGTCAATCTCTTTAATCTGGACGGCCCCACTTTCCCACTGCCTCATGATCCAGAGGGGATTATTTCATATCCTGGCCTGCTAATAAAAATTACTTTGTCATCACTGGAGATTTTGTGATTGGTTTAAGGAATGGTGTCGGGGTTAGCTCAGGTTCAGAATACACTTTTTTATTCAATATTGCACAGGATGCTGTTCTAGTAGATTAACAGAACCTTCTACATTTAATTTGTTTTAGTAATTGTGTGAATGTTAAGCATTTCTGAAATATTTCAGAATGAATGTCAAAATGTGCAAAGTTTTTTTTTTTTTATTTCTTGATGTTCATATGCAGATAGAAATTATGTATTTTAATCCTGCAGTTCTGCTGGTTGAAGAAACTTTCACAGGTTCTCACTCAAAACAAGCAAATGTAACATTGTGCTTTGCTTTAAAAATGTCTTTCTTGCTATTTTTATGATTTCCATTGTTGTCTTGAACACATCAGGTTTTCTGTAGGAAAATATTGAAGTTTCACAAAAAATTTAACTGAAAAGCTGTGATTTCTTTACCCACTCAGTCCACGCTGTGGAAACCTGCATATCAGATAAAAATGTAATTGCAGTAATAACAAGCGTTCAGGTCTGTATGGGGCTAATTTTGTATGATCTCTCCAATTACTTAATAGTGGGGTCCCTGAGTGGTTCAGTTAGGAATCTGTGTTTGTTTTGAACAGCCTTAGACAGCCAGGCAAAGACCGTGCCGTGCGACCCGCGTACATGAAATGGGTGGAGATCTGGCATTCTCCAAGCCCCGCGCTTTACTGTGTCGTTAACCCTCCTCCTTTTAAAGTGGACACAACGGTGGTTAATGTTAAACCGAGAATAAACAATCGGAGGGAGCACAAGAGCCTTTGAAACGCCTCAGTTATTCAGATAGGGATTTTATGGGATGAGGAGTCAGTAAAACTAAATAAACATGGAAAATAGCAATCCTTGGGACGTCCCGCGGATCTTCTGGTCCGCGGTCTCTCCCGGGCCTTTTTGCACTGTTGCCCTGTCCTGCAGAGAGATCCGGGGATGGGGAACGGGGGGAGGGTGAGGGAGATGCTTAAGTGTGAACAGTTCCCTAATTCTTTTATGCCCCAAAGGCCACAGGTTGTGTAATACATTAATTTATTTGTCTAGCGGTCACCATTGCCTTGTTGAAGGACACAACAGCTGTGAATAAGAGATTTGAAATTGCAACCTTCTGATTATAAGCCCATTCTGTTAACCAGTGGACCAAATTGCTGTGCAATGTATGTAAATGTGATTATGGTAGGTTTTACACAGACTAAATCACATGGGTCTCTCAAGGATAGGGGAGAGAGGTCATGTTTATATACTGATGTGTAGACTGCATTGTGCTTTACCCAGTGTGGGAAAATTTTCCTGCAGTACAAATGATTGTAAACTTGCATGTGACTTCGCAATTTATATACACTGCTGTTCAAAGCTAGTATAACACACTCATTTGAAGCGCATGTATGGATGAGTTCTCTCTTCATGGAAGTTTAAAGCTAAGTGCAGGCTCAATTATTCTACAGACACTTTTCTTCTACCCTTTATCACATCACTCTTCATGCTTTGTCAAGGCTCATAGATAGGTTGAATTTTTCTTTGTGACGTAGGATTGTTAGATGGTCAGAAAGACTGAACTGGAGGAATGCACCCCCCCAATGGGTTTCCAGATCCTGTGTTTCCAGATCTAGTCCACGTGACTAAGAGTGGCTCCTCCACAGACTAGCGTGGGAGTGTTCCCTCCCTCCTCGTGGCCTAGCTGACCTCGAGGAGTAGGGGGACGAAAGGAACGTCGTCCAACAGGCCACGGTTAAACGGCAGTTGTTTTAGTTAATGATCTGCCTCCACCTCATTCAGCGAGTTAGCGCCGCGTCTGAGCCCAGGCTCAGGAGGGGGAGCGTGACTGGCCAGTGAGGCTGCATCCCCCTCGTTTTGCGATGGGGCCGTCGTCGAGGGTGGCGGGACTCTGGACTCAGGGTGGACGTAAATCCACTGCTTCACTGCTAATGAGTAGCCGAGAGGCTTTTTGCAGCTCCCTAATGGCTGGGGGTTAAGTCCTCGCACAATGCATGCGCACACACACACACACACACACACACACACACACGTGGCAGAAGGCCATTCCCATAACTAGTAATGACTGAGATGTCTTTGAATTTCTGTGAAATTAGTGGCCTTGTGTTCTCAGAATTCCTCATAAGACAGGGGTGTCAACAATGTCCGTCTCCTTGGGTGGTGCCTCAAAGCTGTACTAAGGACAGTATCAATGCCTGGCTTCATTGCAGCCTGAGTCTAGAAGAGCGCCAAAAGCTAGAAATGTATTAATCTAAGATGTCGCCTTTGAATCTCCTTGGGACAACAAACAGCGCCTCGGCATGGTCTTGTGGACAAGCACTTGCTATAGTTTTTCATAAAAAATGTAAATGTATACATGATGTTTCTCATTAAGCAATAGCTCAGCAGATTTCCTTATCCATGTTGAATTAGTTCCCACAATTGTATCATTACATATGGTTCTACAGTTTATTTATGCATTTATTTATTTTAGAGCTGTTTAGGTAAGGCAGTGTGTTCAAGGGTACAACAGCAGTGTCCCATCTAAATAATGAAGGGCTCAGTCCAGCATTGAAAATGTACTTTACACTGCTGCCTACGCAGTGTTTTTCTTTATGGTTGCCTCACAGTGTTTGACAGGTAACAGCAAAACCTGTTATTTGGCATTCTTTTAAAGCCTAATTTTCTTCACAGATACTTGAGTTCCTGTAAAAAAAATCTGTTATGATTGCTGTGCTCTTCCGCTGTAATTTTCAGCTCAAATGTTAAAATAGGCTGCGAAACAGGCCTCTTGTGCCAGAGGCGTCATTTCTGTGAGATGGTTCCCCGGGTTCCCACGGTCCTTGTAAATAAAAAATATTTTCTATTGTGTTCTTGGAAAATCAAAGACAAACCATATCCCACTGTCCTTGAAAATTTATGAAATGAAAAATGAGCTGAATGTTTATTAAATGAATTAAAATTATATTGGTCATATTTTATTATTTTACAGGGAGTAAAATATATCCATCTTTCTTGTTGTCTCACGCACTTGAAGTCATTAACTGTAAATCCTGCCAGTGTGCTGACAGTGTTGATTGCTAACAAGTCGGCTAGCTCGTAGGCTATAACATTAACCTCAGAGGTGTTACATTTATCCTTAAAATGTCAGTGAGAAGGCATGAAAATGCGTAAGTGTGATTTTATTGGGTACACAGTGTTCTGTTTACTTCCTGTGGAAGTCTGCTAGGGCCTTGAGCGTGGCTTGCCATTGGCTGAGGTCCTGTCCCTTCCTGACACAGTAGACTGAGAGATTGGCAGGGACAAGTACTCCATTAATACAGCTGGAAAGAGACACACCATACAGGTCCTTTCACACTGACCCTGTGGGAGTGTAGAAAAAGAGAGCTCCACCAAGTGAGTGCTAGCTGATTACTGAATTCAGCCATCGATAGGAACAAGTATTAAAAGAACAAAAACCATCAGGCTTAGAGTGCACAGATCTGTTTGGTGTGAGCTGCTTAATAGGCTCAGAATGAATTGAGGAAATGCATTAGGTTGGCCTATTCACTAAGACCTGTTAAGGTTTTGCTTTTGACATGAGCCCTGAATGGACCACATCGTAGCACTCTGACTACTGACTACTTGACTACTGTAATCATGTTCTCCTGTTTGAATGTGAGATGTGAGGTACTAAGCATAGACTTGAGGGGGGAATTGGTTTTATTACCAGTATGTACATTGTATAATAAGTTATTATTGTTCTGTTGTTGTAAGTTATAAGGATATTGTGAGTCAAAACCTGAAATATTGAACTTTGAAAATCACTTATGTACCACTTTTGCTAAACAAAGACAGGTGATGATCCACTCAGTGTAAGAGCACAGTTCAGTTCCAGAAAGACATGTGGTGGTTCCTCATTAGTTGTGTACACTGACAGATCTAACACAGCCTGTCACAGGGAACCCCAACCCGAAACTCTCTGTAACACAGCAGCACACTAACCGCATGTATCCTTTCCTCGTTTTCAGGCAAACACTGCAGCAAGCCGGGAGAGGACGGAGCTGGAGGTGGCGCGGGAGGCAGCGGAGACCCGGGCGGAGCGGCTGTCCCAGGAGGGGGAGCGCCTGCACAGGAGGGCTCAGGAGCTGGAGAATGAGGTGGCCAAACTGAACCGCATCATCGACGAGGCCAAGCTGCAGGAGAGCCGCCTCAGCGACCGCGTGAGCCGGCTGGAGGTGAGACAGAGAGAGTGTCTACATTAATGCCCGTCTAAAAAGGCAGAGAGAGGGACTGACCTGTGCTGACCTTTGAACACATTGTGTCATTATAAAGTATTGCGAACTGATCAACATACAAAATAAATCACAGAGACTGCTTTAATAATCTGAAGAGACTGATAATTTAGTTTGTGAGTTGGTATGAATCGCCCGTTATGTGGACGCATTCCTGTGTATTGATACAGAAAGAAAAGAGGCAGCTGGAGACATCTCTGGAGGAGGCCAGGGAGCAGGAGGAGGAGACGGCCCTTGCAAACCGCGCTTTAACTGCACGACTGCAGGAGTTACAGGTGAGACTGTACATCTCATGCTACAGGAATGTCCCCTCTGCAGACAGATATCCACACCAGTATCGCTGAAAACGCAGAGTGGCTTGTAGATCCAGTTCTGGCAAACATTATCTTTTCAACACCTTTCTTTCATATCAGCTATCAATGTGTGCTGCAACATTTCATTCCATGGTATTCCAACACTACCACTGAACTGGAGCATGAACACCAAATTATAATATATAGTTGTGCGTGCACACACACACACACACACACACACACATATATATATGTATATATACACACATATATATACACACTATGTTGGCTCAACCCCTTTTTACATACATATAAAATATATACATACATAAATAAGTCTAGCCTTGTCTGTAGACCCTCCTAGAAATGTTAAATATTGTCTACATGAAGTCCAGGAGATGCAAAGCAGTTTGACAGTGACCTGTTTCATTGAGAAATGTCTCCTCTCTGCTTTCTCCTGCATTTTTGAGCAGAGGAGCATGACCAAGCTGACCCAGGACCACAAGGATCTGAGCGAGAGGTTGAGGGAGGAGAACAATCAGAAGGAGCTGCTGAAGAAGACCAAGAGCCAGGTGGAGGAGGAGAGGAGGCTGCTGGACCGCACCGTGGAGAAGCTGCAGAAGGAGGTGAGAGGAGGCGACCCGGGGAACGCTGTGCTGACTCAGCTGTTTTCCGTGCCAGGTCTGGGCCTGGGTGAGCAGAGCAGGTCAGAACCACTGTGTGGTTCTAGGCTGGATCAGGGCTGTGTGGGTTGGAAGGAGAGAATAGGACAGCATAAGTCAGGATGAGATAGACCAGACCATACACTGACCCCTGTGCCTGCCGCTCCTCCTCCAGATGGGCGAGATTGTGGAGACCTCCCAGGCATCCACCCAGGAGCTGCAGGTGCAGATCAACGAGTACAAGGAGAAGAACCGGAAGGAGCTGACAGAGCTGCAGAGGCAGCTGCGGGACAAGGACCTGGAGCAGGAGAAGGCCCGGCTGGCTCTGAAGAGCCTGCAGGACGAGGTACGTGCGTGCGTGCGGCCCCCGCTCTCACTGTCGGGAGTGCTGGAACACAAACAGCGGGGAGGATCTTCCATTGTACTAAGCCAGCGTGGTGGAAAACCACCCCCGCAAACATACACACACACACACACACATACACACACACACACACACACACACACACACACACACATACTGTACACACACACACACACTGTATCCACACACACACACACACACACACACACACACACACACACACACACACACTGTATCCACAACCCACAACCACACACACTCTCCCCTGAAGCTGACCACATGGGCTCATGGCTATGGAATGTCCTGCTTAAAGGATGAGGGGAGGGTGCAGTTGTAGAGGATTAAAGCGATTAATTGTGAATTCAGATAAGGCATTGTCCGTCTTGATCGTCATTGTCTGATGTTGTCCTTAGAAAGGTGAGAGATGAGGTCTAAATCTTACAGAAGCACTGAATCAGAAGCTTCATTCTCACCGGCCGCCAAATACCTGTGTGTGTGTGCTGTCCCAGTGAGACCCAGTATGGCAGTTTGCATTTCAGCTGAGCAGGTCTCTGCTTCTTCTTGAGAATTTCTGCCTGGGATTTTACATTGTGCCAACACCATGCCTACATCGCAACCTAGCTTGCCAAATTGGTGTGTTTCCATCATATGATGGAGGAAGGAGCCCTGATAGGTTTTTCTTCCTTGTTATTTCTCTTTTGGAGAGACAGTGAATGCTGATTTGTATATGTGGGCCTTGCCTGTAGGATGGGAGATACAGTATGTGTTTGTGTGTTCTCAAGCATATTCTGTGATAGGTCAACAAGACTGTTATGCCTATACCTATTTCTGGGAATGGTGTTTCACACAGGATAAACACGTATACTTCCAGCTGACCTGCCTGGGCTGAGAGCATACCTAGTTTCGTAGCAGGGGTTGGTTGACGTAATATACTTACCACTGTGCCCAGTATCACACCCAAGGTATCGCTGACCAGCAGTCACTGTGTGGCTTTGCAGTGTATGCCATACAGGTGTGGGTGAGCTTTACAGGTGTTTGTGATCTCTTCTATAACCAACAGCCATTCATTAACAGGTTGTCT
The DNA here is from genome assembly GCA_019176425.1 of Megalops atlanticus. NCBI lineage: Eukaryota > Metazoa > Chordata > Actinopteri > Elopiformes > Megalopidae > Megalops > Megalops atlanticus. The sequence goes on along the minus strand of CM032885.1, from coordinate 12,005,736 downwards.
CCGCTAATTCTGCTTGAATGAGTAGTGATGATATTACTACAAAACGCCACACCTTGTCAGCGTTATATCTAGCCGTGATGTCATGTCAGCATTGTTCGAGAATGAGCTTCTTCATAAATACTGTACATGCTACTACGTAGCATAGCTGCGTCATTCAGACAATGTTGGGTGGCGCAGCTCTTTCATAGCCAAGGTGCCTCCGTGTGTCACGATGCTTGAGTTCACTTACGTGAGTGTATCTGCACGTCCCATTGAGAAACCGGAGCGGAGAGTGGGTTGAGTCATGCGGCTGTCGTTCCGCTCTGAGCTTTTGTGTATAAATGGCATGCTGGAATTTAGTGCCTGCTCCCCATAGCAGGGCATTCATTGTAACCCCTTGTCACTCCTTGGTGGTTACAGTTGTGCACTTTGACCTTGTGTCAGTGCAGGAATCCAGGGAATGTATTTGTTGTGCGCAGTAGTGCCTTTGTATGGGGGCGGTGTGATTCATCTAGAAAAGGTGGGGTGAAGGATGTCTGTAGTAATACTGCATTCTCCACCCCCCTCATACTTTGTATACATTAACGTTGTATACATTAAAGTGTACACATTAACGTTGTTGCAGAATCTATATGGAATTTGTTGCTTTGTAAATTGATATGATGCTCATATTTTCGATGAAGGTTTTGTGCGTTTGAGTTTGTGAATGCATATGTGTGTATGTGCACCCATACATGTTATATGTGTGTGTGTGTGTGTGTGTGTGCGTTTGTGCGTATGTGCTTGTGTGTCTGTGTGTGTGTGTGTCTGCGTGTGTGTCTGTGTGTGTCTTTATGCGTTTGTATGTGTTTGTGTGTCTGTTACTGCGCTTGTGAGGGTTAATTAAAGGGGCCGGTCGCTGGCTGCGTCTGCGTGTGGTGGGATGCGGTAACGTCTTGAGAACTGGATCCAGCCGGTTCTCAGAGAACAGGAAGAAGAGGGCGTGGCCGCCCGGCGAAGAGACCGTTCCCGCTCGTCTCTTTCACGCCCCTCCGTGACCCAGCGGGCCTCTGCGGGCGCGTGATGTCACCCCGTCCCAGCTGCTGTCAGAGCGGCGGCACTGCGGGGCCAGACAGCCAGATTAGGGACCAAATGTTCTCATTACTTCACGCATTAGTTCTTGGCGACGCAAAATGTCATCGCCGTCCCTGCTTTTTCCCCCTCAAAGACTCTCCCCGCCAGATCCACATCCCCGCTTTTGTCTTAATCCAACAGCAGATCGTCTGTGTAAATGAAAGGACTAAGAGCAAACTCCACTCTGCCATGGGTATTCCAAACCAATTTGAAACGGCTAATTATTCATGCCTGTCAATCCTTATCAGAAAGAGTTGTTTCACTCCCTCTATGAATGAAAGCATTTTATGGTGAATGCAGTTCATAGCAAAGACATCATCTTGTGGGCAGTGGGGAAACTGCAGTCAGACTGCAAACACAGAGAAAGCTGAAGGCATAAACAAATGCACAATAAAACTAACATGATTTATGTGTAAGTGATTATTAGTGTAAATAATTATTAAGATGAAAGAAACTGATCATTGCTGGTTCCTGTCCTCGTTGGTGACACAGATGTCCCATCTGGAGGGAGACCTGAGACAGTGCAAGAGGGAGCGTGACGAGGCCGTTCTGAAGGGACAGGAACTGGAGCAGAAGGTGTACGACCTGGAGGTGGAGCTGGAGACCAAATCCCACTGCAAAGACGACCGATCCCGGCAGTTCAAACTCATGGAGGTAGCGTGCGTGGAGATACACGACCACCTGCACTTAGAGACAGGCAGCTGTTAGAGCAAAAACAATGCAGTCAATGGTTACCTTTAAATACAAGTATAATGGCTGTTTGCATCCATGAAGTATTTCACATGAATCCATTTTTTAGCATTTCTCATTTTGTTTATAGTGTTAACAAATGTATGTTTTGAGTATGTTATTCTGTAGTATTTTAATCCATCTGAGCATCTTCATTAGCATGAGTCATTGTAACCGCACTGCACATTTCACCATGGCAACACAATAGCAACAGGTGCACATGCAGCGACATCAGAAATCCTGCTCTCTCATTGGCTCGGTGCTAAGAAGTGACACGTCATGTTCTCTGCCGCTCATCAATTTTTATTATTTCAGGGATCGTGTATAAACACGTATTGTGTTTATACAGATAAAGGGCATATTGAATAGCAGATATTCAGGATGGTGATAATGGTGTTCTTGTGGAAGGAAAAAGATAGTGGCACAACCGTAATCTCCAAAGTGTCTCCAGTGTTTGGTCTCTGGCGAAACCATGGCAACACGTCACCATGTTGCCAAAACACTGGTGTCAATAAAACGGCTAAGATGTTTTGGAAATTAAGAGCTCATGAGTTTCATTTCCTTCCTTCATGTCCTTTGTCTGGCTGTCCTTTCCTTTTTAATTGACTGTGACGATGGTGTCCTCACCCTCTGCAGGACAGGATCTCTCAGCTGGAGCAGGACCTGGAGGAGGAGCGTGTCAGCGGGGACGAGCTCATGGACAGGATCACCCGGGGACGAGAGCAGGTGACCCTCCCAGCTACACGCTGACCCAGGATCAGTCCCATACACTCTTCTCCATCACATAGCAGGACAGGGATCTGCTCATTCCATGCAAAGCTGCTGCCCCATCTCTAGCCTCCGCTGTAGTAGTGAATGTTGCCTTTCGGTCACACTGGCTCAGTAGACCCACGCTTCCAGGAAACCAATTTGCGCAGTCTCCTTCTGCCAAGGTGCCCTACCTGGGGCTGACAGCTCAGGAGTCCTCCCTCGTTATACTCCCGGACCGTCAGGCTCGTCTTGCGCCCGGTCTTTTCTTCCCGTGACAGCGGTGAATATTAAGAGTCCATTTCTGTCCTGTTGAGAGGCGAGCGTTGCTGCTTTGTAAGAGGACCTTGCATAATCGTTCTCTTTGGCAGAGCTCCCTCTCTGTGTAACAGTACCCTTCCAAATTCGTGCATCAGTTCCAAATATACGCCAAAATGCATCACTGCCAAAACATGCGAGCTGCCAAACATCTCGAGTTTATAGGCTCCAGAATGCAGTGAGCTGTGGCTGCATTTAAAAGAGAAATCCATTTCTGGAGGGGAGCGGGGGGGCAGAAGGGGCCCTGAATGCTCTAATCTTCCTCCTCAGACATTAGAGCTGCTGATTGAGGTGTTTTGCAACCTCAGATCCGAGAGGGGCGTACGTTTCCAGAAGAAACAGGGCTAGTCAGCAGTTGCCACTTTATATGGAGTCAGGTGCACTGGTGCTACATGTTTCACAAAGGAATGAGGATGAAGCTAATGAAGATAGTGCATTGTGGGTGAAGCGCCGCTTTCAAGGACATGGCTCACAGATGTCACGTCCTAGATAAATGGTGAATCTGTGAGTTGGTCTGGGCCTGTTTCTATGGAAAAGCACAGTAGTGTCTCCCAAAAACTGCCATGCTCAGCATTATAGTTTGGGCTGAGTTTGGGCTGGTCTCTCTTGGCATTATGCTGCATTAATGGATCTCACACACAACTGGATGCAGGTTCAGGTGACTCCAGACCCTTTCTGAGCACCACAGACCATTAAGGTAGCCAGAGGAAGGAGCAGGGGAATGACAGAGTGGAAGCTTAAAAGTAGTGAAGGAGGAGAGGGGAGAAGTCCAACCCTCTTTTCTGAAAAGGCTTTTTTTAATCCCGGGTCACGGAGAAAGAAGTACAAAGTGGCAACACTGCAGGTTCCACAGGAAGTTGGGGGTGAGTTGCCAGGGAGACAGTAGTGGGGGGGTTGTGAGTGCAGGGAGGGGGGGTGCTGCGCTGGGCCGCCTGGCCGCGGGTCTCTCGCAGGAAGAACACCTGCGTCTCTCCTGGCATCAGGTGCTCCTCCGCGGTCTAAATGAGAGTAATCTCCCCCTCCCTCCCCTGGCCGTCCCTCACAAAGCTGATTAGCTCCGCTCCGTGTTCTAGTCTGTTGACTCAGCTCCCTCGAGCGCTCCGCTGCGCCTCACAGTTATGTGGGGCCATCATTTCAACGGAACGGGCCAAAGTCACCCTCTAATTGGCATAAAATATCGCCCACTCTCGGCTCTCGTCTCAGAAATGGAGCCTGCCGCCCAGTATCGATCAGAAGTCTTTTTCACCCCCCATTCCCACTCATCCCCACTCCTCCCCCTTCCATAGGACCGGGCCTATTGAATGTCATTAAAGAACAGTGTCTTTCAGTTCACTTCAAGTTCATAGTCTGCTTCGCTCTGAGGGGATTGGGCGTGCCTTTTTTTCTCTCTCTCACACGTCCAGAGGGAACATTTTAATCACGGGGTCTGGCGGATAATCTGCTCACTTCGGGGAACTTAAACCAAGCGTTATGTGGAGTCAGAGGCTGTCCTCGTTCATTTACGGCCGACACACAGTTGAAGCGACGCCGACTCTTGGTAGATTTCACCGCAGAGTGAACACATGAAAGGAATGTGGCTCAGTGCGGCGTGTTTCCGCGGTAACAGGAACCGGTTGTTCTAACGGCAGAAGCCAGGTTTCTCTGCTAGCATGTAGGCACTTAATTTGTGTCCACCTTTCAAAATGTTAGAAGTGCTCGCTCCTGGAAGGGGCGGATCTGTAATACTTCCCTGCTGTTAATTTTGATGTAAATGTTACTACTATTTTTAAAAAACATTCAGTTCTACAAATGTGCAGTGAGCCGTGTGGTGACAGCACCTGGGTGGAATGTGACTGGGCGGGCATTCCGTAGCCATGATTTGATCAAAGGCTGTCCAACCCCTGCAGGGGTCAATATGGCTGCACGTGTACAAAGACGTTTTTCATGGGAAATAAGCGTGCAGGCCGATGGACGCCTCCCACCCCCCGTGTGTGCGTCTGGCTAATGGTGGCCCCCCTCCCCGTGTGCCGCTCGCAGGTGGAGCAGATGAGGAACGAGCTGCTGCAGGAGAGGGCTCTCAGACAGGACCTGGAGTGTGACAAGATGGCGCTGGAGAGACGGGTAGACTGCCCCCGTTCATCCCCTCACACGCTCTGGGGAAGGCGGGCCCTTCCTATTACATCCCCATCATGCCCACATCAGGGACGCTGCAAAACTCATTCACTCTGCACTTGTCTCTCTGTCTTTCTTTCTCTCCCCTTCTATCCATCTCTCCCTCTCTGTCTCTCTCACTCTCTTTTTTTGTCTCTCTCTGTATCTCCTGTCAGCTCATTTTCTCAGCTTTCTGTTGCCCACTTCCCAGAATCTCACTGTAAATCAATGAATCTGAAGTTCCAAATGAAAGTTGCCTTATTATCCAGACTATAAGCTCATGCCCGACTATGTTAAGCACTTTATTGGCCCATCAAGAGATATTCATTAATATAATTCCTTATAAAGTGAACATACTCCCCTAACAAATACAGAGATACTGAATTAAACGTGCTGTCAATTCAATGTGCTGTACACTTATTATTGACTGATACAAACCTTTGGGTCATGAAAGACTGTGCAAACACTCCTTTTAATACAGTACCTTTGTCTGGTGCTTTGTTTAGAGGGCCCTGTGGAATTAATCTGTATTCTCTCCTTCAGAATAAGGACCTGAAAAGCAGGGTGGCTCATCTGGAGGGCTCCCAGAAATCCACCAAGGAGGGCCTGGTGTCCCAGCTGGAGGCCAGGATTCTGGAGCTGGAGGAGAGACTAGAGACGGAGGAGAGGTAACAGCCCCGCTGCAGTGTCCCTTACATCTCTGCAAGCCAGCACAGTGGCTGACCACTGTGCCTGCGAGATTGTGTTTCAGCATCTCAATGTTTCCATTTTATTTCTAGGTGAAACCTGAAAGCGTCTGAGTATATTTAGTGCAGCCAAATGCATCTGTGGTTCTGAAGCGATCCAACTGTGTTTGTGAAATGACCTGTGAATCAGGCTGTTTTAGATGAAATCTGGATGTGTCAGGTAGTGTTGCAGGGGTAGTACCCTGCTGCGGTGTGCCAGGGCCAAAGTGCAAGGCTGCAGAGACGCTGCAAAGGGGGAAGTGGCACAATCACCCACAATGCCGTTTGTCTCCAGGGAGCGCGCCAATCTGCAGCACCTAAACCGCAAGCTGGAGAGGAAGGTGAAGGACATGATGATGCAGGTGGACGACACACACAACTCCCTGCAGGATCAGAAGGACCAGGTGAGGGGAAAACACCACCCACCCCCAGCAATGGTTTCTACCCATTTGTATCTGACACCCAAGTTATTTAATACAGCCCAGGGTATAATATGGGGAATGAACTGGGAAAGTGGGAAATGTGTGGTATTTGGCACACAGGAAGTGTGAAGCAGCTGTTTCAAAACATCCACTTATTACCTGCTCGATACATTTTTGAATATCCCTTTCCCTGGGATATTCAAATACTTTCTGTCTCTTGACAGAAAAGGTACAATTCATTTTGTGCACCAGTTAGACATTAAGTTAAATTGATGTTAAAGCAAAATAAACTACTGAATACTTTTTGCAGTAGCCCCAAGTGCAGTCTAAGGCAGTGTCCTTGGAGCATGGATACAGGCCTTAATGGCATGCTAACTTGTTACTTGTAAGTACAGAAAGTGTTTGTGAGTTCAGATAAGTGGGGCCCATGGTTTGCAGTTAGGATTAGGATGCTGAGAGGGATTACCCCCATGAGGAAACCAGCAGTCCCCTAACAGCACCCCCGCCTCTAGCCAATGCTGTGGAGCATACACGCTGGGCATACACGTCTCGCACACCAGTGGGGGATTTTTGCTGTGTTAAAAAATAAGTCGCATTCCATTTCTGTCAATGGTATCTACACCGCCCACACAGTCACCATGTGACTTTCTCCCCTCGGCGCGATTGCCCAGCTTGTAGAAGTTTCTATTGTGTTGCTTAGCGATTTGCACCCTACCAGGGCAGGACTCCAGACTCTCACAGGCCAACACACCCTCTTCCCAAATTCGCGTGCGCCACTTCTATTCTGGTGCGGAAACGCGATGTGGCAATGAGTTGGGGGCGGTTTGGTTTGGGAGACGCGTTACAGGTGCGTTAACCCCTCGCTCCCCGGACTCCCCCCCGCAGCTGAACCTGCGGCTGAAATCGCTGAAGCGTCAGATGGACGAGGCGGAGGAGGAGATCGACCGGCTGGAGCACAGCAAGAAGAAGCTGCAGAGGGACCTGGACGAGCAGGTGGAGGCCAACGAGCAGCTGCAGGGCCAGCTCAAAGCCCTGCGCAGCGAGATGCGGTGAGACGGCGCGCTGCTTACACTGTAACGCACGTGAAAGCGCAGCTGCGCACAGTCCCTCCCCTCAGGTCACCGCTGAGGCACGGAGATGTGCTCGCACCGCTGAAGGCACCAAAACCCATGGCCTATGGCCACGGACAAGGACGGCGACACACACACACCCACACAAACACACACACACACACACACACACACACACACACACACACACACACACGCAAGAAACTGTCAGTAAGCCTTATTCCCAGACCTTGGCTTTGAAATGATGTGCTTCTTTTTGTACCCTCCTCCCTTCAGGCGCAAGAGTACCCCTGCCACGCTCCTGAACGATTTGGATGACGATGACGACGACGACGACGATGATGACATTAGCACCGACGGAGAGCAGTACTACGGCTCTGCTTCAGCGTTTAAATAATCCGGTGGGGAAGGTGTTACAATGTTCTCTTTGCAAATGGACAACGCACTGAGGAAGAGTACATCAGAGCCTGTGTGAAGACTGAGCACTGGAAAACTAGGAACAGATGTCTGTCTGTCCAAGTGCAGGCTGAGATTAGTACGAAGAGCATGGGGAGATGAAACAATGTCTAGTGCCTTGTTATGCACAGTAAACCTGGAGGTTTGCCTTTTGAAATCTTTCCTAAAATGTAATAACTATTTATGAGCATTTTCATGACGAATATAACTGCAGTGGTTTATATGAAAATGTAGTCATGTTTAAATGTGTAGCTTTTTAAGAAATCAGTTAACTCTCTTCCATGATTGCTTAAGGAATTTGTAAGTACCACATGCTTACATATCTCAAATTGATTCAGTTTTATTATTTAATGTTCATTATTTGCTCTATATACTATTAAAAATGAAGGAACTGGAAAATGAAGATGAATATATTTTAAGGGAAACTGACATGAAGAATATTGCATATATTTCTGTATGTATTTCTGACTGTATATATTCAACATATAGCAATGCTATCACACATCAGTAACAGCTTTAAGAGACCATTTATAAAGTATTTTTATAACAAAATGTATTCAAGTTTGTATACATTGCTTTATGTAATCCCACTTTGATAAAAATGAAAATAATATTGTAACTGCTGTTGTCAGACTACTCTGTTTATGAGTGTTTCATTTTTGTATTGTTTTGTCTTTCCCTCTTAAACTTCTCGGTTTATTTCTGTAGTTGTGCTGAATCCGCATCCTTGTGTCCATTTACAAGTAAAAAAGCAAAACGGCTGCTCCCTCTGCAGCTGTGTTCTCCCTTCTATAATATGTAAAAATGCATTCCTTCATCTCTGCTGTATAACATGATAAGGATATGAAGCATTTATTGTTCCGTGTTGCCCTTGTCTCCCAGGTTGTGTGTGTATGTGATGGAGGGATTTAAATGATGAGGGAGTTTCTGCAGAAGGGCTGTATTGACAATCGTTGACTTGTTGCTTCGCTGTGATGATTTGCACTGTATGCTGATCTGCTCACCAGATGCAATTGCTGCCATTAAGGTCAGCGCAAGCTGTTGGTTGTCGATCAAGTCACTTGATGGAGGGCTACTAAAAATCCAGCCACTACCTCTGTGTACTATACTGTATTGCTAAAGCAAAAAAAACTTTTTAATAAAAAGTTTCTTGGAGTTTATCTCACATCTCATTTATCTCATTGTATGACTAAATGTTGTGTCCATGGATTATTTTCAGAATAATCATTTTTAAAGTACACCTAGAATTATTCTCTGAAAAAGACCACTAGTGCACAATCATTTCTTGATGTGTTGAAGAAATTAGTGCTTGAACAGATGAACATTAGCAACTCTCTGAAAATTAACTTGAGGGAAGGTGTTTGTCTAGATCAGCGTTTCTCAAACCTCTCCTGGAGTACCACTTGTCCTGCATGTTTTAGATCTCTCCCTGCTCCAACACAGCTGATTCAAATGATCAGTTTGTTGTTAAGCAGCTTCAGGAGTTCATAACCAGTTGATCATTTGAATCAGCTGTGTTGGAGCAGGGAGAGATCTAAAACATGCAGGACAAGGGGTCCTCCAGGAGAGGTTTGAGAAACGCTGGTCTAGATGATCCAATCATATAAAAAGACAATGGTCCTAATGGTGTTGAAATGTATGGGGAGTCAAACTAAACACTATCCCTGGGTTTTATTTTCCTGAGAACAGGTGCCTTTTAGATGCTTGTGTAGAACGTTACATGCATATTCACCATGGTATTAATGTAAAATAATCCTCTTACTTCATATCACGGCTCTCTTTTTGTTTCATTTGTAGCGAAGTGCCCTGAGATTTTCGTTTCCTGTTTAAGTACCAGCACTACATGGCCTTGGGGTTTAGGAGAACATTCGAGTAAATGATGCGATTGATTCCTTGTTTTGACAGGGGTACGATATGACTTCACGATTTCAATGCGGTTTAATGAAGAAAAAGAGAGGTGGCCCCATTAACCATTCAACACAGCGCACAGCTATTGTTTTGTGGCTGTGACCCACATTTGTTGTACTTTGTGAAGCACGGGCAATTCAACCTCTTAAACGTCATTTTGCGTCGGGGGTTGTGCTTTTGTTAGGCGTTTCGAGGGTACCCGTTCCCGGGATACTCGTCCTGTGCTTGGCTGCACACAGAACTGCCAACACTCGAAAAGAATCCGTTTGCTCCAGGAGTGGGAAAGTGTAAAGTAGATAGTTACGCAGTTCCTGTACAGCTTCACGATATCACGACGTTAGTGTTAAGATCATAGTGATTTCATCCTTTATTGGAAGCCGTATTCTAACTCAAACTTCGACGCCCATTAAGCTCGAACGTACTTGTGGGAGTCATTTTAATACTTTTTTAAAGGAATGAAATACCACTTTTAATGAAATGATTTCGTTTGATTCCTTTGGAAATGGCATTCTGCATTTGCTCAGAAAGCTGGTTACACCCACGTAATCTGTTCCTTGGAAATACCACATAGTTTCTATACACGTATGGTGCTTTAAATCTCGACTTTTAAGTAATCTGTTTGAAACTAAAACTTTCAGGGTAATTTCTCTTTTTCTGAGTTTTTTTTCCTGTCACTGTTCTGATACTCTGCTGCCCTCTAGCTTCTGAAACTACAAATAAATACAGCCTCACGCAAAGCCTCAATCACATGATAATTTTCATTTGAACAAGTAGAAAAAAGGAAATCACGTGGAAGTACAGTATCATATAATGCTATACATATACATATACATATACACATACATATACATATACAAGTACTTTTCCCGTGATAGCGGCATTTAAAGATTTTTCCTGATGGAGAAGTGTACAACAGTGAATGCTGTTTGGTTTGATTTGCACAGATTACTATTGTCCAGTTATGCAAATACAAATACAAATGCAAATACATGTTGTACCACAGAAGATGGCATGGGCATTGAGTCTAAAGGGGAGGAAAACCTGAATGACTGACAGGAGTATGACAAGGTGGTAGCATTTGATGAACAAAGACAGGACACATTCTTCTATATCTGAAGAAACTGAGGTGCTCATGCTTTGTGTACAAGTGCAATAGAGTTTTATCACTCCTATAGTCTTTCCAATGAATTCCAATAAAGTGTACATTGGCAAGTATAGTGGCATGGAGTTAGAGAGTAGAATAGAGGCAAGAGCTGAGTGACTGAGAGATATGTTAACTGCTGCATACACAATGTATCCCCTTAGTGTGAGCTTGATGAGGCGCTAGCAAGCTAATGAATCCCAATTAAAGGTCTTGAACCTGAACCAGGTGGCTTTTATTAGCCTTTCTGTCCCTCATGGTTTTGTCTGTCTGCAGTTCAGACCCTGCAGAAACAAAACCCCAGTCTTAGAGGGCTGACCCCTTTCAGCACCTGGATTCTGATCTCTTCCAGGAGAAACCAGGTCACACCGCTTTGGTCCAGCGTGATATCAATCTCAAGCAAGATACTCTAGTGAGGCAAAAATGCTACTGGATACTGGAGAGGCTACTTCCTTTGTTATAGAAAGAGATAGACAATGGAAGTGGTTGAAAATTCACCCAGTGAGTGATATAGCCCAATTGTTCTTGTCTCGAAGAAAGATGGTATCTTTACATTCTGTACTGACTTGCACCAAATAAATAGCCTCTCCAAATAGAGCTCTATCCAATAACCAGTATAGACCATTTTGGCAGGTGGGGAAGGCTGAGCTGATATCCGCAATGAATTTAAGCAAAGGTTAATGGCAGACATTACAAAATGAAGAAGCAAAAGAGTTCACAGCATTCAAAAGAGAAGATGGAATGTACTGCCGTATTGTACTGTTGGTTGGCCTGCAGGGGGCACCTGCTACATTTCAAAGAGTAATGGATGAGCTCTTGCATCTGCTTGCCTCAATGATATGGTGATCTTCAGTGTAATTTGTGAATAACACTTCTACCATACGCAGCAGATACTCCAACAAATCATGTCTTCAGGACTTACTGTAATCCCCCAAAAATGTCTTCACCAGGGTGGTTTGCCATTGGATATGGACTGGTTCTTTTGCAGCTAGACTAGGTGGAGGTAATGTGTTCCTGCAGTCCTCTGATCACCAATAAGACTGTGAGATTTTTCCTGGGTTTGCTGAAATTCATTCCCAAATTTTCTTCCAGATCAGAAATTTTGAAAGATCTTACCGACACAGTGGTCTGCAGAGAGGACTGCAGACAAGGCTTCTGTGACCTGAAAGAGGTGCTCTTTGAGGGCACAGATCTGCATAGCACTGACTTACAGATCTTCATCCAGTGAATTTTAAGGTGTCAGACTGTGAATTGTGCTACTGCACGGAGGGGTAGGGGTGCAAAAATCAGTCACATTCACTTCTCACAAAGTTCCCCAGTGAGAAAAGGTTCTCTGCAACACAGAAAGAATGACTCACCATTAAGTGGGTGCCTGATTCTCTCTGAGACTCTGTTGGAGAGGGACTTTGCACTTGGCACTGACCTTTTTGTTTGCTGAATAAGATAGAAGACTCTCATGTTCACATTCCAGAGGATTTCTGAGACACACAGGCTCTGTAATTGTTTCAGAGTGGGCCTGGACTCTTCCCTAACAGACTACCTTTTCTGTCTGCGGAAGTGGGGGGGTATAATGGAGCTTATCCTCCATTGCTAAATTTAACAGCAGCGGCACAATGAAACATTTTTAAATGTGTTTTTTAATTACTATAACACCTGTGAATGATAGATGACTGATGTTTGTGTATTGACGCACTCATGAGAAACAGGAAGTGAGTATCAGACACCACCATCTGAACTCGGGGAAATATTTTAAGTGAGATGGATATTGTTCTGGGGAACCAGCAGCTGTGTTGTTGTTGCTTGCATTGTAACAACATTTTTGTCCTGCACAGGTTGTTAACGGATTACATCAACTTGAAGTTAGCAAGGTTAAATAACGAAGACAGAAATTGATTTAAAAAAAATAGAAATTGATTAAAAAAAACTGATGGCATCTAAGCACACTTTGTGCTGGTACCATCCAAATCATAGAGTCTCCATGTGGTGAATTTTTTATTTTATTTTTTTGGAACTTTGCAAGCAGTCTTCAACTTTGCATCACATTCAAAAATCAATAAATATTTAATCATTGCAATTCAGAGATTGCTCTGTTGTCTTTGTGATAAAAGACTGTCATGGCGTCGTTGCCCTGTAAATCTCAGTTAGTGGCTGAAACTCTTTCAGCAGATACTGCACACAGTTTTTTTCTTTCTTCAAAGTCATGCTGCTGGTGCAGAGGTATGTTATTGCCTGGAGTATTTACATACGTAGGTGGAGTGTGACCTTCCAGCAAGGCTTTCAATTATGTTCCCATTGGCCAGTCAAGTGCCTTTAGGCTAGGTTTCTTAATCTCTTTGGCACACACCTGATAAATAAAGGAGGGGAAGGATCTCTGATCAGGACTTTAAGTTCTTTACATGTATAAAGTTGCAGCAACAGTCATGGATAAACAACTCTGTTTTCTGTAGATCAAGCTCAGCGGTCTCACGTATTAGAACTTATCGATCCATCCGCTGTCAGTGGGAGTTCCTGCCCTGTATGGCTCTCATTATGTGTCCTCCACAAAGACATGTTGCCTGAAGTTGTATCTCTGAAATTTTTGCTTCTACAGGAAAGAATGTGAGAGGAAGCCTGAAACCAAAAGCTTCCAAATCTACGAGCTGCCTCATGATAATAAAGATAGATAATCCAGGTGAATACCAAGCCAGCAGGTCTCCTGAGAGTTTTGAAAGGTATTTGAGTTAGACTGTGCAGAGAGAATGTGCCATTGTGAAAGAGGAACTGTCAATCATGAGTGATTATACCATCAGATTAGATCCTTCCTGGATTACAGTATACAGAATATTTAAGATATTCTATGTTACAGTTACCAACACAAGTCAACAAAACAAAGTGGCCATGAGGGGTCAATGTAGACTTCTGCTACAATTGCAGCAGTTTGCTTTAATGCATCCCTACTGGGAAGTGCTGCTCCCCTCTCCCCCGAAAGTCCTTCAAATAGGAGTGCACAACACAGTGATTCCACTTCCAGCCACGACAGCGCATCTGGAGGACCCTGTCTGCTGCTGTGTGTTCAGGCATAGTGACAAACAAACTCTAATACCCATGTGTCATTGCAGCAGCAGTCTTGGACCTTGGTACCCCCAACTTTTTTGTTAGCTGATGCTGTTGTAATGGCTGTCAGAGTTTAGGCTTCAATGGCAAGCAATGGCAAGTGTTTTCCAAATACATGTGTTACTCTGAGATCAGTTTTGCTCATACATTAGTCTAACAGGTCTTGTAAGACTAGTAGCATGTCATAGAGGAAAAATAACCATGTTGAATGCAATTCTGTCCCAGACAAAGCTAAAAGATCACAGTTACAAAACCTGAAATAAGATAAAATAATATTATCAAGAAGTTTAATTACTTTCCCTGTTTGTATTTCCATTGCAAAAAATGGTGGAATTAAAATGGATATGTTATGACACAAAAATATCAAATCCAATCAAATCAAATTGTGGTGGCTCTGGTTGGCTGAGTGTACTGTTTCTGATGTTGTATTAGTGATCTTTATGAGGTGAGCAGGATGCAAAACCATGCCTCTGGTTAATGATTAGAATAAAACACAAAGTAGTGTGATTGATGAACAGGTGAATGATTATTGTTCTTTGTGAGAGGGCTTTATACGATCAGGAAATACTTGCAAATGTATTCATAGAATAGCTTCTGTCACACCATGTTGACTTTAATTTTCTTTTTAGATATGCTTACTGGCATATGATTGTGGGAAATGACAAGTTAAAATCTTCTTTAAAAGTGTGTTGCTGATTAAAGTGCCATTCACCATTATATTTTTTGCTGGGAAGCTTTTTTTTTCAAATTTTCATGGCAACCAAATGAAAATGTCAACACATGCACAATGTTTGATTCCAATATAAATATTCTTTCATCTGTCATACTAAAACCCCAAAAACTTCTGCAAGAGAATTTTATCCAGGAAAGTGCTGGGTTGGTCATGCCAAGCAATGAACCAGCCTTGTAAGGGTCGTTTATTCAGTGAACACTTTCCCTGTGGTGTGTTTTGAAAACTCATATTGACTTCCAAAGAATTTCAAGGTCCAACTAGATATATACATTTAATAATGACCCTGAGAAATTAGAGCGTGGCTACTCTCCTCTGTTCCAGTCAGGAGCAGAAGTTTTGCTGCTGATAGACAGGTCATTGAGGCATGAGAGGAACTCGTTCCTTATCTCCATGGGTTTCCCTAGTAGCTCCTCTTCCCCCCATCACCACTGTTTGCTTTGTCCCTCATACCCATTTAAGGGTTATCTCTGAGTTTCTGCTGAACCCCCCACATATTCCTGTGAGTTTCACAACAGGAATGCAGCCGGCTGATGCATTTTTCAGTGCTACATGGCAGACAAGTCACATTTTAGGGAGGATTAAGTAAAAAAAAGTGTTGCTGACATCATACTGTGACAGGTGAAACTGTGCACGTGTGTGCATGTCCTGAAATGGGACTTACTGTATTGTGATTGTGTGCACAAATACGCCCTTTCACAATAATGCAGGAGCAGGGTGGGTCCAAAGTGAAAAGACTGCAGCCCCGTCACGTTTGCAAATATGCTCTCAGCAAATTTGTGCACGTGCGATGGAAAAAAGCAGATAGAGGGGAAAAATATGCGTTGAAAGTATACAGGCAGACAAACCACTGGACATTCTGATTCTGCTTTGTCCCAGTCCGAGCTCGGCCAGGATGTAACTAATAGGCAGTGAGTTGGTGTGGGTGCGGTGTTCTCTTTCTGCATCTAATTGGGCTTCCCCTCCGGCAGCTGCTGCGATCTGCATGTGTGAGTGCGACGCAGAGCTGCGCAGTCTGGCCAGGTGGGAAGCGCTGCAGGTGAAATGCAGCCCGACAGGTCTGATGAGAGGCCGTGCCCGCTGTGGTTGCCAGGTGACGGACGGCTCCCTCGGCGTGGACGCCGTGTAACGTTAGACGCCGGGCCTCCGCAGGATGGGGGCCGCAGCTCTGCGCGGCTCAGACCGTGACGCTGCGCGAGGAGAAACAAAGCCCTGCTGCTCTTGCGTCTCTTATCAGCTGGGGAAGGAATTCCAGCGCTGGGCTGTCAGGGCGGAGCGCGCTCTCTTGCTCTCTCACTCTCTCTCTCGCTCTCTCTCTCTCCCTTGCTCAATCACAGAGGGGGGGAAGCAGGGATCGGGTGTTAGCAGTGCGCGTGTGTGTGTGTGTGTATGCGCTTGTGCTCTGGGGACAGTGAAGGAGCAGCGGGGTGGAGGTCTTCGCCACGTTTCGGAGGGAACATGCTGAAGTACGGCTCTGGCGGCACGGTCACCACTACGGCCAATGGCGAGGACCCACCCAGCCAGGTAAGGAGGAGCGGCGGGGGGACAGGGGGGAGCAGGACAGAGGAGCCGGGACAGAGGAGCTTCCCCAACGTCCCGGGACAGAGGAGCTTCCCCAGCCCGGTCAGGGCTCGCGCGTCTGGTCCCCTGTCGTTGGAGTGGTGTGAAGTGTCGCCAGCTGGTTTGATTGTTTGTCTTTCTCCCCTTCATCTCCCCCTTTCCCCTCCTCTCACTTCTCTCACGTGTTTCGCATGCTGGCACCCTCCTTGCTACTTTGTTAATAGCTCGCCCACGTCTCTGCTAATCATTCTGATGTTTTTCCATAACGGTGGGCTGGGAGAACTGGAACTTCCATTGTTTTCTCTGTGCTAGGTTTATGTCAGCCTAGCACTAATGGGGACTGGGGGGATGCTGTCATGTTTATTTTAAGAGTGCTCTGTGCTGAGAACACTGCAACTTTAAACTGCCGATAAAAGACACTTTCACAGAAGGGAGAATGACTCCAGTTACAAAGGCATGTACTGAGGGTTAGATATGGATATACATTTATATTATATTGAAGTCAACATAGAAGAAATGAGAGATTAATCAGTCCTTTTGATCATTGCAAACAATCTCTCTCTCTCTCTGATGTTCACTTTGGTATAAACATAGTTCGTTTTTGAAAAAATTTTTTATTTTTGAAAAAATAGTGCACTGTGCAAGTTGCTAAGTCTCACTAAGGGACCCATTCAGTTAATTCAAGGCCTTCTAAGAGGGATTAAAAGTTAGTTATACTACCAGTGCTTGCATTAACTATACACACGGATTCTTCACTTCAGTTACAACTGGATCCCTGTTGCTTGTGTGGTGTTTTGAGCCGCCATGCTTTAAAATTAAATGCAGTTTGGAAGCCTGTCATAGTCCTTTGTTTATACCATGAGCAACATTCACCTCAGTCCTAGTTTTTGACACTTTGACAATCATTTGCATTGAGGGAGAGGCTTGAATTCAGGTGTGACTTGCATTTAGTTGTTGGCTGGTTGTTGTTAATGCAAATCAAAATTTGCAATACATTACGTATGACGTTTTTTTACTGTTATTATCTGTGAAAATTTATTAATGCTGACAAACATGCAGTTGTTTTTGAATGTGATGTGGAGGATCACATTAAAACAATATTTTATAATGGTTTGACAAACAGTATGTTGCACTTATGGCTTTCTTTATGATGGCATTTTAATTCAGTTCCGCATGCGTCCATGTGCTCCTTGTCTGTTTGTATGTCTCTGTGTGTCCTGTTACTATGTCTGTTTGTGTGTCTCTGTGTGTCCTGGTTCCATGTCTGTTTGTCTGTCTGCGTGTTCTTGTTCCATGTCCCCTCATACATCCAGAGAAGGATCCGTCGTCTCAGACTGACTTTGCACTCCAATGATCCCTCGCCTGGACAGGATGAGACCCAGAGAGACGTCCCGAACAAAGTTAGTCCCTCCGCGCACACCGTACCCTCGCTGACACAAAACACCCTCGGCAGTGTCCCTGCTCAACCTGTCATCAAGCCTCTTTGCCTCCACCTGTGCCTCACCCAGCCCCCCAACCTATATCCTGTCCACCTGGCCCTGTAATATGACCTTTACCTCTTTATCTGCACCTGTGTCTCTCCTAGTCCCTGTATCAAAACCTTTACCTCCTTCACCTGTGCCTGGCCCAATATGCCACCTTCGCCTCACCCCTGTATCTTATGCATTACTCTTTCCTAAATTCCTGTGCCTCACCTCTGTTACCCCTCACGCAATTGCGTCACTGGTCTCCTACCCTCTGGGGTAAACAGTGTCCCCCGCCTCCCTCAGGCTTGTGACAGTTTGTGATGGTGTCCCTTGGCATTCCACTCTGCTGCACACCTCTCAAGTGTTCCTCGTGAGTCATTCATTGATGGACAGCATTCCAGCCTTGCACTGTTCAGACATTAGGAACTCAGGCTGAAGCCAGTTAGATCAGCAGTTCTGATCTTGTTGCGCAACGGCATTTACTTATAAATGAAGGGCTGCTTCCAACAGAGTTTCTGAAAGCTGTGTTTGCGTGGGAACCGACAAAAAGATATAATGGGAGATACATAGTATAGTGGTAATGGTATGGTGCCATTACCTCCTCTAGGGTAAGATTTTGGAAAAAAGTTGCCTATTCTACGTAACTTGCTTGTAAATATTCATAGTACAGCTAACTTTATATGTATAAATATAGACATACAGATATAGATCTATACATATTTATTTAGCTGACCTCCCCGAGGTCTAAGTTACAACAGTACGGCTAACAGGGTCTTTGACATGCAGCGGTGTTTTCTTAGGTGACTGCATGCCTTAACGCTCAGGATACTGCTGGAATTGGTCAGCCATGACCGCAGTTAACAGAGGCAACAGCACAGTGGCGTTCACAGGTGGGGGGCCTGGGACGGCCATGTTACCTTACCAAGGCTGAGGTCTTCGTTTCGGGCCAGCTGCATGCATTACGGTGTGCCCTCACGCCGAGCCGCTGCCTGCTAACGAGACGCGTGGCTGGGAGAGGCCCGGCCGCACTGCACATCACGTTAATTATCCCGGGCCATTGACTTCAGGAGATACCTCAGACAGGCGCTGCATGGGGGGATTAGCATGTGCGCTCGCTGTGAAAGTAAGAGTTTGCAAAACAAGCTGGCCTTGGCCCCGCAGAACCTGCACGGCAAACGCGTGCCAAGCCTGGCCAAAAGTCATTAGTGGCCCTGCCTCTGCACCTAAACCATCAGCTCCTCTTGTACCCTTCAGATTAACCCATCACTATCCATAATGAACAAACGTACCAATAAGTAGACGGGCTGACTCCCTCAACAGTGGAATCAGTTGATATTCAGAACTCACACACTGAACTTCGGTGGACTATGATATTTCCATATTTCACATCTGCAGGGTATCAGATTAATGGTGATTTACTGACTAATAGCACTCCTCCTGCACAACAGTACTGCCTGAATTTTCCCCTCGGATACTCATCATAACACTGGGGTGTACGCAGTCAGTACTTCTCGCTGCGCATATGTTATGCCCAGTGCAGGGCTATGGGGGTGCACCCCCAGACAGACCTCAGTGCACCCCTACTTGTCTCCTTATATCCTGATGTCTACATAGTATTTATTCCAATTTTTTAAGATATGATGTTTTGCGACCCCCATGGATTGCAAGTGCAGCCCTCTGTATTTTCTCTGGGCGCCGAGCCTGGTTCAGTGACTCACTCCGTACCGAAACCGCTCTGTTTTAACGCCGGCATGCGAACAAGAAAGACCAGATGGGACGAGATGGCTGAGAGAGGAAGGGAGGGGAAGCGGGAGGGGGAGATAGACGGAGGGCAGGGCCGTCTTGTGTTCAAGACGTCAGGATTTGGTTTCATCTGCGACAATGAGGGAGGAGGCGATCCTGGAATTAAACGGGCGTGTCTGGTAAAAGTAGCCAGCATGTGCACAGTACACAGTGTAATACACCAGCCCACAGAGCACGGACTGGCACAGCCTTGCACTGGTGACAGACATTCACTTTTGCGCCTCAAGCACTGTGGCACTGTGGCACTGTCGCTTGGTCAAGGTAAAATGTCTTGGAACCTGTGCCAAGCCTTAATTTACTGAGGCAACATCATGAAATTTATTTTGCTATTTTACATACGTGATACTTGACAATTGAATGGACCTTGAAAACAGAACCCAGATACAGAGTCAAAACAAAGAACAAAGGGCCTCTTTCTCTGTGGTAACAGGGGTCATAAAGTCTCAATGAATGTATCTACAGTACATCCTGTTACGTCACATAACAAATGCGCAACAGTGGCTACAGTGTACACAATAGGTGATGGAAAGCCATGAGTGCTTGCTGTGTTTGCATCTTTTGCTATGATTATAAAGCACGGGCTCTGGGCAGTATTGAGGGAGGGAATAACCTCCACATGCAATCCTCATGCTGAGAGATAAGAAGAACAGAGATTTATCCAAAGGGGAAGCACGTGACCAAATGTCCAGTTGTAGAGGCAGTGAAAACAGTGGTGTCATTGTTTCCCTCTCCCTTATCTCCCCTGGACGGAGAGACGCCTCCTCTCTTTGGCTGTGTGCAAAGTAGCGAGCCCTACTGGAAAGGCACAAATATTGACTCAGTGTAGTAGCTCTTTCCTCTTTTTGGAGATGGGACAAATAGTAGGCACTCGAATTCCCTGTGGAAGCAGGTTACACAGCCCGAAACACACGTCCGCACACAGACAGCTCATTATTGAGCTGGTGGTTTCCCCGATGCGGCATGACCAACAGGGCTTTAAAGGATACAGGTGCCATAGAGAGGGCAGCATAAAATACTAATGACCCTGAGCAACAATGGCGTTAATTCAGAAATACGAGCTGGTAATCGAATATGATGCAGCGAAACAAAGCGTGTGTAGATACAAGGGCAAAGTAGAAAATATCATTTGTAAACACAAGTTACAAGTTACTGCATCAAGTAAAGGAAGTGCCTCATGATTCACCATTGCATGTTGTCAACAGCATAAATTACAGTGTGCAAGTTCAGAGAGGTGCATTAAAGCAACCACTCGACAGTTTACACACACAAAAAATGCAACCCTTATCTAAAAGTTGACACAGAGTTCTGTGCAATGACATTCTTAAGTTCAGCATGTATTGTCTATTTGATATGTTCCATGTAATAAAAGGCTGTTTCTCTGCTTCACAGAAGGAGGAGAAAGCGGTCAATGGCACTGGGAGGAAAAAAAATGGCTACATGGAACCAACAGCGCAGGTAACGTAACAGGGTTTACGGCTAACTAGCCTCAGTTACCAGCCATGTCTAAGAAGAGTGAGGCAGTCCTGACATGCACCCAGTAAAGGAGGTTTGACAAGCAGACAAGGGAAACAGTGCAGGGAGGTATATTAACACTGCACTGATAATGCAGCAGGTTGGCTTTGGACGAGAAAAAGTGTTGGCATTGGTCTATGTTTGTATGGGTTTTATAGAGTAAGCCCATACTGCTGATTTGTCAGACACACACACACCCACTCTCTGTTGCCACTCCCACCAGGACTCTGTGGGAGCATCATCAGAAGTGCCATGTGCCTCTCTGTTGTCCTGCAGTGTTAGGCTGGTTACGTACCCCATTTAATTCAGTTCTTCAGGCCTGGCACTGACATGACAACATATTCTGAGTTTTGCCTGTGATATTACGGCCAGTACCATTATGAACTTAAAACTGGATAAATAAATGAATAAAATAAAAGTGAAAGGACTATTAAGAACTACATGTAAATTAATAACTTCATAAAGCAGTATTCTGAGGCTAGAAGCAAAATCAAAGGTTGTGTATAATTTTCTTGTCACACACAGTGCTATCAATAATGTATTTTAATGCATGGTGAAAATTCTAAAAATACAAAAATATATGCAGATATGCATACATACTGTTTTCTGTATATATATATATATATATATATATATACACAGATGCATAAGCATTTTAGCACTTTATCATACTTTTAATCTCTTCAAATAGAACAGACTCTGTGTGCTATTACTGTTAACATAAAGGACTTGTGCGCTGCTGTCTCTCTCCGTATGCACTTCCACTCCTTTAAAACCAGGTTTGCAGGGACATGATCCCCATGAGACAGCAGGAGCCTTTTATTAGGCTGCAGAAACATGACACCGCTGCATTCAGGACAATTTTCTTGGCATTGTTGTTCCTCAACCTCCAGTTCTGAGTACTCAGCAGCACTTCTGAAAATGCCTGAGAGAGCACGCATGCGCACACACACACACAGGCACACACACACAGACACACACACAGATGCACACACATGCACACACACACACACACACACACACACACACACACACACACACACACACACACACACACACACACAGGCACACACACACACACACACACACACTATCTCTTGCATGCATACACCCATAGGCTAACACGTGAACGTGTATACACACACACACACACACACACACACACACACACAGAAACACATGCATACACAGACATATGCATGCACAGGCAAACACACACACACTTACACAAACTCAGGTGTACACTCTGTCACACACAAAATCATACACAAACACACAAACACAGACTCACAACAACACACTCTTTTACATACACAATCTCATGCATGAACACATACAAACCCAGACTGATTCACACACACACACACACACACACAAACACACACACACACAGAGGCACGCTGCGCACCTGGAAACCTGACCGGGGTGATCCTGTCTCCTCCAGCACCTTGCTGCCGTGACCAATGGGGTGCGAGAGAAGTCTCCCCAGCGGGGAACCAAGGCGTGCGCCACGGCACAGAGGGCGGGTGCCGACAGCCAGCAGGAAGTGATGGCGTGCGAGTGGTCCGTCAATCACCTGAGGGACCAGATGAACTACATCCGCGAGGTGAGCGGAGGCTGGCAGTCAGCTGAGAATGGCCTGAAAAGAGCCTGACACAGTGTGCTGAGTGTGTGAGAGCCCAGAGCCGTACACTGCGGAGGAAGGGGCCTTCACACAGGCTGGGGAATTCAGATGCACATGAATCCTACTGATGGATCCCTGGATGGATAAAAAGCTGGGTGGATATGTAGCGTACTGCATGACTTTCTAAAAGGGCACAGACATTATCCAGGGTGCTATTTAAGTGCTGATATACAATTCTGTGTGCTCTAGGCTGTCTTTTAACTCAACGAAATAAGGACACCTCTCTCTCTCTCTCCCTCCCCCACAGGTGAGAGACTCCCTGGAGAAGGTGAGGGAGCGGATGTATGGCCAGTTCGGCGGAATGCAGCAGTCGATGAGCAGACTCTCACAAGACATAAGGGTGAGTAACAATGTGTACAAAGTGGAGAGCTGGGAATCCGCCTCTGAGAAAACAAACAGGCATCTGGAATGACAGTCAGGTCTTCCTGTGACGCCCCACCCCAGTGTCATGTCTGGGGCACAGCTCTGTTGGAAGGTGACATGTTTTCTATGCCCCCCCACAGTCAGCCAATGCTCAGAGACAGCGGCTGGAGTCGGAGGTGAGGGTACGGACGGCAGCGATGGAGAGCTTCGAGCAGATGAACAGCTCCCTCATATCCGCCAACATCGACCTGCAGGTATGTGATTAATGACTCACACGGGTCACTCAAAACCCCCGCCTCGCCCAAAACACCCCCGAGCACGTCCATCACCCCGACAAACATCTCCGCACCTCCCCCTCCAACAGTGCAGGTGGGAGTGAAAGACTACGTTACCCAACAGAGAAAATATTCATATGTTAGTGAGCTAGGAAAATATTTTCACAGGTTATGATTGAATTATAAAGTACTTCACTCTCCCCCACCCCCACAAACAGTAATAAGTGAGTGTACTCTTCATCAATTGTTACTGTTTGTGGGGGTGAGAGTGAGTGAAATACAAGTATTATTATAAAGCACAATTATATATATACACACAATTATATATATGCAATTATAAAGTATTTCAATCTCTCTCTCATCCCCACAAACAGTAATAACTGACTGCTGTACTGTTTGTCAGTGACCCCACTAACACGTGGATGGATCCCCTTTCTAGAAGTCCCTGCTGCAGAGCTGTGCAGAGCGGGTGGAGGCCCGGGACAAGGCGAGGAGCCAGTGCAGCTCCTGTCAGCAGGTGGAGGAGAAGCTGAGGGAGAGGGAGAAGGAGCTGGCCGCCGCCCGCGCGGAGAACCAAACCCTCCGACTGCAGGTACTGCACACCCCCCCGGGGAACACACACACACATGGTACAGGCCAGAATTCCGCAGCAGAGTACAAAACTGCTGGGATAGCCCAAGAGATAAATTGGTGGGGGAGGTTGTCAAGATATGCAGTACACCTCAGTAGCTGTCATGGGAAGTAGTGATACTGTGGACAGTGGGAGCAGTTATGGGTTTGACAGCGTGAGTAATAGACAGTGCGTGATAGATAGGACAGTGATGGATTGTTCAACATAGAATATGCATCCCCCAGGTCTGGCCTCAAGAAACTGTGCCAAGCACCTGATATAACAGATGAGCACGTACAAGACATCTTTAAGACTGCCTATCTATAAAAATGCCAGATAGCAGCTGGCAGGGGTATATATTGAGACAGGGGCACAGGTATGTCGCATGATCTCAGAGGTAACCTGAAAGCCACCAGGTCACCAGACTACCAGGGCAAAAGCAGAACTCTGGAGAAAGGTGGTTCTGATGTTGGCTAATGGGAGATGTGCAGTGTTTACAGTATGGTGACTTTGATGTTGCCTCCAGCTGGCCAGATATGAGCTGTTCTCCTCTGTTATCCCTTCTCATTTCCGGGCTACTCTGATCTCCACTGCCTGCTATGGATTTCACTTGTCAGCACTTCTGAGTGTGGTCGGTTGACAGGTCTTAGACTGACATTCTCCTTCAGCTGAGTCGCAGGTTACAAAATGTGGTCATCTGAAACGCTTGACCACATCCTGCAAAGACATGTGTATAAAACCTCTAGAAAGACTGGTTTTAACAGAGCAAACTGGCCCAGAAATGTTTTTTCATCATACCTCTCTGTATCTTCAGTAAAAATTAGTATATATTGTTTTAGTTTAATCTAACAAACTGTGTTATGAAAAATTATAAATCCATAAAGAGACTGCACTCATAAACAAGGCAAACATTTCTCATATAGGTTAACAGTTACTGTTAAGTTGCTATTGATAACAGAAACTGAAGGGGTAGAGTGGTATTACCTAGTATAGTAATGGGGGATGCTGTAGAATTGAACTGCTATGATTAACCACCTCTGTAGAGACATATCCAGCAGAAAAAAAAGTTACAGTATTAGGTCATGTTGCAGGGGGCTGATGTGCAGAAGTAGACAAATGTTGTCTTTTATTCTCTCACAACAGCACAAACTCTTTCACCTGCAGTATGAGTCCTCTGGTGGAGTGCTTGCATTCCTGTATCTCGCCTAACAGCTCTGTGGTTGTATTCCGTGCGTTAGGTCGAGGCGTCTCAGGAGGCCAACTCCCAGGCGCTGCGGGAGATGACCCAGAAACTGCAGAGCCAGCACGAGGAGCGGCTGCGGGAGGAGCAGAGGAAGCATGTGGAAGAGATCGAGGCTCTGCAGGTACAGACCACTAACACCTTTCATGGAAGTCCCTCTGAGGGCTATTTTCAGCCAAACAGGGCAGTGGAAAGAAAAGGAAAGTCAAGAAAGAACCAGAACAAGCTCAGTTGCTGGATACTATCTGTGTCGATGACAGATTCCAAAGTCGCCCTCTTGTGGTTGGTTGACAAAAGTACAACGCTGCAGAGTGTATCCAATGCAATGTAGCTTCAGTGCAAACTTCAGAGATCTCGCCGCCAAGCCGTAATGAGGTATAGATGCCAGTCGGACAGACTGTGTCCATTCACGTGTACTGTCTCAAACACAGGCGCAAATCGATGAGTGCTTGAGGAAGCTCGAGGAGGCTGAGAAGAATGCCAGAATAGCAGAGGCAAAGATAGCTGAACGGGACCAGAGGATCAGCGAGGTGGAGCGTCTGCTGGACTGCATGGCACAGGCAAGGCCCAGGACCACACGCATGCAATGCAGGAAGAATATTCACACTTTCATATGAACAAAATCTGAATAAATTGTTTCTGCATGTAGATGACAATTGTTATTATTATTATTATTATTATTATTATTATTATTATGATTATTGATGATGATGATGATGATGATGATGATGATGATGATGATGATGATGAATTTTAGGATGAAGAGTCTTAAAACAGCACATTACATGTTCCTGGTGGTTTGTGTTCTGGGGAGACTACATGTGAGCAGCTTTCCTGCACTGAACAAATGACCAGACAAATGAATAAACAAAGGAATGAATGAATATTGGCCCACGCTTTTACAGGAGAAGGGCCAGCTGCAGCAGAAGCTGGAGGAGTGTGAGGCACGTCTGAACAAACTGAGGCAGGCTGACCAAGTGGATGCAACCACAGTCAGGAGGTGAGGAACAAATGTTTGGTAATACTGACCTTAATCCACTAAATGTGTCTGATGGGCCTCTCTGTCCATCACAAACACCTGACAGAGTGGATAGAGGTTCCGTGCTGACAGCTGCAGCACTCATTATCAGGAGTGTTACTCACTGAGTGGTTGTCCTGCAGGTCTCAGCAGCTGGAGGAGGAGGCTTCAGAGCTGCGAGAGAGAATCAAGCACCTCAATGACATGGTGTTCTGTCAGCAGAGGAAGGTGAAGGGCATGATCGAGGAGGTGAGTGAGATCACACACACACACACACACACACACACACACAAACGCACACATATACAGACACACACACACATACACAGATACACAAAGATCCGGATTTAGAAGGGCATTCACCCTGTCAAATACTACACACCGCACACTACACACATAAGAGCAAAAGTGCACAGAACGCTGCAAACCCCAGGAGCATTTACACAGGTTCAACTGGCCAAAAATGATATGGTAGGACATCATCATGGCTAACAGAACAGCAGTGTAAGTAGTAAAGACAGTGACATTAACAATGACTAACAATTCCTCTGTGCCTGTCTTTGTTCCTTTTTGTTGGGAATCTGCAGGTTGAAATGTTACGGTCTAGTGTGGTTCAGAAGGATCTGTACATTACAGAGCTGTTGGACAGAATTGCCATCATTGAATGTGAGGTAAGACTTTACTGGGACTTTACTTGTTCTCTTGTGCTGGAAGTTACTTTGGATAAGTATATCTGGATACGATATCTGCTAAATGCATGTAATGTAATATATGACTGGGAATTACTGTGGATCTATAACCTCAAAGGAGGTCTTACCTGTCTTTCTAATATCTGTCACACATTCTATGAAGGGTCCTACATAAGAGCTACAAAATGCACTCATAAACACTACATAAACATTCTTAAACCATCCATGGCGAACGTGAATTACAACAATATTTCTGTTTGACATGACCCTTCATAAAAAGTGTTACCCCTTACGAGTGGTGTATCATATACACACAGAATGGCAGTACATAGAGCACTTTAGAGATGTGCAGGTTTCTGTGATGCTGCCATTTTGTATGTAAGTGATAACAGGCTGTGGGCACTCCTGTAGCTCCTATTGCCCCACTCAACACTGGTCCCGGAGGGCTCCAGAATCTGTAGGCTTCCTAGCACCCAGACTCTTAACCATGTGCTTTAACTTAGGCAAACATAGCTTCTCTCCCCAATTTCTGATGGTGGCAGTACTTGATACTTGGACAGACAGATTCTGGTCCTCTAGGACAAGGGATAAATAGCTCAGTACTATAATAAAGACCGTGAACATCTCCTTTCAGGGCCTTTCACTGCACGTCTGATCTCTTCACCAACCTGCATCTGACTCTTCCTTTTCGGTTTGCTCCTTTCTCTAGAATAATGAGTTAGAAGACAAGCTGAAGTATTTTGTGTCTATGCAGAATGGGAATGGGGGTGCAGTGCAAACAAGAGACATTGGGGTGGGCTGCGATCTCCCAATCAGGTAAATAACCCATATTCGGTTCAAGATCAAACTGTTTTTGATAGCCACTGCAAAAGTACAGTTCTAAAAATCTTTTCCCATTATGTTCTAACAGACCTGAGCCGCAGCCACAAGAAGAAGCCCAGTCCAGACTCCCCAGACTGAGTCCATTACCCCCCAGCAGAATAGATTCTAGTTTACTCAAGTACTCCCCGCTGCAGTACAGCTCAATGCTAAAATCCAATCCTGACCAACCCAGCAGAACCTTGCGCAGCCCAACACAGGCCACCTCCATCCCTGTAAACCAGAGTCAGTCCGGCTCACCACAGGGCAGTAGGGACGAGTCCACATTAACCTCCACCTCAGCCCCCTCCAGTCCGGAGCGGCCCGCTCCAGCCCCGTCCAGTCCACAGGCAAGGTCGAGCCCGTCGAGAATTTACACGCCTTACATGAGACTGATGGAAATGACCGCAAAGATGAACATAGAATGAGATAAGGTGTTCCTGCAGTTGACAATCCCCAGGTTGCACTCCTGATGCTGCTTGCATGTAAAAAGTTGCAAGGAATGTCCCAGATGGCAGCTCCAGTATTACCTTTAAGCTTCTCTGGTGTTTGACATATCAACAACGTGTGTTTCTTTGTGAAGAAATGACCACATGTGGATGCTACGAAGACTTATTTAGCTTACCTCATACAGCACAGAGGTGTAGTACTAAGTAGATTTTGCTGTATAGATGTAAATATTTTATTATAAATCTGTATATAAATTATTTTCAAACGGTGTTTTTGATGCTTTTTATTTTTGTTTACGATGAATGTAGTGATAAGGTTTCGTGATATGGAATTTTGAAGTCATAATGGCAACCCTTTTTAAAAATACACCTGTATGCTGTATTTGTAACGTTTTTGTGATGGACTATTTCCTTTACATTTGCTCAGGACAAATGTGTTTATTCAATCAAAATATTTTATTACTGCTGAAGCAATTCACACAATATTTCTGAGTTATTTCATATATTGTAGCTTTTGCTTAACATTCTGCAAACCCCAGTTAAATTATGAAAATGCTATATGATCTTGCTCTTTGAGAAAAATGCATAATTGTTATTTTGGAAAGCTGCTGCTCCTGAGCCAATGTCACTGGCACATTTGTCTACACTGCCAGACCCACATATGTGAAACCACTAAAGTTAAATCAGCATTTTTAATGTAAAGATAAGTGGGGCTTCATTAAGTGCCTCTGCTCTAATGCTATATCGGGTGATACAGCTCCACTGATCATTGTATTCATTTATAAAATCCACTGTGTATTTAATTTCTGGAAGTAAACCAGTTTATGTTGTCAACCATTAAAGCCATTCACAGTTAAAATGGTAAAATTGTTGTCTTATGTTTTTATTTAAACTGTTTCAAGAGCAAGTATGCTTGTACATGTTGACGTATAATACAAGATTAGGTCAGCAACAGATAATGGCGCTTTCACTTCAGGATACCAACACTGCACACACAAAATTAGCGTTAATTTACAGGTGATTCCCTTCTCTGACATCTTTGCTTCCACCTTGAGTAAAGGTTTCATTGTAATTAGACCCAACCATTTTAAAATAATAAATTAACACCAGGTGATGCTAGTGTGTTATCTCCATAGTTGACGTACACGACATTATGCATTGAGCAAGTATTGATTGCAACGAGCCAGGTACTGTAGCCAGATTAAAAAAGACCCATAAAATTAATAAAAGGCGAAGACAATGCAGCAAGCATTGGTTACAACGAGCCAGATACTGTAGCCAGTTTCTGACACACAAAATTGAGAATTGCGATAGGGGACGGTAAAGCAAGTGCACAAAGACTACAGGGTGCAATATTGCAAAACTCTAAAGGTGCCATGTCTGTGTTTCCTCTTGCCGTACACAAGCAAACTATTCATCCTTGTAGCTCATCTGCCACCGTGTGGAGGACTCGCACTCGGCCAGGGTGCAAGAGTTTTTCCTCTAATAATGATAACGTATGTCTATGGTACTTCCGGTTACACTTCCTGTTTTCAAATGACAGGCGAAATACCGAATTTGGAGGGAGCGGACCGCTTTCTTAACTGTAAAGAAACGTAGCTAGAGACATCTCAGTTCATATTGTATCATTTTCATCAACTGTTTGCTAAGCTCCCCTATTAACGGTTTCGGAAGTATAACGTTATGTCCTCATCGTGGACAGAACGGCAGGGACACGTTGGTGATCTGCAAAAGAAAAGTAAAGAAGAGCTCTCTGACATTTTAGTACGCCAGGAGAAACTTCTGTCTAACAAGTAGGTTTGCTGCCTATACTAGCCATATCTAGTTTATCTGACGACTAAAATAAAACCTGTATCTAAGCAGCGTGCGAGAACTGGAAGTTTCTAGAAAACTTGATTTGCCATCTGTTAGCTCATGTTCCACACTCGCTGTACACTTTAGATTTGCACACGTGGTTATACTGCTGTTGTGTTGACGTTATCATTGGTGTGTTTGCTTATTTGCCCCTATACATGTAGTTGTCGTTCCAGCAAATGATCTTGCTTGTTTGCCATGCAGGTAGTTAAGATGGTTAATTTGATCAAGTGAAGAGTGCTTTGCAAGGATTATTGAACTGAATAATGCGTATTGTTGATTTATTCTTTTAGATAACTACTGTGTCTCTGTTTTTGAAGGAGGTTCATTCAGTCCCTTCCTGATAAAGGGAAGAAGATATCAGACTTTGTGGAGAGAGTGCGTCAGGCCCTTGCCCACCATGAAGAGGAGGAGAAGAAGCGCGGCATGCTGTCAACTGTCAGGGCAGAGTTGCAGTCTAAATATCTGCAAGCCCTGTCCCAGCGACAGCCTGGGAATAACACACACACACCACGCGTGGAGCTTCCAGAGACAGTGCAAAAAGTCGGAGAGGGCGGAATCCCAGCCACACGTGTCCCGGACAGTGTGACCTCTAACAGGGTTAATGGTTCTGTTGACTCCAGAGCATCTACAGTCGTATGCATGGAGACCACGCATGCTGGTGACGCAGGTGTCATGGCGACCTCTGAAAGAGACCTTGTTGAAGCCTTTGAAAAGGTCACACTGTCAGGTGAAACTCTGGAGTCTGGCAGGTCGTCAAAGGCCGATTCTAGTGATGGTGTCCGAGGCCACCCGTTCAGTCGCGAGCAGACACAGAAGAAGCCACACTACATTGAAGTCCTGGAGAAGACAGAGCTCAACCCAGCTCCAAGGAAACCAAAATTTAAACCTAATCAGTGAGTAGAGTTAAAACTTGCAGCTTTCTCAGAAGTATTTCATGAACATTACAACTATTGCTAACTTCTTTGTCTTCTTTGTCTTGTGGAGCCTCTGTGTTTTTTTTTTTATTTTCAGTTTACTGTATGTTGTAGTACTCCACCTGTCAAACCTTTAAGGATGTACCAGTGTGTGACTGCATTGTGTTGAATCCTTGGTCATCCCAGGCTAGGCCAGAAGCCCGATGGCTCTCTGTCAGGGTCCTCCTCACCCAGCCGATCTCCCGGGGGAACGTCCCAGCTGTCTGCGGAGGCCAGGAGACAGCGAGACAGGAAGCACCTTGATGACATCACGGCTGCCAAACTGCCTCCGCTCCACCACAGCCCGGCCCAGTTCCTGTCTCTGGAGGAGTCAGCCGCCCTGCAGCGGGAGCAGGCGAGGAAGTACGAGGTAAGGGGGCGTGTTGTACCTGCAGGTGGGCGGGGCAAGTGGGTGGGCGTGGGAAGGCAAAGTAATCTCTGCCGTCACTTTCCTTTTGCACAAAAGAGCAACACCTATGTGTTTATAAGGAGAAAAACTAATCCTCATAGGACAATGAATGAATGGGAACAGATTTGTTTCAGTACACGTCCTTTTCCAGGGTGACTTTATGCTTAGAGTTTCAGGCTCTGTAACCAATTTATATCAGATCAGTTTCTACTAGAGCGGATGAAATTACAAAACTCACTCGGGTAAAACAGCAGCATCCCATGTGGGATTTGAAACAACAGCCCTTGGGTCCAGAGCACTGTGGTCCAAGCACTGTGGATGTGATTTTCAAATAATTTGACCTGTAGCAATGTGATGCAGTGGTTAAGCTGATTTCCAGGTGGGGTGCTGGGTACTAACCCATATTTGCCTCTATAGATATCTAGAAACATGTGTTTCACTTGAATATTAAGCAGCATGAACATATGATGAATTTTTAAATTTGATTTTGAATTTGAATTTTTTATGGCTCCCAGAATATATATATATTACTAATCAAACCCTGTTTTCTCCAAGTACCAAAAATTCAGTTTAGCGCTTTCTGCATGAATAATAACTGGATTCACTCACACTTTTATACACGGAAATGACAGGCGATCAGTTCCATGTCGTTCATTATATATTATTTTATGATGGGTTTCAAGATGGGTCCCTCTTGAATGTTGATGAGGAAGAATAAAACTAAACACTATTCTAGTAGCTGATCATTGATCTGCTTCCCACTGTGTCACATATAGTTTAATAACATGATGAGCGCACAGCAAATAGTCAGGCAGAACTTCAGCACGATTGACTGCAGAACACCCTCTGGTCGGTGGATCTGATTTGCTTGCCTTGTTCAAAGAGTCGGGTGCATGTGTGTATTTGCTTTTGCCTGTTCCAGGAGCTGCAGGCCAAGCTGGCTGCTCAGAAGCTGTCCGAGAGGCTGGGCGTGAGCATGGGGAGCTACAACCCGGAAGGGGGGCAGATGGTAGCGTACAGGGAGGTGCATGACAACGCATCTGGCCACTCGGATGAGGATTAGTCTGAGGGGAATGTGGGTGGAACCTCGCTGCTGTCCGAACTGCTCCGTCAGCATGATGTAGGAACGCTCGTGGAAAACTAAGGAGGCACTGATCGTCGCTGAAACGCCGCGTGCATCGACCCCAGGATATGGATTCATAGTTGTGGCCGACTCTGGGGATTACTTTTGGAAGTGTAATTGAAATAATAACCTACTCAGTTGGTTCAAAACGGCACCACAAACCTCACTTTGATGTTTATTAATGGTCCTCTTCCAGTGTTAACAGGCACTGTTACGCAGTTGTTGAGTAAAAGATTCTCTGCATGTTCTGGGCTTTGGAATATCTACAATGCAGCAGATTCAGGGTGGGTTTCAATCAATATTCATCCCCAACATTAACAATTATTAAATGCAGGTGTTACTGTAAGTCTTCATGAACATGAGTTTGGCTGGCTTAGCTATCACCAAACTTCAGAAGGCAAACCTTTTTTATTGGAAAAAGTTACAGTTGCATTTGCATGTTAGTTAAAATTAAGGACAAATGAATGAATCCAAACCTCACTATTATGGTTATTCTGGTATATTCCTTTGCATTTCTACAAGTGCACCAACAGTGCAAAGAACTACAAGAAATAACTAATTATGAAAACATTGTGACAACATATATTTTTGTAAGAAGTTTTATTCTGTGCTTATTTAAAATAAAAAAATTCCATACAGTAAAACTTGCTTCTTTGATTCCTTATCTGCTTGTTTTAATTTGTTATACCATCGGTTCCATTGAATGAATGTGGTTAATTTCAGTGTCTGTCAAAATTAACGAGACAGATGTTTTTTAGTTAAATCTTTTGTTAACCCTTGTAACATGATGAGGACAAAGAGGAAGTAATTTTTAAAGTTTGCTAATGTTACAGTAATTAAGTGACGTGGCTCAGAGAGTCTGTAGATGGCTGGTGAAATATTGGAAAACGACAAGGAACTGGGCCGGCATCTGAACTTGAACATCTGGATTATATCGGGATGACATTTTTCACCTGAGTGGCAGGGCCTGATGGGGTGGCAGCTGACAGAGATGACAGATTGCAGGTACAGTTTTTTGGTTTGGCTGTGCAGAAGAACGGCCAACGTGATGTTCCCCTGCGCTGATATCTCTCTCTCCCACTCAAAGCATTATGGAGATGATGTTCAGTTTATAACCACTCAGGAATTTAGACGATGAGAAAGAAAAAAAAACACTAATGTGCTGGGCAAGGAGGAATGGCAGAAATGAAGCAGAACTTGATTTAGTAGAACTTGGCAGTCGATGCTCTTTGATAACCCCTGGTAATTGGCACCTGAGCACTGGGGGCAGGGACTGCTTAAACAAACATCTGGACGCTGCGTTTAGACATTTTGTTTGACGGACTCCAGACAAAGCTGCCCGACTTCCAATAATAAATATGTCAGAAACGTCCAGGGCAGATCGTCCTGGCCCTGGTATTAATTAGGCCTACCTTGCTTACATAAATACGGAGACTGTTACCAATTTAGCGCTGGATTTCTTTTTAAGCTCTCATCCATGCTATCCGCTGTCATCCGTAATCATGCCATCATTCACAAGTACATCGATACGGCTGGGCTGGAACCAAGCACGCATGATACAGCCAGATCCCTTTAAGTTGCTAGTGTGCGAGGCTGTTTATTCTGCTAGTCAATCCTACACCCCCCCCTTACCTCAGATTGATAAAATTGCTTGTGAAGTAACCTGCAAGTGATTTGCTCCAAACGCAGCACTGAGCGCGCACTTCCAGGGGGATGGGGGGAGCCCACAAAATTTTGGCACAGGAGGGGAAAAGTAAAATATGATAAAGTATGCATTTTCAACAGCTTGCCAGGACAGTCACACAGTATGAATGTGATGTATGGACTGGCGTACACCGCAGTTTTGAGTCTCAGTAGAATGACCACATTCTTGCTTGCTGTGATTACAAACCATGAGATCATTTGCTTCCTCTTTCTATCTCTTGTTTTAATGTTTTGTTTTATTTTCACTCTCGAAGCATAAAAGATATGAAATGATTTGGCACTCTTTAGTTTCGGCAGTGCCTGGTGGATAGGGTTTCAGTTTATCTCAGTTTATCCCATTCCAATTAAAACCAGTTCTGCCTTTTCTTACTTGGACACGACTGTATTACATTTTGGTTTTGATATATTTTGACTCATGCCTCTTAACAGAATATGGAATATATTTGTTCATTTATTTACCCCATATAATGTCATTATCTGTGCTCTGGTATTCATGAGAGATTCTGTTTCATGATAAATCTTTATGCTTGTTGGATGTTGTACTCCAAGGCAAAGTAGATTGAAAGCAAAAGCATTTAAACTACACTGACAACATTGTGGTGAATTAGTATTAAGGACCTGGTGCTACTGTTGTGGTTGGTGGTGAAATCATACACATAGATTGCCATGCCTTTGCCATACATTTTAGAAGCAGCACTATCTGTGGTTTTGTCATGGGTAAATAAATTTAAAACTAAGTAAAATTTGAGACAAAAAACAAAATAGTGTGTATATTTTCAATTTGATAGTTTCTTCATTCCTGTTAAGAAATAATTATATATTAATCTCATTCTACAGAATATTTGCAATGTTGAATAAACTTAAAATAGAAAATTTGCACACTGTGAAATCCTAATGTTATAACACAAATTGTAGAATGTGTTAGTTCTTCATGAATGTTGTCCTGACTAGAGTATTCTTCTTGTGGATTCTTCTTCCATGGATTCTTGTCATCAACTCCATATGAAGATGTCAATTCCTGAAATTCCTTTTTGGTTCCTTGCATTTTTTGAGCAAAGAGC
This sequence comes from Megalops atlanticus, assembly GCA_019176425.1. NCBI lineage: Eukaryota > Metazoa > Chordata > Actinopteri > Elopiformes > Megalopidae > Megalops > Megalops atlanticus. Next base: position 11,970,541 of record CM032885.1, on the reverse strand, counting down.
ACAAGGGGGAGGTATCTTTAATTGGATGTGATGCTTGTGTTAATTGAGGATGGTCATTCTTTTGAGGTAAAAATGTAGGACCACCAGTGCTGACATATAATTGATTTCAGTTGTGGTTAAACAGGCCTTGTGTCTCCACAGTCAGTAATCTTAATGCATATCAGTGTGCTTGTCAGCGCCGGTTGTCATACAGTAGGTGTAACCGACCACACCTGATTACACATGACATGAAGAAACCAGTTTGAGTGTAACTTCAGGCAGGTGGACAGCACAGGAGCGTGCCACAGTGCAGTAACAGTGACCAATCACCAGAGAGCAGCATTGTTACTGTATTTACACCGTGTAGTTATCGGTAGATCTGTCCCTTCTCTTCCTAATCTCGCATATTCTATCTTTGTCTTACAGTTCCAATATGAGAAGGTGAAACATTCCTATTCATTATGTAAACATATATGTATTCTTAATAGGTAACTGTGGGACGTCAAAATATTGTAGCTACTGTCCTATAAATTAAAATTTACGCCCAGGTATTGCTTGCAGGAGAGGGGTGTCAATCTAGTTTTCGGAGGTATTTCTACATTACTGTTGCAGTGAGAGAAAATATGTATTGTTTCAATGTGGAAGGCTTGGAAAAAATCTGTTCATTTAAGCATACCCATAAATAAATGCTCACAATTCCTGTCAACGTATGTGGATTTTGGATAGTGCAGTTGCTCGGATAGTTGGATAGTCAGCCAATAAATTCAATTTAAAATACGGTAATAAAAAAAAAATATCCTCGGGGTTCAATGTTAAACCTCGGGGACTTCTTCTTCGTCTGTATATTTGAGGTGTGCCGATGTGGACTTCTATGCGTCTCCTGCAGCATACATCATAGTCCGCACCTGCTAACCCCGAGACTGTATCGCACGGGTCGATGCAGGAAACAACGAAACAATTGCAATTGTCTAAAATCTGAATCTTCACTGTGTTCGAATAAAACTCCCACAAAAGCTCAGAGAACTTTGCATAACAATTATGAGGCAGAAGTGCTTTTAAAAAGGGGGAGAAACGGGCTGAGATCTCTGGTCTGTCGACACAGCCAAGAAGCTGCCAGCAATCCGGCCGCCCCGTTTCTGGGCTGGCACGGCATTAAGCGGGCAGTTTCGAGGCCTGTCAAAACCTCATCACTTTAAGGAAACCGTCTCCGTGGGGATACCGCGAGGTTGCCAGCACACGGTAGGGGAGGGAAACTGAAGTCTCTTGCCCAGCAGCTTGTGTAATAATGAGCGAGAAAATTCCCATTCTTGTATTCAGAATAATGTAACAACAACATGTTTCTGTCCAGTTTTCAGCTCTCCTTTCTTACCTTTTTGTTCCTGCTCACCAGGATCATTCGTCGCAATGGTAGCTATAGGCTACCAAGCACAACACCGACTCTGTCCTTTATTTATAAATTCTATGCTATGTTGTGTAGGGATGTAACCAATGCTGTCAGTCTGGTAGAAGAAATGACACCGAAAATCTTGTAATTTGGCTCGTTAAATAAATCCTGGGATGACACCAAAATCTTGTAACTTGGCTTGTTAAATGTATTCTGGACTTACTTCAGTGTTTATGTTGTGAATCAGTGCACCAAATCCTCAGCTGTAGCTAGCATAGCAACTTTTTAGCCAGCAATGTCGTAAAGCGCCTGTTAAAGAGCTTAAAATCTGACTGTACAGAATATTAGGAAGTGATTATTTGAGATTTTTACTTAATTAGCCTATTAAATGTTACTGCGATTTCTCTAAGAGGTATCTATTTGGTGTTTTGTTGTACATCTTTTAAAACTGTTTGGATATTGTACATTGTAAGATAAGCTTATCACTGAAAAGTGTTTGGATTCGATGGTGAAGAAAATACTCTGTTTTTCATTATTTGCATTCTGTTCTTGTGAAATCACGCCCCTTGTTTTCTGAATGCACCAATTGACAAGTACCAGGAGTGTAAATTAGCAGCTATTCAGGGAATTGTGCCAGACATTACAAATTGAGAGCACTAACTTTGTTTAAAGGGTCATGAAATATAAATGGCACAATGTCAAATATTATTATTGCTTACATTCTCTGTAACTTTGCAGGTGTGAAACCTGGGGAGGAGAGGGGGGTGCTTTGCACAAGTCCCAAAGAACAATGGGCTATTGTGGTTGTTTTTACGCGTTCAGATCCAGCATTGTCTGCATCTTCTGAGAGGGGATGCCTGGGTGTGGGTGGGTGGCATTACAGAGAGAGAGCAGCGTGTTTATTGGTGAGAGTATCTTGTAATCTACGAATTCTGTATCAGGGCAATAAATCTGTGGCTTTCTAAGTTATGTGTCTTACCTCAGTAGTAAAACAGTGTTGTAAAAAAAACAGGCTGTCCTCCTTGGGCAGAGCTCATAGCAATTACCAGGCCTCCGAGCGGAGCTGCAGAGGCTTGTTTGTATGTTGTAATGCTGCGTCCGCGCCAAGCCGTCCTCGTGCGTCGGTTTCTTGCGTTTTTTATTGCAGCTGGAGCACGCTGGTGTGTGCCTCCTAACGGCATGGTTCTGGCCCAGTGTGATGGATTTAGGAGGGCTCTGGCCCAGGCTGGCTGATTGAGGAGGGCTCTGGCCCAGTCTGACGGACTGAGGCGGGCTAGATGGGTCCCCGGGGACCAGGCGTGAGGGGAGCGCCCTTGTTCGTTGCTTTTGTTTGTTTATTCCAAAACCAAAAAATAAAACAGTCAGTCTGTTCTCTCTCAGTCCTCAGATCCAGTACACAGCTTTTTACAGGAAAGGAGGGAAATTCAGTCCAAACCTTAATTATCTTAATCAGATCAGAACTGTCAGTATTAATAACTGCAAACAAGGTTAATTTTCCTTTTTTTGGTGAGGGGGCTGCTGTTATTTCTAAAATTTTAAACTGCTTTGTAGCTCGGCTCCCTTTTTTCATCCTTTGTGGTCTTTGATTGGCCCCACAGACACTCCCCCCCCAGCCGGTCAGACCAATCCCCAACCCAAAGCCATCGGCCCACCTGGCAACCACCAGCTACAAGCCTGGAAATACATTATTTGATCCACATATAGGAAGAATTAGTATTATCAGAAAACCCGAGAAGCATTTCAGTGCGTGATTATTCGTTTTTTCTGTTTCCGATCTCTCACTGAGACAGGTGAAACAGTAAGGCCAGACAGAGGGCTTGTGAACAGAGTTGTTTTATAGCTAATTATCTGGTCTCACAGTTTCATGTGAACAGGTATTGGAGATGTTTCACAGACATGCACCACATAATATGATTTAAGAGCCCATTGCAAAGTCTTTGATTGATTCACCTTTAGGACCTACAGGCCATTTAATTGAGGTAACAGGGGATGCCATACTGTTTTTATGAAATTATTATGAGCAAGATTTAGATGTTCAGCATAGTTGGAAACAAGACATTCATGTGCCCTTAATGCACTCATTGCATACTCTGTGCTTCGACAGAAGTTCCATACCATGCTTGCCCTTGCAGCCCTAACCATACACTGTAGGATGCCTTCCATGTTCAGTCTTACCACGCAACACCTCCCGAACATAGCCTACACCACCCTACCTCGTCTACTAATTTACAGTTTTACCATTAGATTCACTGTATTATAATGATACCCAACGTGCCTAACAACCTAACACTGCATTTTAGTGCATGTCAGTGTGTGATGTTGCAATGCGTGCAGTAGAGGGCAATGGAATGTTTGGCTGGCAGGAACATTCTGCAGTGCATTCCTCTAGGATTTTTGAAGGGCTCTAAATCAAAATACAGAAATACTATCAGCTGTATATTAATCTACAGTTTTCTGTACGTGGTGAAATATGCTTGGGGAAAATGTTGCATGTGATTCTAGAGGTTATATTACAGGTAGCTGTGCACCTAAAAGGAAGAAAATGTACTGATTTGAAACGTCCTGGAAGAGCACAGCACTTAAAATGTTTTCTCATGAGTTTAGGGGACTTGTAACCACTAGATTACAGGTTTAAATCCAGGTTGGGTTTGACACTGTTGTGCCCTTGAGTATGGTAATGCACAGAACCTGAATTGCTCCAGTAAATATCCCATTGTATCAACTGGCAATATGTGAAAGGTAAGTTTCCTTGGATAAGGGCATCTCCCAATTGCATGCTAAAAATGTCTGACTAATGAGGCTTCATGAATTGGCACTGGACATGTTTCCTCACAGATACTCTATTTACTGTAACTGGATATTCAGCTCCTTCATCTAGGAGATTCCCATTTTAATGGGAGGTTCCATGCATTCCTATGCTAGCTGTAGATGCTTTGGTTTAGACCACGCCCCTTCGAGAATGTTCATAATTTTCGATGTGAAGCACACTGAGCTGAGTATCTGCTCATGACAAATAGAGAAGCTGCACTTTCATCCTCTGACCGTCAGTGCTGACTCACAACGTGGAGTGAAAGCAGAGGAGCGGAGAGAAGGGCCGTCTTCATGGGGGGTGAGGATTCGGTCGTGTCGGCCAGCTCGCTCGGCTAAATTGATAGGGGCCGTTTGTCTTCCTGTGCTCCTTTGTTCTTTGCCAGCACAAAACAAAACAAAATCAAAAAAGAGGACCGTGACGAATAAAGAATGTATCGCGTTTTGGCAATAGGCTCATAGCCCCAGGAGTGCAGCGCAATGCTTGTTTCTTTTCTTTCCTCCTTGTGTCTGTGCAGGTGCCACGGTGCACAGTAATAGAAAGCAGAGTGTCACTAAGTGGAACCTGGTGCTGGGCGAGAGGACGGTGCGGGCCTCCAGCTCTGATGCGCTCCACGTGGCTCGGGCACCCCGCGCCGGCGGGCAGGTGGCGTCACCCGCCCGGCCTCCTCCATGTTCTCCTCTGTATCATATTCGCCTCCTGCGGGGAATCAAAGCAAGGGCTGGGGAGAAAGGGAGGGTCCCAGAGTAACGGGAACGCTATCGCCGGATGGCCGGCTCGTCCTCTCTCATCGCAGGGACACAAGCGTGTCAGCATTATCAGCTGTGCAGAGCGCGGGGGCACAGGCAGTCCCCCCTTAAAATGGCCCGCACAGCAGGGGCGAGGGGTGGGGTGGGGTTTTTTTTTCAAAGAGAACTTTTTTTTTTCCCCCCTCCTCTTCTCGGCGAGAGAAATATGTCAACGCTGACAGTTATTGAAAAACCTTTAATGACACAACATAATCTTCAAGCCCTGCCGGATTAATATTTCCACTGGGGACAATTCATCACGGATGTACATCTGCTGCCGATATAAATCTGGCAAATGAAAACCACTCGTTCGCTCGGCCCGACCTGAATGGGTATCTCCTTCCAGTCTGGCGGCCGGCGGGAACCTGTGGACATCCTCTGGCAGGGCTGATACGGAATGCCTCTTAGTTGCTCCCGACTCAGGCAGGCCCTGACAACGCTCCTGAGAGATCTTATGTTTCTCTGACAGCGTCTATCAATCTGCTCCCAACAGCCCTGCCATTATGAAATAGGCCGCATGAGAGCATCCCCTCCACCCTCCCCACCTCCCTGACTGGCTCAGCTCTTTAGCGCTAGAAAAGTGGTTCAAGAGATTGAGTTCTGTGAAACACTGCCGGCCACATAATGCCTGCTCTGTGGGGTCTGCTTTCACTGACATACTTGTAAACCGACCGCCAAACCCAACAACAACAAAAAGAAACCCTAAAATGATTTTGACTCCGTCATATGGGTATTTATTGGAAGCATTCTTTTGACGGGTAAATTAACGACTGAAATATGTACGGTGCACAGGCATGACGTCTCCCATGTCTTCTACCTCATACCTCAATGTGAAATTACGCACGGTTTGACTGGCTTTTTGGAGTTATTAAAAGCTGTAGGCACTCTGCCACTGCTGTAGGGGATCACCAGTGGTTTCTGTGAGGAAAGGGATATGGGCTTGTGGGATGGGAAATGAAAAGTGGCTGACACCATTGTTGGTTTTTGGTAACGGACTCCTCATCACCCCCCATAAAACAAGCCCTTCTCTCCATCTCTGACGGCTTGGGTTGCAGGCCGTCTGGAGCACTTTAAACCGTGGAGGGAACACAGCTTGCTGTGGCTGTAGGTTTTTTTCTTCCCTCACAGGGATCTGTGTGCTTATTGCAGAACTCTTCCTTGAGGTTTTGGTCGCAGAATAAGTTGCAAATCCCTTGCTCTCTCTTGTTCTCTTTCTTTTTCACACTCCCTTCTCTCTGTCATACACACTCTCTTTCTGTCTCTGGGTGAGAGGAAAAGAACAGGGTGAGGAGAAGAAGAGAATGACAGGAGATTGAGACTGAGCACTCAGAGGTGGAATCACTTAACTCGGGTCTACCCTGAACGCACACGATGAGTGCCTCACACCGAACAAGCAGCTCTAGCGTAACATTACAACTGCAGGGCTGACAGTACAGTCATGTAAATGCAGTGCTTTACCTCCTTTTAAACTATCCTCATCTTTGTATTCTTTCTTTTTTTGTCTGTGCACAAACCTGCCAGGGGAAGTTATTGATCCCAGGATATTTGGCAGGGGCCCCGTCCTGGTTCAAGCGGCCGGAGACGTGTGAAGGTTATGTTGGCTAACTGGAGGAGACAGGTATGCTAAACACTTGGAGAGAGAGGGCCGGGGGGACATCTGTTCCCTTGCTCATCCTGTACGCTGCCTAACTCAGTCCAGGCTCAGACCCAGTCCCTTCGCTGGTGCTAGAAGACAGATTTTGAAAAACAAACCAAATAGCAACTAGAAACTGGCAAAGGAGGGACCCAGCTGGGGCCTGGGCTCAGAGGCCCGCTCGCGCATTCGTTAATCTCGACACCTGCAAGCTATTTCATCAAGATTTACAGTGGGAGAGCGCAGGGTGGGGTGGGCCGGGGGCTGTGGGGGCTTGCCGCGGGGCCGCTCGGGGAAGTGTTTTCACTGCAAATGACGGGGAAAACTCCGTGGTCGGACCTTGTCTGGGCATTTGAAGTTCGTTGCCCTCTAACCCAGTGGGAACCCTGCGTCGTCCATCAATGCGAAAGAAGCAGAAGTGGAGGAAAAAAAAAGGTTGAAAGAGTCCAGTTTCCCAGCTCGGCACTGTGTGTGTCTGACAACGAATAGGGCAGAGATCTGGAGACGGGAAATGAAATCCACCCGGACAGTCATTAGCCAGATCTCCAAAGACCAAATCAACACCATTTAGCTGCTGAAATTTGCTCAGCTGCAGGTCTTGAGTATATCACTGCAATGTCCTCTTTAAATATCCTCTTATCCAGCTGCTTGTTTGTTTGTGCTATTGTGAATTTTAGTTTGATGGAACTTTTTCATGTACGTATTAGCCTGCCTAGTCTTTTTGAGGCAGCCATATCTCAGACCAGCTGGTTTATTGATTTTTTTTTTTTTTTTTTTGAAGTGGAAAGTGAAGTTGGCGGAGACCGTTGACATACGAGCTCTTAACGCGACGCAGTGAGGAGAGACGGAGTGAGAGAGGATTAAGCTGTCATCCTGCTCCCTCTAATAAGCAGTCCCCATCCAGTCCTCCATCACAAGGGCTGCGTGGCTGAGTTTTGGGAAACAAGAGCCGCAGAAACCCAGCAGACTCCTTTGCTTTTCACCTGACCAGACAGCCTCAGTATTACCCAAGACCAGATGCCAAGCAGAGATCTGAGCTTGTGACAAAAGCTGAACTATGAAGCAATCGCCCCTTTATGGCACCTATTGCTAAATATGAGCTCCCGCCCACCCCAGCCCCCACCCTTCAGACCCCCACTCAGAATTACATAGGCCTTTTTTTTTTCCTCGACATACTGTCTGTAATTCAGTGTTCAAATGCCTCTCATTAAATTCTTTTTGTGTGAATGGAGAGCGAGATGTTGAAATACTTTATGTCATTGTTAAATAACCTCACTCTTTGTTTCTCGGGTCCCCTGAGCGTGGTAGTGGGGACCATTATGTAAATGTAACGACTGGCCAACTGGTCAGAGGATCGTGTTTTCCACCCTCGTAATTGCCCCTCCTTTTCCAGCTCGCGGACTGCGAGCCGGGCCGCTGTCTGTCACGGGGTGCCCATTAGGGCTGGGGTGCGTGCTGGCGCTGCGGGGCAACACCGAAAGCACACGGAGGAGTAAAATTAACACCTCCGTCTCGGAGGGACGGGAAGCTGGGCGCTCTGTGGTGAGTGCTGCTGGACGATAATCCCCGGCAGTTAAAGAGACTCCGCGCAGTCTGCCCAGGAAAACACCATCCCGCTGGGCAGGCCCTCCGACACCGTCAGCGCCGGACTCTCCACCCGGCAGGGCCGTGCCTGGCGCCCACGTCGGTGCCGAGGTCCAGCTCCTCACGACGGGGGAACCCCCTGCGTACAACCCGCCCCCTGCTGGACAGGAGTGTCATAGCAGCACTCAATGCTTCACCACCTTCAGCCGTCAATCTGTGTGCCACTTCCAGGACTGTGCAACATCAGACCTCTCAGGGAGCATGCTCATGCCAGCACTGCTGCACCTGTGCTAGGCGTGGTCGGACAGTGACGTGGCATTGCGGTAAAAGAGCTTCTCTGGGAGCTGAAATGTTGCAGGTTCAATTCCCTGCTCAGGCTGTGCTTTTGTAGGCTTCAGAGAGGTACTCAGTGTGGATTCTTTTAGTAAATACATCCAGCTGTATAAATGGATCATGTGTAAGACTGTAAATTGCATAAGGGTGTCTACTAAGTGAAAAGAAATAGTAGCTATTGCTGCTGTTGGGAGCCGGGGTGTCACGCTGCTAATATTCTCGAGGAGTGAAACTGACAGAAAGAGAACACTCCTTAATAGGAATTCTGTACTTTTCCAATAATTACACTGTACGGGTAAGGAGTGTTATTTTAAGCATGCGCTAGTTATATTTACATTACGTGATCTTTATGTGTTTCTGTAGTGTTTTTTACCACCCAGAATGGCTCGCATAAATTCCAGATGGCATCTCTAGTGCGGTCAGTTTTAATGCTGCTCAGTCAAACACCGTTCCGTTTATGAATAATGCTAGCTGGAGCTGTTCTCTCTCTGGACCACTGACACAACCGAGTTACAGGAGTGCTGCCATCATGTCCTGCAGGCTGTTCAGTGCAAGGGGAAACTGCTCCCAGGATCTGTCACATTTCCTGTGTAGACCGTAATGGGGCTGCCCTGTATGGTGTCTAGTGTCATTATGACAGCCACTACTGTCATACAACAGTCATTACTAAGGATGAGACCTGTCTCAATGAAGGCTTTTCCTTGCTGGGTTGCATCTGTTAGCCTTTAACTACTGCATATAGACAAAAAATTATGCAACTGTGTGTGTGGCTGCATTGGGGGGAGTGGTTGTCATCAATATTTTTCCTCAAACAGAAAAACTGCAGTGAGCCCCATCAATATTGGTTGTACAGATGTGAGTTTCATGGCTCCAGAACGCCAGAGGAGCATTTAATGGATTGTCGGTCCTTTTGTGCCCCCTGGAGATGCTGAGTTCAGCGTTCGCTACTAGTCAGTGCGGGGGGGCAGGGGCGTTCTGGTGTACTTTTCCACATGTTATCATTGTAGAAATGCATTTTTATTTCATTATCACCACCGTTACTGTCATTGCCAGAACAGTCGAATGTCTTTCCTCCTCAGGCGTTCCGGATTGAAGTCGCGTTTTCGCATGAGTCAGCTGGACATGAGCGATGCTCAGTTTATTCCAGGCAAGGCTGCCGTGTCCAACATTCCAGTCCTTTCAGCTCAGTGAAATTACAGCTGCATTTACCCCAGTGCTAGCTCATTCACTAGCACACCCATGGCTGCCCTGCAGCTCTAATTAGCGCTCCAGGCTATCTGCACGTCCATGTCTGTGTTTCACTGCTTACCCCACTCCAAACAGTCCGGTCGCATTTGCCTTATTATGTTGAGGAGAGAATAACTGCCCAGTAAGTGTAAAAGAGAAAATGCTGTGGTCATTAATCACCCCTTTTTCAGACACTCAGCTATGATGCGACAGCCACGCTGTGATTCTGAAATGGGGGTTTCTCTGCCCTCGGGCCTTTGTTATGATAAGGTGAATGCCTTGTATTCCTAAGAGCCTGATTCAGAGTGAGCTTGTAGCCTGTCGGTGCTGAGGAGAGGTGACAGCGGTGTCCGTGAGTCACAATGGCCGTGTCTCGGGTGGGCAGCGGTTTAGTCGCCTGGTGTGGCCGCAGCAGTCACGGCCCCGTTTAAAGCCCTATTAGTGTCGGGGCGCTGGCGTCCGGCCTGGCGCCCTTTTCCAAATCCCGCCTCCCGTTTTCGATCTCATCCCTCGCCTCCTAAACCTCTTGCAGCTCTTGCCCACTCTCTTCCCCAGAGTAGCACCGATCAGCCAATAGGCCGTATTTAACCACACTCCTCCTTTTCCTTAGGCCTCCTGGATGGCTGCATTTCACTCGCTTTCCCTTCATAACCACAGCATTCCTCCGCTGCGGTAAAACAAGATATATGTTCCCTTGCATATCAATGGATTGCTCCCATGTGTGCGAGCGTACACATTCAGACTTTATTGTCTGTATTGTGTTAATCATTCCAGTTTGTAGAGCTGTGCACATATTTCATGGCTGTGACTGCCTTCGCATAGGTACAGTAACATTCTGATGTATGGGTAGGAGGTAGGACATGAGATTGTCATTGCACACAATGCAGGGATCAACGTCCGCTGTGAAAACCTGCACAGTTAATGCTCCACTGCTGTGCGCTTGTCACCTGTGATTTGGTGGGAAACAGAGCAAATATCCAGGGGGCTGCTCTGGCAGATATCACGGCTTGTGATTGGCAGTTTCTGGTCCAAGCAAAGGATATAATTTAGCCACATACTGATAACTGCAGAGCAATTTTTCGTAAAGAATATCACAATTTCACAGACATCCTATTCAGTTAGAATACGAGGGAGTGCATTGCATCGCAGATGTGAACATGATTTATTTTCAAAATTCAACAGCCCAACTCCCCCCACCCCAAACTCCTGTCAGGGGGCGCTGATCCAAAACACCCACAATGCCAAGCGTTCCCCTCGTGTGTTCTTTATGCTCTCCGTGAGCTTGCTCTCCGGTCGGCGCTCGCACTTTCTCAAGAACCCAGAGACCTCTGGCGCAGGAGAGCGCCGGCGGCGCGGCACGGAGTGCGGTGCATCCCGCGCTGGAAGGCTCTGTTTGTCTTCCCGCCCCGTCCCTGCCGTCTGATACGGCATTAATCACGGGACGGCTGCAGTGTTTACGACGCCGCGCCTGTTTATTAATCACTCCCAGCTGTGCCGCTTTCTACTGACACAAAACACCTTCAGGCCATTAGAGCGCCAACGTATGTTCCGGAAGTGCTCCTTTTAATCCACAAAGCCACAAATAAAATAGATGGGGGGGGGGGTTCATAGGCATTTTGATGTTAGCTTTAAAATCTCACGATCCTGCATTCTGAGAGGGTTTCTTTTTTGTTGTTGTTTTTCTTTATAATTATTGTTATTATGACTGTTATTTCAAGCAAACTGCTTCAGGTCAGCTTTGAATGTTCATCTCAATTTTGTGAGTGAGTGTCTGATGATCTGGAGTGCTTGGCCCTTACGCTAACGCAGTTCCCGTAACATCATAACAGGCTGCCGCTTGATTTGTGCTGAAACGGCTCTCAGCACTTGACAGCCGTCACTCCGACACAGACCCTAAAGTGCGCTGGCCTGACTCCACAGGCCACATTTACACCAGTCACATTCTCCCCAATAACCTACCTGCTCTGTTTGGAGGGAGGCCATGTTTGTGGACCGCTAGGTTGTAAATTCCTGTCACCCCATCACTGTCTGTACCTGGCAAATATCTGGATTCACCGTATTACAGGCACACCTCTGAGCTATCAGGTCCAGCTCTCCGCTTTCATCTCATGGCTAGTCTCCCACATTTGCAGCCTCTCACTACTTTCATCTCTGTTTCTCTTTTTTTCCTGCCCTTCCCAGAAATGACAGCGTCAGATTTTGAAACATCTACAGTCATCGGCACTTACTTGTGTTTCCTCGTCTTTCGGGTTCTTCTCGGCGAGGACCACACAGTGGGGTGACATGTGAGAAGCGCGTCTATTCTGGGTGGCCCAGTTAAAGAGAGAATGTGGGGTGACAAGACGAGCCTTCAATCTGAAGAATAATGCATGTGGACAGTGTAAAACCAGATTCTCAGATTAAAAAAAAACCTGGCAATTCTGAAATGGAATCAAACAGCACTTGAGCACTCTGGCATCCTCCACAACTGGAGTTTCACACGCTAACTCACGAGCATCAAGCTCACTGATGCATTCATACACATTACGCAAGAGAGGACAAGACAGATAAATATTTAACACTGCTCTTGTTCCAATGTCATTTATTTGGAGAGTATTTTAGTTAATGAACTGTAGGCTGCAAAAGATGAATGTCCGAATAATCATGACCAATCTGATTAGAGTGAGAGTGTTATCAGTGTGCTGGAAGAGATTTGTCAGTGGTGTGAAAAAACAGCTTTTTTGGTAGCTGAACCCTTTGGGAATTATGATATCCTTAAGAATAGTCTTTGGTAATATAATGTTATGATTTTTATTGTTTGTTGTTTATGATTTTCTACGGTTGCATGTTTTTCTCTGTCGATCAGTTTTTGCCTCTTCTCATGTTCTCCAGATGTTATAGCATTATACTTATTACAGTGCGGTAATACTGAAGTACAGTAGATAATATGGTGGTACAGTTTTAGTGGTTGTAGGTTATGGTTGTGCATTCTTCGTTTTCAGTATTTTCCTGATCCGGCAGGCTTCTGCTGATAATTCTCTTCAGGAAACTCAAGATAATGTTTCAGCTGTGACTCTATCCCTGGATTCATATGAAATCCTGGGGTACCATGCCAGGGTAATTTCTGAGCCAGGTGCTGCTGGAGAGAATGCACACCCTGACACTTCAACACACAGTCTCGATGCTGATATACGCACAGGGATAAGATCAGCAGTAGCATATGATATCATGGGTGAAAACGCAAACGTCATCGCTTGGCTCCGGTTTGCTTCTCTGTTGGAATTCCATAAACGCTTGGTCCCGCAGGCTGTAGGATGGGGCCTACCTCGAGGCTGGGCTCTCCCTGGACCTGCACCCTGAAGATACGAGTCATCTTTCATCGAGCGAAACATTGACCACCATGGTTTCACAGCAATGACACCCCATTACACCAAAGACAAATATGGAATGACTGAGCTTTCTGTCAGTTTATCGGCTTAGAGGTGGAAAATGGACATCGGTCTGTGAGAAGTGTGGTGCTGTAATTCAGATGTAATTAAATAAGGCCAAGGCTTGGAAGGGAAGGCTTCCCAGGCATTGGAGATGATTTGAAAAACATTAACTTTCATTAATGTAATTGTATTTAAATCACTTTTCCATTCAACTGTCTCCTTGAAGAGATTAAAAATGGCAAGATGTGTGACAGGGCAAAGTTTTGAAAATAAACAATCACTCTAATATAGTGTCGGCCTTTGGCTTTTTCTCAGAAAAATCTAATGATAAAAAAGATCTCATATCTTTTGTGTTGTCTTTCGCCCCCCACAGCGTGTTTTTTGGGCGCCTCTGGTTTGAGCTTTGACACCAGCGCTCAGCGAGTGAGGCGCCATGGTGCTTGGGAGACCCAGGACTGGGCTGGGATCTCTGCTGCTCCCCACAGGGAAGGTGGCCGGAGGGGGGGAAAGGGACCAAAGCAGCCTGGGTCTCTCAGGACCGACCGGGGGAAGGGTGGCGGTGAGATGCCTTCTCTCTGTGGGGCCAGATTATCACCTTGTAGCATTTAACACATAGTTAACAAAACAAATGGCCCTGAGTGGCCACCTTTTTGTGTGTGTGTGTGTGTGTGTGTGTGTGTAAGTGACAGAGGGAGAGAGAGAATTGGGGCTTAGGAGGGACTACTTGTGCAGTAGTTCTGTTCTGCCTAGCGGCAGAGGAGCTGGGCTTCGTCAAAGGCCGGCTCTAACAGAGGGAAGAGATCAGAGGTGTCATCACTCCGGCCGGGACTCGTCACCGCTGTGGCCGGAGAGCCAGGACATTCCAGCACTCATTGAAGAATGGGGCGGCTGGGGACTGTTTATTTTTTTCACCGTCTCTTGTCTTGGCCACCTCTCCTGCTGAGGATCCTCCATCTGTAAACATAGGTCCTCGTCTTCATCCTTTTTCTCGTCAGTCGTTAACAGATGAAAAATCCGAGGTAGTGTTATTTTGAGGATGAAAGAATGAAAAACACTGTCAAGCCCAATTTCCTTCAGTATTTTATTGCTCCGCAGCTGTATTTTCAGAAGAATGGTACGAAGTACAAAGTTGTAAATCACCGGGACTGAAAATATAAACAGTTTAGTTTTAAAATCCATAAAGTTGCCAGGATATTCCCATAAAATTCATATCACATCAGCTTGATTCCAATCCCTCGGATAATGTATCTGATGTGCGTGTGTTTTTTTCCGTCTTCCTGTTTTGCCTGTGTGATTCATTCTTCTTTTGAGATATGATCAGATGTGGCCAGGAGACATATCTTTAATTAAATAAATACATTTTTTTCTAATACAATAAACATGTGTATACTCAGAGGGAATGGTGCATCACTATATATATATATATATATATATATATATATATATATATATATATATATATATATATATATATATATATGTATAAACATATATGTGTGTGCATATTAAAGCACAAATATCCTCACATGGAAAAAAAAACACATTTGCAAAACTGCGGGGAGACATTACGAGCACACAACTGCATTTGCTGTCATCAGAGAAAGAGGCAATTAGTGGGTTTCAGGCAGCTGTGTGTGTCCCTGAGCGGCAGGAGTTCAGGTGGTCTGCTGTCTCCAGTCACACGCCACCCCAACATCCTCAATTACTGCGCCGTGAGTCACGGCACACTTGGACTGCAGGGAGAAGGGTCCCTGATTGAAAAGGCATGACTTCTGCAGACTTCCCTCTCCTCTGCCCCTCGCTCTCCCTCTCCTTCTCTTTCTCTTCTCTCTCTTTCTCCACAGTGCAGGAAATGAGTTTATCCTCAAGTGCGTTCGGCCACTAGCTGTTGATTTAAAGCCTGACAAAGTGAGGAACACCAAAATAATGTACCTATTGCTGGGCTACCATTGAAATTTCATGTTTGGGGGGGAAAAATGACACCAGTTCAGTTGCACACTGACCTGAAGACCCTGTGATGTCTTATTTAATCTCAGGATTAATACTAATTCTTACCACACAAACCCCTATTGCATCTGTAATAAACTGATAATTATCTGAAACATCAATCAACTCCTTTGCTGCTGTATCCTATTGTACATCTGGCTTATGGAATACATAAGATGTAAGCATTGTTAGAGAGAATGAAAGGGGAATTTTGTTGCCACTACAGCGCTGGTACTATGTCCTTAATCCATAAGAAGAAGCGTTCTACCTGTGATTGTCCTGTAGCTTCAATCGAGGGCCAGCCACTTCGCTACAGCCCCCTCCTCTCCTTCCAAATGGCTGCTTCTGCAATCCACAAACAGAGTGGCCCCATTTGGACGTTGTGTCTCTGGCTGTGCGTCAGGGACTGGGCTTTTTACACCTGTGTGGTTGGGGGTGGGGTGGGGTGGTGGTGGTGGGGGGGGTTGTCCTGCGGTGCTGTCCCGGCACCCGCAGCCCCCGGGAGGAGGAAGGTGTAAGGCCAGCTGTGTGCTCTTGTATTGGGACCAGCAAGAGCCCCGCTCTTCCCAGGAGGTGCCCCTGCTTAGAGCTGTGCCTCACCACATTGACTGTTCCTCAGGGCTGAGAGGAATAACAGCAACAGCACTGCCATTTATATTTTATGTTTCTGAGTTTCTCTCCAAGGTATTCATGATTTAGGTTAGAATAAATAACTGTTCAGTTTTTTAAAAAGTAATAAAATAATGAATTTGCATATCTTTGCAGCAGTCTTATTGGTTAGCTCCACTGGATAAATCATGCTAATTATTCACTTCACAGGTTTTTGAAGTAACACAATTTATAGGTCTGAAGCTGTCATGTTTATTCTCTGCCAGTATTTTCTGCTTTGTGTGAGAGACAAAATAGAGCAACAAGACTTGTGGCCAACACATATTTGTATACACATTTTCTCACGCGTCAGTAACCTGGTGTATCTCACTGACAGAAACTGCATGTATTACGAGGGAGGTATAATTACTGTGTTAAGATGCATTTCAGATGTCTTAGTTTCGAGCTCTGCACTGTTTCCATCGGCACTCTGCTGTAAGTCTGACACGTACAGTGGCTTTCCTCTGTCTCTCCGGACAGCCCAGCTCTCTGCTCTATCCAGATTAATTGCCCCTGACACTCGCTCTGCATTCATCTCACCTGACATGAAGCAGACGTGTCTCCTGGAAATGACCATGTTAAACATAATGACTAAGAGTCTTTACAATGCCCATCTCCCATGGTGAATGGACACTGAACAGAGCCAGGGGCCTGTGCGCTAGCATGTGGTTGACTGTGCTATATATATGTGTAATATATATTCACACACACACACACACACACACAAACACTTACAGGAGACTCTTGCTCTTTTCAGATTTGAGATTTATGATTTTGAATATTACCAGGCCGCTCTCCCTGTTCCCAGCTTCACTCCTTGTTTCTATGCAGAGTGCCATACCAGCCCTCACTCTTTTAAATTGATTGTACACATTTATAATAGCACAAATTTAGAGAATTATTGCATAAATACAACTTAATCAGTTGTCCAGTGCGGTATTACATTGCGTTTATGCTAAAAAATGCTTGTGTGATGAATAAATCCCCTTTGTCTTTATTTCCATTACATTGGTAGTGTTCTGTAGAGATCTGTAGAACATATTCCCTGTGGATGGCAAGGGTCTCTCTATAATCACACGCATACCATGCGTACATCATATGTACATCTCAGCAAGACACATAGCAAGAATGTGTGTGATCATTATGTCAAATTGAGTCCACTGGCCCTTGGCTGGATGATCTAAGCTTCAGCCCATTTGTTTTGAAATGCACCCCCTTACAACCCCCCCCCCCCCCCCAACCCCCACACTTCCCCCAAACCTGTGCAGGCATCACTTCACGTGGACACTCCGATCCTCTGGGCAACACTAAAGCACATCAAAAAAAGAATGATTTGTTTTGCTTGAGAAAAGATTGGAGCTCAGAGAGCGGCCCTTTGGCCCACCCGGTTTACACAACACTGAGAGTTAGTCCAGCTCAATTCACTTAGAAACCGTTTTCATCATTGTGAAAAAATTATTTATGACCCCAACACTGAGACAGGGATAGGTTCAGGCCCTTTTCCATCTGTATGCAATACCAGCATAACACTATCATCACCTGTTTCCACGGCCCGTGCTCACATCTGGCTTGCATTAAAAATCACGCAAGGTGCAATTTTTTTCAGCCTCTTTTTGTGTGTGTGCTTTAGCATTTGGCTCATATTTCTGAAGTAGGCTACAACAACAAATTATGATCTGAGACTTGGAGAAAAGCACTGATTTCAAACGGCAATTTGCTTAAAATTTCAAAACCAGACTCCCGGGAGGTTACCTTATACTAGACACCGGAGTTTAAGAGCTCACTGAGGTTTATTGCTGTGTGGACTGGAGCCTGGACGCTAAGATAATAGGCTTTTAATGCATCAAGCTGGCAATGACTGACCTCACTTGTGCCCCGGTTGTTTTCGTTTGCTCTCTTGTGAAACTCCAAACAGATTTACATACAGTCACTAATATGGTCTGGATGAGTCCAAGTTAGAGTTCTTGTCATAAATTTCAGTAATAAATATTTCTCCTTGCATGGGATGTCTTGAGCAGATTTCTACTGATTTACATCCTTAGTCTCTTCTTCTTTCAAGGGCACGTGGCTCTGTAAGTTAGCCAAATGTAGAGAGGGGGGGTTTGGTTGCCTTTGGCTCAAGTGGAAAACATGATTAATACATAGATAACAATAACAACAGCCAAACTAAGACTGATGTTTCCTGGTACCTGTGAAAACAGTGTAGTCACCTGGTACCTCGTGCTAGGTGAACCGTCCTTGGGGATGTGACTTCACTTCAGCCCCAACAGCTTGGAATCTATGTGTCCTTTCCTGTTTCTCCCAGGGACGGCAGCCACACAGCTGGTGCTTGCAGGGAACTGCTGTCAGCCCACAATTGTGGGGGATTTTTTAACAGAATACTCCCATGTGCATTTAAGGAAGCTGTAATGTCATGCAATTGGGGCCATATTATTTTTGTATGAATCCCTGAGAGTGATGTAAGAGGAAAGAGGAAACTAGCTAACTCCCAGTCGAGGGAGCAAAGGTTAGATTCAAATTGGCTGAGGCCCAGATTGACTGCAGCTTTCTCTTCTGTTTTATTTTTTCCATGCTTTTGTTCAAAAATGAGTTACACCCACATCAGAAAAGAGGTACACCTCCTGTTGTATATTTTCTTATTAGCTGTAATTTATTAGCACTGAGTAATGGTGCTCAGCAGAGAGTTTCAAATTTCCGCTTTATCAAAAGGAATATCCTGTGAAAGTACCCTCTTTGAGTGGACAGCTTTATTAATGGCTGCAATAGTGACAAATGGATGGATCTGATTTATGCTTTTTAGTATTTATTTTCTTCTCTAATGTATATCTGTCTTAGTTGAATTGCCATAATCTCTCAGGGTCAGCTTTACCTCTAAAAGATCGTTTGTCAAAGCACTTAAGTTTAGGATGCTTTGTGTATGGAATGTGATGCAGTTAAAGAAATAACACGCAAAATGAGACTGCGGATGGAAAGGGCTTTCCAGCACACATAATTATACATTTACCGTTATAAAGGAATAAATAACGATATACTGCATATGCAGATGACTACAATGCAAAATCTGAGGGAAACGCAGAGTAATTCCTATTTTACACACTGGTATTAACTATTGTACGCACAGTCAAAAGTGAGTGAAGTTTTATTTTTCACTGCTGCCATCCTTTCGTCATGCCAACAGAAACCGGAGATAACAAAAAAAGGCAGTGGCCAGCGCAGAATCGGCCCTTCGTTCCAAGCTTTCAGCCTTTGGCTTGATTTACGGCTGCTGTGCTGACGCTACCTGCGCCGACCGACTGAAGCGCAAAAGCAGCTGTGGCCGCGCGCAGCGCGAGCTGGTGGCGCTCCTGCAGGAGAAGGTCCCTCGCGCCCAGCGTTACCGCCAGCGCCAGTTGCTTTCCTCGGGACGCTTCTCCGTCAGATTCGGCACAACGGGGGCCATGTAATGTGTCCGAAGTAGGCTATGCTATTATGCTAAATACTGTTGGTGTTCTAAGCTGTACAAAAACAACAGAAACGATGTGTAATGTACTACTTACCCTTAACTGACACCGCCTCCAAGGGAAGGGTAGTGAGAATTTAACATGGCACCAAATTAATTCTTTTCCAAAGTCTCACCAAACTGTCTAACCTGCTAAAATGATAACTGATCTGATCCTATAGAGACATTTAATTACAGCTCACTCATTCTCAGGTGACTTATTAGCCTGGGTAAATTATATTAATGAAATATAATGATTAAGATTTCATAGCTCTACATTATTGACGCTATATTCTGGGAGTCTCAGACTAGCCTCAACTGAGATATCCAGCTGTGACAGTTTCCTGCCTAGATTAACTGGGAAAAACTTCATCCCATGACTTGAGTGTTTGAACAACAGTGCTTTTTGCTTCATATGACTTGTCCTCAGTTCTGGCCTTGGCTGTGGTGAGTAAAAGTATGAAGTGAGGCTGAATAATATTGGGAAATATCTTGCTGGTTCTAAATCCTGTGTGTTAATGAAGAAGTGAAAATGCTGAACTTTGATAAAACAAGAGACGTGTGTGCATGCGTGTGTGTTTGCAAGTGTCTGTGTATCTGTTTACATGTATACGTGTGTGTATGCATGGAAGCTGTGTGTTCACAGGATGGTATTGTGATGGGTTGGGTGAAGTAATGGTGCACACTGGAGAGAATGGCACCTGGATTCGATCAACATTTGTCCTTAACTTTGACACAGTTAAATGCATTCTTTCCTTTTTTTCCTTCACAGACGCAGTTGGGCGACTTCAGCAATCACCAAAATGCATATGTATTGGGGAAAAAGCTGACACTTGCTTTTGTCTGTATGTCAAAGGTAAGGCCAGACGTTGATTGAATCCAGGGATGGACATCTTCATCGTGGTGATGACACGTGGCTGTCCTGCCCCAAAGTGTGAGATGGTGCTCTGCATCCCCTTAGGGCGGCACATGCACGCCACCGCAGGACTGGACCTCTAATGCCTGCTGAACCTCATCCTACAGGAGCAGGTGAGAGTATGTTTTCCTCAAGCCAAGCATTTGGATGAAAATTTGATGAATGTTTCAGGCACAGTCAACCTTGGCCTTGCCTTTTGCCGGCTTACCTTTGTCCATGGTCAGAGTCTACGTCACAATGACACCATTTTATCATGAGTTTAACACAACAGCAGTTTTAACAAACCAGCCTGCAAGAAGGCAACCCTACCCATCCTCCCTGAGCTCCTTTAATAGGCTGGTTTCATGTGAGAAATAGTCTGTGTCCACAGGAAGATGGAAACTTCTTTTCCACAAACAAAAGTAATATCAGTTTGTTTCCCGCAAAAAGCTGGGTATGGCGGAAAGTTATGGACTCGTGTAATTTGTCTTAGTTGGTTACATGACGCAACCATTTCCCCGGGAGAAAACATAACAAACACTGTATAGATCAACCGAGCACTCACAGTAGATTAAAGCTCAACTTACTGTGATGTGTGCATGGCTATGTAATACGTTACTGCTGTCAAACATGGCACGACTCCAGAAGATCCTGCTGTCATGTCTAACCATTTAATTAAAGGACAAAACATACTCGTCAACTTCAAAGTTAAACTCACTAGTTTTAAATTACAAGGGATGATTCCACAAGGATGTAGGTTTATTGCAAAATATTTTTACAGCAATAAAGCCCATGCTCCTAGGCAGTAGATTGATATCATTAATATTGTCTGTATAGATATGAATGTATTTTGTGTCATTTTTGTGCTATTAATTTCTACTGATGTGATGATGTGCACATTGCAATTGATTTTTCCACTACCTTAGTGGGGATTATTTTAATGTTGACCATTTACACTGTATAACCAATGATGTCCTCATGATGTCCTCATATAATATTGATCATGTCCCGCATGATACACACATATCACAATGAAGCTGTGCTCTCTGAGAAAGAGACTTATTTAAAGTCTGTTTTATGCCAAATGAAGAGGTATACCTGTTTTTCTTCACCTGTCTATAAATGTAGAATCCTCAGGAATGAAGCTGGGCTAAGCAACTCCCCCTGGAGGGAGAGAGTGGTAGTAGTCCTTTCAGTATTAATACATAGGTAGTCAGTTATTAGCTTCCTCTCTATTCTGTCATCAGAAACAGGAAAAAGGAGTACTTGTGAGCCAGGGATCATTTTCTTTCATGGCTGGCCAAGAGGAGTTGCTATATCCAAAGATACAGAGGCCACAGTCGCCTTGAAGTTCCCAAGCTTTAAATGAGAATTGAATTCCTTTCGATATCTTGTCTGGAAACTGAAACATCCATGCATCACTTTAGGAGAATCAGTCATCGGGAAGACATTCCCATGAATAGATTTAAGTCATTTTACAGACAAATTGACTCTTTCATCCTATCCTATTGAAAAAATGTTGTATAAATCATCAGAAAGAGCACAGGGTAATGGTTAGTGTGTAATACATATGAGGCACTGTAAGTGCTCTTTCCAATAAAGAAAAATCGTGGCACATACATATCGGAACTCAAATTCTGCTAGATGTAGGATCACCACTTAACCTTGGACTACTTCCAAGACGCAGCTTAAATCAGCTCGTCCATCATATGTCCTATAAAAGCTTGACCAGTGCTACAGGACGACATTTTTCAGTGCAGCAAGTATTTTATGTTCCTTATTGCACTTATAGTGTCAGTGACTTATCTGTCATTTATTCCTATAATTTAAAAGCATCAATGTGACTTTTAAGCAGAGGCACCTCTAAAAAACACCTCTATTTGGTTCTGTGTATCTTGACGAATGATACAGCAATTTGGTTTAATTCATTTTTGGCACTTCAGAATACAGCATGTTATGCTACATCAACATATTAATTAAACCATAATGCAGTACTTTAGTGTTTTGTGTAAATGTACATAAAGTATAATATATACTGTATAGCACAGAAAAGTTCTTCAGCTCTGAGTGGCTGATTTTTCAGTATGTGCTGAGTTTCACTGAGAGCACCATTGTCATTGCTGTGACCCAGATAAGCTTGAAATATAGTTGCACTCCAGTATATTAATACTGATAGATGCTCTCTGTGTCACTGGGCTGTTTTGTTTGCCATACCTTGATCTACTTGCCAGGTGGCATGGGTTCAGAAGACATTAATTATTTGCTTGTCGGTCAATAAGGTGAGTTTCAGCCAATTTTAAGTACTTCCATAGTGAGAGAAAAGAGGTCTGTAACCATCATCCTCAGAGTTGCCATATAATGTAATGTAATGAAGGTTCAGATACTGAAAACGTGTCATAATGAATTAAGAAAGAAACAACACTAGCTTCCAAAACCTGCACAAGAAAAACACTCCAAGCAGCTTTATAGTGTTAATCTTGGACCAAACTAACTACTAACAAGATGTGCAATATCCCAGGGCCACAATTAATCTGAGATTCTGAGTGGTTGCCTAAATTTTTTTTCGAAGGACACGCAGTTGTGGAGGGTTTTTAATGAAACTCTCCACTCCCGTCCTGCAAGACGGCAGTGCTTGGGAACGCGGTTGCACAACTTTGTAATGTGGGGGATCGGAGCCTCCCTGCACGGCCCCAGTGCTGCCCAGCCTCCCTCTTATCGCTGTGTTCATTTCTTTATACACTGTGATTCATCTCGCTCAAACGCCGGGCTGCTGTGCAAGAGTAGGCCTGAGCCATGAACCAAAACAATCTCCCAGGATGAAAGGATTAGGTGAAAAGTAAAGAGAAGATCATTCAAAGCAGATGAAAAGAACACGGCACAGCCCGCCGACATAAACACAAGTCCGTCTTGGAAGGATGCGTTCTCCAACCGTGCCGCGATATTGAGGGAGAGGGGCAGCACGGGGTATGGGGGTGCAGGCGGGGGAGGGGGGGGGGGGCATCAGCTCCTGTGTAGCTTAGTGCGCACGTCTCAGAATGTCACCTTGGAAAGCGGCCAACGTATCCCTCCCCTCCTTCAGTGGTCCTCGTCCAAGCCTATGTCCTTACCCTGGGGTTATGCTTTAACTCCCTGGTCACCTCTCGTGTACTCTGTCCTGACACTGCGCTGCAGTGGGATGCACACTTCTCCCCCTTGGGAAAGACCAACGATGGTGATTGGCAGGGGGATTGTGGGAAAATCCTTTTTCACATTTTGCACATTAATTGGCAAGGGATGGTTCCAGATGAGGGTGCACACATCTGGACTGCTCCTTGTCGTTCGAAGCATGACCGTCTATAATTTCACACACTCACACACACGCACTCCACTATTCACAAAAACCCAAAATACATTTACACACACATTTTCTGTCACAAGCAGTCCACCCCTTGGTCAGTCGTTTTCAGGAACACACTTACATTTCACCAATCTTCAAACTGTTAATCTCCTAGCCACATGACTGACTGTGGCTTTTTATCGCTAGCGTAAAAAGACATGATTCACCAGCATCACATATTCATATTGGCATCTGTCCTTAAAACTCTTCACAGCCACTGACCACAAGGTAGATGACCCAGCATCAAAGGCCCCGGGTAAGTTAGACGGAAAATTTGAGTGCAGCAGCACTTACAGGGATTTGAAGACACAAATGAGCCAGAACATATTCTGGAAATGGGCTTCAGCAGAAGTAAATGGTGAGGCGAAACTGAATGGTGAAATTTCCGCCTCCCAGGTCCGCGTTAGTTGGCTCCTTAACTTACGCAGAAAGTAAATCTGTGTTAGCAGCTCACCGCGGCAAGCGGTGAAGGACCTCTGCATTCCACTCACGAACTCAATGATACGTGAACAGTAACAAACTATATAGTTCATATTCATATCTTGTCCTGGTTAAAATACCGTGTGAAAACGCGTAATAAATCTGCCTGCGTCGCTTAAGAGGGAAGCACGCCCGGCGCCTCTCCTGGCTTTACAGCCATCTCCCAGCATCGCCGGGGCTCGCCCCAGAAGCCTCATTGGGTGAGTGGATTGGGCTTGTTTTTCTTCATCGAGAGTTACAGCAGCGGTGTCTTCTTCAACCCCGCTGATAGTTAAATATGAATCGCGGTTTAGGGCCTCCGCCAGCCCGCTCCCGCTCAGATCTCGGTCCAGAGCGCAATAGTAAATTGTGTGACCCCATGAAATACCCGCGCGCCGTGTCAGAGCTGAGATAACGCGGCTGAGGATGGGGGGGAAAGGGAGCTCTGATGCGAAGGCCAGCGCACCACTTCACGCTCCCCCTAGAGAAATAAACACAAACACACAGACCGTCTTTTGGAAAAAAAATGTTTTTAATGAAAACAAAAGAAAAAAACTATAGTCATTTTTTATATTTTCTTAGTTCTTATTTTTTTCATAGTACATAATTGTATACACATGATAATAAATGGACACCAATGTAGAATCATTTGTGTTTGTATAAACTGGATCGACTCCATTTTTGATGGATCTGACTAAAACAGGAATTATAGGTTAACCATTCTTTGTTTGCAGTTTTTACATTGGTTAAAAGTATCTTTTAAAATATCAGTAAAAGTGATATACAGTGTTAAGTAGTAAAAGAAGAAAAATCACAAAGAATTAGAATAAACAGTTAAAACAAACATATCATTTGAGTCAAACAAACATATCATTTGAGTCTTTCTTTAAAAAGGAGAGGGTCAGTGGCCTTCGTCAGAACTAAAACAAACATGGATTCGCAAATGCTACGCAATAAGGCAATGATACATGAGGTTTCAGATGATGTGCGCGGTTTTAAATAACCCCCCTTCACAGCCGTATCCCCTCCCTACGCAGTACAATAAGTTAACAGCAGGGGGTGAGGGGGCGGTGGGAGAGAGGTACGGCAGCAGTGTGTGTGTGTGTCCACCGAAGGGGGGGAGGGGTCAGTAGATCACCTCTCCGAGTGCTTTAGTACGGTTAGTGGAGATGGACGGTTAGAGGTGCGCACAGCCGGAGAGGAAACGCTCCCCACGGCATCGCGTGTCCTAGGAGTTCTTCTCCAGCAGCTTCATCGTGACCGTCTTCATCTCGGAGTACTCTCTCAGGCCATACTCGCCCCTGGAAGACACAGGGATAGCCAGGGCCGTTATCATTTTATCATTGCTGTTTCAGGAGGAAGGCAGGGCTAAATGCTAAACTGTCAGTAATACTGGAACATTTATGTTTTGTCCCTGGCAACAACTGAAAACACAAAAATCCACAGTGCACACTGAGTCAGTCTCTTTGATGAGTGTGTGTGTATTTGTTGTGTATGTGTGCCCATGGGTGTGTGTGTGTGTGTGTGTGTCTGTATGTGTATGTTTTTGCTTTGGCTACATGGATCTTGGTCAATTTGAAGACATACAAAAAACCTATCCGGATGGCATGTTGCATGTAAAGAGTACAGAATTTCAGCTACAAACTTTCCTCCAGATCCCTTTCATGGCTGAGGGGAACACGTTCCAGTTTATTACCAGTTTGGCTCCCGCTCGCACTCACTGACACAGAGCCAAACACCGGGCGGGGGGTGGGGTACTTACATCTCTCGCCCGTTTCCAGACATTTTGAATCCTCCAAACGGACACTGAGAGCTCAGGGCATTGTAACAGTTTATCCTATGGAAGACACAAAGCATAGATTATCACTCTGTGGGTCCTCTCCCTTCTATTTAGTCCTCATTATCATTTCTTCCTGTAATGCTATCTGAGTGCTCTCATTTTAGGGGATGGATCCTTTACACTGGCAAAAATGACACTATTTTGAAGGCATGTTTTTAGAGTACTAGCACTGTAAGTCTGTCCTTTGAGGCTTCAGAGAAAATAAGGACAATTAATCAAGCAATGAATACAAACTTTTAAATGTCTGTCAAGAGACTAACTTAAGAAGCAGCGAGTATAAAATTCAGTATGTAGGGTTGACAGCAAGGATAGTGTTCGAATGTCCCATACCAAACGGTGCCGGCCTGCAGGGCAGTGGACAACGTCATGGCTTTGTTGATGTCATTGGTGAATACACCAGCAGTCAGCCCGTAATCTGAGTTGTTGGCTCTTTCGATCACTTCCTCGATGGTTTTGAACTTCATGATCTGCTGGACTGGGCCGAAGATCTGCAGGACACAATGAAGAAGTAAAAATAGACTCAAAAAGTAGTAGGAGTATCATTTCATTAACAACAGCAGTGAGGTCACTTCAACTGTTACATTGTTTGAGGTGTGCTTATTGGTCAGTTTTCAAATCAGAAGCAGCGTTCTCTCACTGCTATTAGCCAATACAGAAGGTTGATATCACTGAGGCGCTTTCCAGGGCTCAGTCTAGTTGCACAAACATTACCATTACAGGTGTGTGTGATTCCCAGGTCAGTCAAGTTATTTGTGTACCTCTTCCTTGGCGATGCGCATGTCATCGCTGACGTTTGAGAAGACAGTGGGCTCGATGAAGAAACCCTTCAGGCCCAGGGCTTTGCCTCCACACTCCAGCCTGGCTCCCTCACTGATCCCACTCTGGATATACTCCAGCACACGGCTCTGCTGCTCCTGGCTGATCTGGGGTCAGGGAGAGAGAGAGAGAGAGAGCTGGTTGGCAAGCTGACAGACACTTGCAGAAAGGTGAAAAAAGCATTTCCATGTAACACCTAAAACCAATCCGCATGACAACTTTGTGTTCCAGCGAAACTCATAAACTCTGCTATTAAAGATGATTGCAAAATACAATTATATTAATAATTTTTTTATTTTATTACACTTCTCTTCCCACTGATTCAGTAATTTTTCACTGAGGCGTTTGTTACCTGCGGGCCTTGCTCAGTGGTAGGGTCGAAGGGGCTCCCCACCACCCTCCTCTTGGCTCTCTCCACACTCCTGCGCACAAACTCCTCATAAATGGGCTCCTCCACATAGATGCGGGAGCCGGCGGTGCAGCACTGGCCATTGTTGAAGAAGACGCCCTGGTGGGCCTGCTCCACGGCTACATTCACTGAGGAGGATGAGGAGGAGGAAGAGGCCTTTACTCAACTGGTCTGCTCACTCACCAACAATTCAGGTAAATGTCGTATATGACACATTACCAGCATCAGTACATTTTGGAGTATAATGCAAAGCGAATAAGTAATATGATTGTGAAATGAGAGGAACACAGAGAGGGCACTCCAGATGTCAGTTAATAATTTTTTTTAAACAGAGAGATCAGGATTAAACCCATATATCAAAATACAGTATCTTGTTCTTGCACATGGGTGGCTGCTTGGACACCAATTTACACGAGTCATTTTTCTCACTCTTAGAGAAAGTCATTTGTCACACAGAGTTAAGCTAGATGCTGTGATCAACATTACACATTGTACAACTGACGTAATTGAGATTTTCACTGCTGCGTTAAATTTCTCTCAGCTTGTTGATATCCGAAACCTGAGAGGCAAGCCCCTCCAGTGGCATGTGAGGGGTTAACCCCATGATTTATGGAGCTCGTCTGATGCTAACAGCTAGGGCAGGTTCCATTTCACTAATTTACAGGCCACAGGGAGCCAGGCTCACGGCTGCTGAAAGCATTTGAAAGCACTGATACTCCAATTTGGAAAGCCACTTAGTACTAACATGAGACTCATTCAGTTGGTGGTTTTAGTGGGAACTGTAAAAAGACGCATGCACCCTGTCATAGCTATTGACATTGGCTAATCCATAGGTTGCAAACACATTCAGTTCGTTCCAGCTGAAGAAATGCACAAGCTACAGAAAGATCTCCTCTCTCTAATGGACAGTATCTGAGGTGATTGTCTTTATGGAAATATATAACTCTAGAAAACAAGACTTTGTAGGGCACCTAGAAGTATTCTTTGAAAAAAAGACTGATATCCATGATTTGATATGTCACTTTAAATGGGATTTACATGTTGTAATCAAAAACTGTTTTCAAATGAGCCCCACGGGTCATTTTGTTAATACAAACAAGCACATGTCAAACCAGTAGCCTTTTCCAGGCTGGTCTCTAAATGCTTAATACATCCAACCAAATATTTACCCTGACTTTTACTTTTTTTTTCATAGACCCAACATGGAGTGCCTTTTGAAGCAAAACAGTCACAGCACCAACAGCCTCTGAAAGCACCTGTAAGCTTGTGTAAGACCACCTATTAGCCTTAACAGGAAATGACAAGGCACTAATAAAACCAGGTCTGAGAACTTACAGTCTGCATCTGCAAAAATGATGTTGGGATTCTTTCCCCCGAGCTCCAGCGTTACTCTCTTCAGATTACTCCTTCCAGCTGCTTCTTGGATCAGCTTCCCGACCTGGGAAGGAAACGGAGTTGGGTTTTCACTCACAGAGACGCGGGCCTG
This sequence comes from Megalops atlanticus, assembly GCA_019176425.1. Taxonomy (NCBI): domain Eukaryota; kingdom Metazoa; phylum Chordata; class Actinopteri; order Elopiformes; family Megalopidae; genus Megalops; species Megalops atlanticus. Next base: position 11,942,001 of record CM032885.1, on the reverse strand, counting down.
CAGTGAACTCCGGCAGCCAGATCAGTAAATCAGTGGGTTGCTGCCATTAAATGACTTTGCAGGTTGGGTAGAGCCACACAGGAGAGAGGCAAGCAGGTCTTCCGAAATTGGAGCATGACAAGCATAAATCCAAATTATCTATTACAATTTCTTTTTTTTTTTTTGGGGGGTTAGAAGTGGGGGAGGAGTGATATTTCAGCACTGAAAGGTATCAGTGGTTTAATCAAGTACAGGAAGGAGAGACCACAGGTTGTGTAGGTGGCAACCTTGATTTACGAGTGACTGGCAGAGAGAATGGGAAAGATGTGTTAAAGAGATCAGCCCTGACAAAACAACAAACACCAAAGGGACCAGAGGGAGCGAAATGTTCTCTGATAGGATTCTGACTCTCCTGTGTCATGTGGTGAGGGGGGAAGCCTTGCCAATTCAAAGCTGTCCGAACGTCTCACCAAATACAGCAGGGATGTTCTATTAATCAATTCTCTTTTATAATTCACTTCCTTTGAAACGCTGCCCTGACTATCTGTACAGGGACACTCTCCACCACAACATTTTCCCATGTCTCTTTCCAAACTAACCTTGGAGACTTCCAAGGGCGACATATCCAGGCATTATAGAGTACATGGAGTGTCAATACCAATTAAGCATGTGTTAGCATTATTGAGCCTCCCCAGCTGGTTCTGTTTGAGTGTTCTCATATCAGACGGGACATCTCCTTCTCCTTGCCATCGCGCGAGATGCGCTCTTCGAGGGAACCTTGGGATACCAGTGAGCGGCGGTGGTAATCATAAACAAACGCTTGCACGTCTTCCTGTCTCCGCAAAAGAGTCGCTGACACGGAATATTTTCTCCCTCTGTTTTCCAGGAGATAGCGTGGCGAGTGGGGCGGTGGGAGAGGGTGGGGGTTAGGAAAACAACTTGCCCCCCCACCGCGGGCGAGTGGAAACAGAGCAGATTCGCTCCTCACACGGAAGGGCGTTCCAATGCCGGGACAGCCTGCCCCCCCAAACCATAACGCGGGCCGCATAAATGTGACTTGGGAAATCAACGGGGAGGCCTGCTGAGAACGCTGGGCTGAGTTGTAGAACAGCTGTTGGGTCAGTAAACATTTGTTTGGCATGAATCATCCCCCCTCACGTACTCTCCCGTAGCTCGCTTTGATGGTCCTGCGCGCGTACGGCTGACTCAGGCTGAGATCACAGGCCTGCGCCCGTTTAACGGGAAAGCGAAACAGTCCGGGCCACCTGCCACCTCGCCCCGCGAGTCACAGCCGCATGCCTCCGAGCGCGATCGTCCCCACCTCCAGGCGAGCCGTCCCTTTCCACTGTCCCCCCTCTAATTTCCGCGAATGCCGATGTGACTCACTGTCTGTGTATTTACACGCTTTCGCTGCGAGTTTCGCCCAGCCCCCGTAATTGACTCCAGATTACAAGGAAAACAGCGACAACAGCAACCCTGGAAAGAAAAGGGGGCCATTTTTGAGGAAGCGTTCTCTCATCGCCTCTGATTAAAAGAGGAAGGCCTTGTGCGCGCTGGTAACGTGAGAGGTGACCGCAGAGGGCCCATGCCATTGCTGTGCGTTTGCTGTCGCTGCAAATCACCGTTACGAGGGCGGTGCCGTCCGGCTAGTCTCCCGCATCACCACGCGAGACAGGGATTCCTCTCTATCCTGATGGGAGGCACAGCATGGCCAACGTTGCATTAGCAAAAAGACCACAAACTCTGTGTGTTGTGCAAAAGGAAACTCATCCATCCACTAGCTGTGTTTACATGAAAGCCCCATACGAAGAATAAAGTTTGCTTTGGATACGATGTCTCTGCTTTTCCCAGATTGGTAACGGCAATCTACAATGTCCGCAAGGCCGCTGCAGGGTTGGCTCTTGCAGATTACCACACACATACAGCCCGCTGCCAGAGTGCCCCTGCTCCTTTGCTCTACAACAATCAGAATAAACACATCCCTGGTTCTTGAACTCTTGTACCAGTGCCAGACAGAAACACTATGCACTCAGAGAGTCCAGAAGGTAGATTTACAAGGCCACATAATCACACGAAACACGCTAAGTTGCCTGTGTATTAGATAAATAACAACATGATCGTTATTTGTAGAAACAATCGCTGTTTATAAAAACCGCCGGGCCTCTCTTGGGACTCCATCAACTGATGCAAGACGCGGCAGCGTGTATTTCTAACCACAACAGCCCCCTGGCCCCTATGACTGTTTGCTCTTGATCACTCACGACTTTCTATGCACTTCCTTTTTTAGCTCAAGGCAACAGCACAGGCCAGAGTCTGGCAGGTGGAGCCAAAGTCTGTGCAGTCTGGGTCCTCACTGCACAGTGGTGTGAGGGCTATAAAGCTGAGTGTTTCTGGATGTGGTTGGGGTGTGGGGGAGAGGGATCCCCCAGCATGAGGGGGCTGGGTCACCCCCCGAGGCCACAGCGTGGGCCCGTAAGTGGGAAACGGGCCGGAGGAAGGACAGAGCGCGGCGCCAGAGAGGGCCGTTTGCGGTGGCTTTGTAGCTCTGCGCTGCCGCATGCTATTGTTTAGCCGATCCGAAGGGGCCACCTCCGCTCTCAATCCTGCCTGACTCCTGCAGCCCTCTCTCTGAAGGCCCTATGCTACAGACAAACTCTAAATGAGGCAAATAAAGAGAGGGTTGCGTGCTGTATGTTACGGCAGGGTGCACACCTCTGCGCCTCCTGGAGTGAAGAGTAATGATACAGCTAATGGCTCTTCCAAACTTACTTTACATTTCACCCACAGGGCCACACTGGCCTCTGCCCACACGGCTGCCTCCAGTGGCCTGCCCGTTGTCCCGCTGCGTCATTTACAGCGAAGACGGCGCATCTTCTCTCATGTTCCGCTGCTCGGAAGAATTACCTCAGTTGATCCTGTGAAAGCCACTTTGTCTATGCCCATGTGCGAAGCTATCGCGGCTCCTGCCGTTGGCCCGAATCCTGGCAAAATATTGACGACTCCCGGTGGAAACCCAGCCTGTCAAAACAATACGAGAGGAAACAAGCTTCAGAGGAGAAGGTTCCGGAGCCAAGCTAAACCACAGGCAGAGAGGGGGAATCGAGGGACCCAGCCCTTCTTCCCGATAGCCAGGGAGTGGGGGGGAAAAAAGAATGGACAGTGTGTCATAAAAGAAGAAGGGGAAGAAGAGAGAGAGACAGAGAGAGGGTGAAGGAGCGCAGCGGGCAGTCAGAGCGGAGAGGCCGGCGGTTACCTCTTGGACGAGGGCCCCCATGTAGAGGCAGCTGAGCGGGGTCTGCTCGGCCGGCTTGATGACCACGGTGTTGCCGCAGCAGAGCGCGGGCGCCAGCTTCCAGGCAGTCATCAGCAGGGGGAAGTTCCACTGGACGCGCGGGGCAGAGAGGGCAGCACATGATTGGCACGTTGCTGGCACTGGGGGCACGCGCTTGTTTCCTCACAGTCACCCACCCGTTCGCTTTCTCACACCCCTTCACTTTCTCACACACTCTCACGCTCGTTTACTCAGAAAAAAAGCCCTCTGTCGTATGTACTGATGATTTCATAGAGATTAGATCGGGACTGAAATCCGAGTATAAAATTAAGACATGACAGTGATTATATAACATAGTCACGTGAGTCCAAGTTGCCTGCGATGTTAGAGTGCCTACATACAACAAAATCAATAGTGTTAATTCAAGTGTTCATTTGACTCAGAAAAGTATCTACTGAAAGTATACTGTCACACTTGTACACTGATTTTGTTGTATACAGTGGCAATATCCTCCCAAAATTGCCTTTTTTCCCTGAACTAAACCAGAAGACTGAATCTACACTTGCACGCTGCAGCTCTCAGCAGCTCACGGGTGCAGTTTCCCGTTCCACCTGCCAGCATCTTTCCCCAAATATACACTGCCTGATAAGTTTGTTGGAGTTTCTGGAACCTCCTCAATGTGTTTCAACAAAGAGAGTTTTAATTCTGTCCCCAATCCCAGACCACCAACACCCCACCCACCGCAGACAACCAACCCCCCCCCCCCCACTCCCCCCGGCCCCACCCCCACCCCAGTCCTTGTCCCCCACCCACTCTTCCCTACTTCCATGTTGGAGAACTTTGCAGCTGTGAGAGCCGAGAGAGTTGTATTTGTCTTTCGATAGGACTGATTTGAATAGAAAATAAACAGGCAACACACTCACCGGGATGATCTGTCCGCACACACCGATGGGCTCGTTCCTGGTGAATGTAAAATAATCTCCATCTGTGGCGGAAAGCAGAGGGAGAGAAGGAGAGGGAGAGGGAGAGAAAACAGGATCATTATTATTCAGTGGTCCAGTTGGGTTTGGCAGAGTATGAAAAGAAAATGGGCCACAGACGCAACTCAAGGGCAGAACACTGATCTACGGCACTTTCACTCAAAGAGACATCAAAACACTTCTGATACTGTTTGCTCAAACAAATTTTTTTCCCACTGTCCATAATAAAGAAACAAATTGAAAAACACCCTGGCCCCATGAAAGCCGATCCCGTTCAAAAAAAGAGAAATAACAAAACAGGAAATTTGAAGTTGACGACAGATAAGATGATGGATTTAAAAATTGAGTGAAAATAAATCAGAGTAAAAACACTAGATACAGAGTGGGAATGTGTGGAGTTGGTTCCTCTCATATGATCGAAGCTGCAGGAGAATGGAATCATGCAGGCCTCAGCTGATTAAACATTCGCTTGAAAAGGTAGGGCTCCCGCCAAAGGCCCTGCGCCAGGACAGCGCTGCACTGCATCTACCCTGGTGGTCAGATAAGAACATCACCACCATTCTCATATCCTAACAGTGCTGGCAGCCATTGTTTGTTTGTGCTGTAATAATCATGGCCTGGGTGGGTGAGGTGGGGGGTTAACTGAAGTAAAGTACAGGAAAACTAAAACAGTTGGCAAGTTTTGGCTGAGGGACATGAAAGAGCCCAGGAACCAGAGCTGACAGGCACTGTGCTTCCCTACTGGCCAGCTGCACTGTACATGAGGGCACAGATCCATCCACTAGTATTGGTCTAATATTATAAAAAGTACATTTTAATATTGCTGCCTACTGGCATGTCCTATTTACCATTATCTAGTGCAGCATATCTTTAAGGGGAGGAGACGTTAAACCTGGACAGTGCAGGAATGCAAAATGGATTGAACTTGCCAGATGCCCACCAGACCCCATCTGGCCCTCATGTGGGCCCCTGAGTGCCTTCCCCCCGTCTCCCCTTCCCCCAAAACCCCCGTTAACGGCTGCTTTGTGACATCAGAGGCGAGTTGCTTCAGCCTCCGGGCTCCCCGTTGCGCTTCTTTCAAACAGCTAAATTAGCCAGAACAGCTCCCCCCCAAACCCCCCGCCGGCCCAGTCACTGTGCTCCACCGGTGGCAGTCTCAACAGGAGGGTGGCCATTAGCACTCAGATTTATAACTGGTCAGGGACTGCATCTGTTTACTCTCAGAGCACCTCTGCCCTCACAACAGCTCCCTTCCATTCCGCTGTTCCCTCAAAGCTCCTCCCACTCTCCCCCACAGCTCCACCCACTCTTCCTTTAAAACCCCCACCCACTCCGCCACCGCATCTCCACTCTACCCTCATAGCCCCACTCGCTGTTCCCGCAAATCTTCACCCACTCTTCCATCCCTGTCCCTAAAGAGATACAACCCTTAGAATCATGCATTCCATAATTTCTCATCACACATATAAAATGAAAGAATTTAGTAAATTAGCCAGCAGGCTAATCAATTTATCAGATAAAGCAGCAGAGCTTAGAAGATGAACCTGCTACAGAAGGACTCAAGTCCTTGATCAGGGGTGGTATGGGGCAGTGGTGTGAAACCTGAATCAGACTTGCAACACTAGCTAACTAGCAGCTTTCGGAGATGCCTTTGCTCATCCCCTATTCTCACGAGTATGTTTTTTTAACTACCTCACACAATCAGTACACCTAGCGTGGCAGTACGAAACTCAAAGGCTCTTTGAAACTCCCTTCACTTCACTGGATACCAGTTCTACAGGGAGATCAATATTCAGCTTTCGAGAAGAGGCCCAAACGTACCCATTGGAATGGTTAAGCCATGGATCTTGTCCGCCCATCCTGCAAAGTATCTGAGCGTCTTTATGGTTCCCTGCAGGTCCACGTAGAAGGTCGGGAGGAAAGGTTTCCCACTGTCCAGGGACTCCAGCGTCTGAAAGGAAAAGGTGTGTAAATGAGCGGGACGTGGAGCAGGAGAGCGGTAAAAAAAACATGTGAAGTGTCTGGATTACTCATGGGATGACTGATACCCTAGATGTATCAGGAACATCTGGATCTCCACGTACTCTGACATGTCTAATTTTATGTTGCTGAAGCAACGGTCAGTTTATATCCTGTCCTGAAGGAAATCCAATACCCTGACAGCGCCGTGGTAGACTACGCACCGAAGACGCACATCCTTGAGCTGAGTCCATCTCTGAGGGGGGATTAGGCCTTTATCAAGTGCCATCAGAACCACCTGGGTCCAGACAGATGGTAATTCCTCAGCCCAGTAATTCATCCTCATGTTAGTTTTAATTTGGGGAAAAAAGGTTTCAGTGTTTTTTTTCTCTTTACACCGTGTTTGAAATGTTGAAGTCATTATGCTTTTGTTTTGACTCATTTCTCTGTTTAGATTTATTGGGAGCATGTGTCTGCATCCGTAATAATACAAAGGAGCAGGATGAGAGTGCTTCATGCAACATCGACCATAGCGCAGCCCCCTTTTCAATTCTGTCTCAGCTGTTATTTCTGCCTTCCTTGCAACGGTCAGCCCATGTGTTAAGTGCACCCGTTTTCAAATGTCAACGGATCTTTCATCTTAAATTAAAAGACAACGCTCAGACACAGAGCTGGCCTCCAACCCTTGGCACTTGGCGTCTAGAGCAATCTACGCACAGCGGTTCAACATGGTTCAAAAACAGGAACGTTTGTGGCAACACTGCTGCCGTAGAGCGATATTCTTTGAAGTATGAAGGGGTCCGAGTAAGGCCAAAAGGATATGCGAGAGGCTGTTGCCAGACACTCCCTTATTATAACAACTCCATCATGCCGAGCACACTGTGCTGAGAGGAGAGAGGAGCAGTGAACGTGGGCCTGGAGGACACTCACCGCGAGGTAGGCGCAGTCCCTCTCCACCAGGTCAGCCAGTTTGGACAGCAGCCTCCCGCGCTCCGAGGCGTCCATCCTCCTCCACACTGAGCCCAGGGAGAAGGCCAGACGTGCCGCCTGGACAGCCTTGTCCACGTCCGCCTGGAGCGGGGAGGGGATGGGGGCAACAGCATGCAGGGATGGGAGGAAAGAGATGGGAAAGGGGAGAGTCGGGGAGAGAGAACGAATTAGAGTGAAAGAACATCTACACACTGCTTCTCTATGGCCATGAGTCAGTTCACCGCAGCAACTCAAAGGCAGTCTGATTCGAGAGGATCTCTGCGAGAGAGAGAGGGCCTGTCTTCGGTGCGGCTCTTTGGTGCCTCCCGAGCGTTTTCCAATTTGCGTCCGTCCGCGCTGATTTTCCGCAGCGAGGTGCAGACCGCGGCCATGGGGGCGAGACAGCAGGCCTGCCCGACCGCATCAGACTAAACTTGACTGCTTGTTTGCCCCGCTACTTTTTGGCCACTCGCTCGCACTTGGACACCAGTGGAGGGGAGGGCGCCAGGCGGGAGACTGCGAGAAACACGTGTGGCATTCCAGAGCAGAAACCCTAGAACACCGCTGTCTCACAAACACCCAGTCATGTGGGACCTGCGTGGGCAAACGCAGCCTCTGGGGGAGACATGGGCTTACTCTTACAAGCGGAGGCCACCAAAACTTGTACATTATTTATTTGCCTTGCGGATTACCTTATGTAAGGCATGTTAGGGTAGATAACATAAATTATACATATAACCCATTCATACACTGCTACTACATACAAACAGGACACTTGCTGATTTACTGAGCATTTACAGTCCTGTAGGGTAAATCACTCGTGTGCAGTGTACCCCACTCAGGATCTAAACCAGTGACTTTCTACCCTAACCAATTCACCAAATTACTAAAATCCCAAATTGAGTTTTAACCATTTTTGTCTTACCTTCTCTGCCTCCTGGAGTTCGCAGATCTTCTCTCCATTGGAGGGGTTGTAAACGGGGAAGGTCTTTCCACTCACCGAGTTTTGCCACTCGTTGTTGATGAAGATCTGAAAGAGGAAAAAAAAAACGACACAGCTTTCAGTAGGCGCTACACAGAGGCCTTAGGAGGGAAAGGGAATTTCAGTCCACAACACGTTCACAGTCAACCGCTCATTCAGCAATTTTTCATGTTCACACGTGCCATGCCAATAAACTGTCCAATAAGAGGCTAATCTGAAATTACATTTGCTTTCTCAGCCTTCTAAAAACAAGCATAAAATCTAAACAACTCTGGAGAACAGACGCAATTAATAGTCTTAATTCTCCCTCCCGACTGCCCCACCCAAAACATTTGAGATATGCATACCACTGTGCAAAGCTGGGCAGTGTCACAGAATAAAATTGAAAGGGATCAATTTGCATGTTCGTTCTTCTGCGGCAGCCATGAAAATGAATCATTAAAACAAAAATTTGGTCTGACATCCCAGACACGTTTTTTCTAGTGTGCGGTCACATATGCTTAATTGGCTGTGTTTATTTAGTTTCTTCTCAACGCCCTTCATCATGGAAATTTGAGCGGCCTCGAGAGAGACAGGAGGAGAGAGAGAGAGAGAGAGAGAGAGAGAGAGAGAGAGAGAGAGAGCAAGCATGGGAGAGGAACAGGGATAGGAGAGAAAAGAGAGAACGAGAGAGAAAGATTCTTTGTATTGTCTAAAATGCCTTGATGTTTTATTCTCTACGTCAGTCATAACAAACTGGTCCTTTTCACTGGCTTGTAGATACTCTGTATTACTGTATAACTCCCCCAACATGCAGACAACTAGAATGAAGGGACCAAGCGTTGACTTGGGGCTTTGACTGGGGGTCAAACTGAGATGGCAAATAAATATGGAAGGTTCTACTTTTTTGCTTGTCTGAATAGCACTTTCTTTTCAAATGAATTAGTAACTTTTGATTAAATCCAGGGAACAGTGATATTGTAATTTGGCTATCACAGTCCTGCAGGAATATGTCCCACAATCCACCCAGGCAACACAGGTGTTGCCCACACAGATGCTGTGGGAATCCGGGCTGGGATTCCTGGCCGTGACTGCAGTGCTCTCAGGGGTGTCCTCCTAGACAAAGAGGTGGGGGGCAAGGAGATAAATCCCAATCGGACACAAGACACCCCCCCCACACACACACACACAAAGACACACGTTTCACAACATCACCGCCCTTTTACGAGACCCTAAAACACGTGCCGTACTTGGGTTCTGCCATGTGTTAAAGCAAGCCGTCCGTTTAATGGGTCGCCTTGGATTTCAAATTCTGAAAGTTTCCCAAGCGCGATAAACACCACAAGAGGAAGTGGAAAAAATGCACAAAATTTCACAAAACATCAGTGACAGCTGGCGGGTGATGGAACAGAGGAGGCATGAGAGAATGTGTCTTTATTTAACAACTATCTTGAATCTGTTTAGCATGATTGAAAAGCCAACCGTCTTGAATACAACCCATGGGACCTGAATCCTTTTACATGATTGGATCTAATGTGACAGCACTCATGTGAAATCCACTTTAAATCACTTTACTTATAATGAAAAAAAAAACACAACTGGTTTTAACCCAATCTCTGACCTGTTTATTATAATCAAATTGTAATGCAAACCAAACTCTATAAGAAGAAGAATTAAGATGAATTAATGTGAAGTGAGGAAAGGCACTGGAATGCTGCAACATTAGATATAAGTGGGTAGTGATCGGTGATACTTAATAAATTATGTGCAAGCTTGTCAATCATTATCAGGGCTCAGCTCACTATCTATTTAAAGGTAATCTTTATATCCCTTATTTCTCCCACTGCAAAAACATATTCACATCACACAAACGCACTCCTCTTTGTAGGACCATTTTGTGTTGTAATGGTATTCCCTCCCTCGTGTCTTCACTTCCTGAAAAAAGTAAAGTGTGACGTGATGTAGCAAACACTTTATGTTAGAGTGGAGTAAACGGTTTGTGGATGTGGTTGCCCTGGACAGTTTCGGCTGTGCGGACTTCAGTCGCTGAGGCCGTCTGATAGATGGAGTGCAAGGAACACACCTGCCTCTCTTGAGCCCTTTTACATACACATTCGTTCATCCAGCCGTTTTATTTGCGGAGGAACAAAGACGCACCGAAGCGGGGTTTGAGCACTCCCCCCTTCCCCTCTGAGCCTCGCTGACTCTTCCACATATTTACGAACATAAACTTAACGGTTTAAGTACAATTTAATTGGCAGTAAACTATGCGGAGCATTCACTTGAAAGCAGGTATAAAATACAGGTTCATTTGGAAATGATTCAAGACTCGCCCCCGCCGCCCTGCACACCCCCCTCCTCGCCTCTCTCTTCCAGTTGGCCGGTTTACAAGGAAAACCCTCACGCATAAATTATTCACCTCTGAAAGTTTTAGGTGTTCTGTACCAGCCGGTGCCACTCCGCAGGCATTCATACCGCACGGAGACGGATTCCACACCAATTAATCTGCATCAGTCTGGCTGCTTCCCACTGCCCGGCAGATAGAGGCGGCCCGTTACGGCGCTCTCTCTCCCTCCCAGCCCGGCCAGATCGGCTTTCTCAGGCACTGTGCTCTGAGGGCTGCCTTTAATCTGACTCTCATTAAGGGCACTTCATAAAAGTGTCAGTGGCTGCGACAACTGAAGACCCGCTACAAAAACAGAAAGCCCTATAGAGCGTGGAATTAGTTTTTAAATTTATAGGGGCCACTGTAGTGGAACGCCTTAAATCAGGGCAGGCCCCGCTGGCCCCCTTTGACAGTCTGAGCGAGAATGCAATCCGTGGGTAGCTTTCTGCTCCGTGCAACCCCGCTCAGACGACACCGCCCAAACAAGAGACAGTAACGCGGGGAGAGCCGCCGGCTGAACCCCCATCTAAATCACGGCCAGAAAAGGACAACCATCAGCCACTGCTTTGTCCGGCCTCCGCTCTGCTGAAAGGGCTATTAACTTTTGTTTTGCTCCATTCAGAAAGTTGATTAAGACGACAAGGCCGCGCAGTAAATCAGCCCTCAATGTTTTCTAAAATGATTTTTTTTTGTACTTTATAAGAAAAGGAAGATGAAACGAGAGGTGCAAAAGTGCAGAGTATCAAATGGGCCGACTAAGCACCCCCAGCCCCCACCCTTCCACCATCTACTCAACCATCCTCACCCCATGTGCAGGGAGAAAAAGCTAACAGGCGACAGCTTAGCGGCATAAATCTCGCATTTATATGGCTTATGCCCGATTGGAATTCCACTCTAAAACGCTCTGCGGTGAGAATCGTTGTTCTACCTCAAAGAGTGTGTTCTAAAGTGTACCTGGAGACTGTCAGTGACGCGTGTGATGCTGATCCTTAAATCGGGCTTTTGCAGCATGTCAAAGCAGCAAGAGAAAGTTCTGTCTTTCTGTGTTCACATTCAAAAGTGTTAGAACCAAAATATCTTTTGCCACATAAATGCATATACAGATACAGGTGGGGGAAATCACATGAAAAACATAACGGCTCTATTTCCATTTACGCCAAAGTGCTCACAGCTGTCCGACTTCCAGCTGTTTTGTAAACACAGAGGCCACTATGTTGTCACGACATCCTATCCTCCCTCTGTAACACAGTACCCAGGGGAGCTGGACAGTCTGCGGATAGGTGAAGCCTTTCTGAATAAATGCCATGGCAACTGCAAACATTTAGAGAGACCATTTGTTCTGTGAATATCAATATGTAATTCATACTGACAGAACTAGGATGTTGGACTAATAAGTTGATGAGTCCAGGCTATTATAAACCACGGCTTTTGCCAGGAATAAGAGTAGAAATGTACACTAAATGTCTCTGAAAAATACAACGCTGTCATTTTTTTGTCCCTGTTAAACAGACAGGCTTGTCTATTCACATCTCTGAAACTATAAAACAAAGTATTCCTTTCTCCAGCACAGGAAGAGGAAGGTTAACATCTACAGAGTCCCACAAGATCACGCAGGCACTCGGCGCACATTGAAAAATGAACCGGAATGTTCTCTCGGTTCCGCGGATTCACCGAGCATTCACAGAGGTCCATTCGTCATCTGCCAGTCCACTGTCTCTGGAGGACCTTTACATCTGCACGGAGCCAGGGAGGGCAGGAGATGCCAAAGCACTGACTGAGGCAAGAGCAACATCTGTTTGGCCGCCAGGGTCTACTCATGGCTGACACACGGTAGTTAAGGAACACTTAACGGCAGTCATTTCGTGTCACTTTCTTTGAGGGCATGCAAAAAAAAAAATCCCTCGTTTTTTGGACGGGGGGCTAAGATTCCATTCCCTCTGCATCTGGGCCCATGTCTGCACAGGAAGTTTCATATTATGTCCTATCTCAGGAAGCTCATTTCCACTTTGTTCCTGGAAACGTTTCAACACAATTCTAATTACTATCGTAATGGGCACAGGTGATACAGGTCCCAGCTACTGCTTTTATCCTGTGTCATGTCTCCCACAATGAGCCCCATGCATCAGAACTCACCCCGGTGCCACGCCCAGTGGGTGTGTCACCCTGCGCTCCTGGGTGTGGCCTGGGCCACCTCTCCTGACTTTTCTCTCCCTACAGGCTTCCTGTGCTGCAGTGTTTCTGACCCTGGCCCTAGGGGGCGCACTCTATCTGTGTTTTCCAGCTGAGCTCTTAATTAGTTGGGTTTAATCGAGCTTAACTAAACACTGGCCCGGGCTGCACATCACTGGACAGGCATGTGCTGTTCAGTGTTTCTGAAAGAAATGTGTTTAGTTGTTGATGTGTGTGTGAATAGTACACTTAATAAGAACTTGTTTCTAGTCACTTTTTGCCCCTCTACATGAACAGTTGGGTTCATGTCAATTAGTATTTCATTTGACTGAATAGGATTCACTAGTGATATTGTATTTTAGGACTTGGAAGCAATTAGGCCTCTTGGAGACAGCTCTCAAGACATTATGTAAAGGGCCAAATGCTAAGAAAAATATGCTGAAACATCACTGACAACACATTGCTCTCTACAGTGCCTTAGAAATGATTATTGCCAGATGATACCAAACCCATATCAGTAATTAGTCAACAGCTCCATCAAGCCTAATTTATAAAAACAGAACAAAAGCTAACACAATGTGCCCCCAGGACCTGCATTAGGAAACACTGCTGCATTGGCCTCATGTATCTGCGCTGGGAGAAAGTGAGAAAGCTGAAAGTGTCACTCCTCACATTCATTTTAAAAAGACATAAGAGAAAGAGAGAAAAGGCCGCCTTGGAACGGACGACCCCTGTCCGAGCACTTCCAAGTACTCAGGCTTAACAAGTGCGGCTTTCGAATGACACGTCCATTGGAAAGACAGATCTTGGTCCTTTCTCCAAACAAACAGGAACAAACTGTACCGGAGTCTCTTACAAACTCATACAAATGTATGACACCAGCTCTGGGCCAACTGCTCCTCCTGGACAAAAAAAACAACACATTTCCCATGGAAAGCAACCGTTAAGAGATACATCTATTGAGGCCAGTGAGGTTCCTCCATGAAAACAGAGACCGGCAATGGTTTGCCTCATTGTTTTTCCAAGTAACCAGAGTACCGACATATCACAGGGGCTTCCTCACACATAGCCGCTCTCCCTACGAGAGGTAGGAGGAAGAGGAAGAGGAGGAGGCTCATCGTTCTTCCCTCAGTCCGCTCAGAAGGTGGGCGGAGTGTTTGAGTAAATGTTTGCCCCGTCCCCTCCGCAGGGCGGAATCCCGGGGAGGGGTACTGCCTCCCGCTCGCGCGCCCCGGCACAGCAAGCCGCGTGTTTGTTTTCTCTGCTCGGTGGAGTGAAGTGCGTCCGAGGGGAAGTGGGACAAACGCCGTCCCGGTGTGTCATTGTCGCTAAGATCAGGGGATTAGCAGGTTAATTAGCCCGGCTAATCAGGGGATCTCTGGAGCGGGGGGCTAAAGACTCGCACTGCGAGGATCTCCTTTCAGGACGATACCTGGAGATAATCAGATTTATAGAGGCAGTCTACAGCATAGGGCTAACTGCAGGCACTGATGTAGTGTGTGTGAGTGTGTGTGTGTACATTCAACATTAAATCAAATCAAACATTAGATCATTTCTTGCTTTCACTTATTCGACATACACTATACTTTTTACAGTAAGAACTTGCTCATATTCCATTGGCAAAACTATATTTTTTCATGCACTACTCACAAAGAAATTTCTGTTGATTTCAATCCAGAACTTTAATCAAACTGTTAGTCACTCTTAGTTTCTTAAGATCAAGATCGGCATTTTGAAATGCAAAGGAAATTGCCTAATATGTATAATATGTGGAATACTGAGTAAAAAAATAAGCAGAAAGAATAAACATCAAAGTGGAAGTCTGAGTAAGAATCCCAGCCACAGTGATTATTCTGTTCCAGAGGAAAAACCTTCCAGCGAGCATCAAACGCAACCTCCATAATTTCTTTTTCTTTATTTTACACTCCAAAAACAGATTACTTCAGACTGAAACACAAACAAAAGGAGCATAATTTATGACTTGCGATAAATCGCATTCACGCCAGTGAGGGTTAGGGTACTTTGATTCCAAATGCACTGGTGTGACTGCTACTCCAGGGGTCTCAAAGTGTGTGTGTGAGTGTGGGAGAGAGAGAGAGAGTGAGTGTGGGACAGAAAGAGAGAGAATGAATGTGTGTATGTGTTACTGGAAGGTAAGTATTAATGTGTATAAGTGTGTGAACAGTTCACACAAGAGGCTGAGGACTGATGATTGAATGGAGGGCTCTCTTTTCTCTGTCCCTTTCTCTTTCCCTCCACTTCTCTTTTCCCTCCTCTCTCTCTTTCCCTCCTTTTCTCTCTCTCTCTGTCTTGCTCTCCCCCCTCTCTCTCCCTCCCTCCCTCTATCCCTCTCCCTCTTCCCCCTCTCTCTCTCTCCCAGTCTGTCTTGATCTCTCTCTCTCTCTCTCCCCCTCCCTCTCTCACTCTCCCTCCCTCTCTCTATCCCTCTCTCTCTCCATAGGGTGTGATAAATCACCCGGCTCTCAGTATCCCCTTCCTTGGGTGCTGTTTGATCTGGACCGCAGTGAGTGCCCGGGTTTGAAGTGAAGAACTCCAGATCCGCGCAGGTCAGGCTCTCGCCAGGCAGGGCCAGTGACCCACACAGTGGGGCGGAACCATATATTACACTGTGGTGGATGGCACCGAGCCGCGGGGAGCTGCTCAGCTCCGTCTGTGCTATCTCAATCAGCGACGGTTTGATGGTGCCTTTCTCTCATTCATTTCAACCTGCCTGGACTCTTTCTTTCCCCCTCACAGACTGGCTGACAAAAACATCTTCACGGCAACTGACAGGCTTCTTTACTCTTTTCCTTTGGCAAGGTAAAAATAGGTGTGATGAAGCTGAGCGCACGCGTGCACGCGCAGACGAACAAGCAGGCAGGTGTGAGATTGCCTGTTGTGAAAGTCTGACGGCTGACTGCCAGTGGCAAGGAGATGGCACACATTGCAAACATCACCGGCAACACGAGTTTCCTTACTTTTCGCTCGACGCTAATGCAGTTGAATATTAAACCCTTTCGATTTACAGCCCAAATTCCTTCCCAAATTGCTGGTTTGGGGTGACTTCATCTCGCGGCCTGTATCAGCTTATCAGTTAACTCAAGGGGAGTAGTGGTACAGTTCTTGGAAGTTAATATTAACCTGAGGCAGTGACTGCCAATGTGACATGGATGAAATAGGAATTTGTTTGAAAAATATTATCTATGAATGATCTTACGACACAATAAAGTACTGATACATACATTTTTGTGAATTAGTCACCCAACAACAGTTATACCAGAACAATTGCTTGCAAAAAATCCCCTAATCCTTGTTGTTCGCAACTCAATGAAGGAAATCCTTGTCAACCCCCCGATTTACAGGCAAGGATTTAGTGTTTTTGGTGTCTGGCTTAATGGCACATAATCACTGAACGGTGCTACAAACCATCCCACCTAGAGAAGTGATACACTAAAACCCCCAAGAGGAGCTGAAAGCTAGGTCTGTGTTAATTACCCTTAACACATGGAGTATTAGAACCTGCAGTCTTTTTTCCCTCTCTTCTCAGCTAAAAAAGTGAAAAACATCAATAAACACCCTTCGGCAGTGGGAAATTTATGGCTTCCTCAGTGGTGCTATCAGCCCTGCGGACGTAGCTCCCAGCCTGGGATCTCCTTAAGCTGCAGCTCTCCTCTCCTGAGGCCAGTCAAACGCAACGTTTTTATTCCAGGTTCAGTGGTTTGAGCTCTCCCTAAACAGCATTTGAGACAAACAGCTGGGGAGGGGGTTGGGGTGGGGGAGATGGGGGGGACAACAAAGAACTCCCTCTGTCCACTGCTCTGACCAAAGACAGAAGAGCCCGGAGATGTCCAGCACAAAAGCTGGTCATCTGCTCCCCGGACTGCAGTGATTGCGCACAATTGAGGGCACGAGGGCCGGCTCCATTCAGACAGAGACGAAATTCATGCAGCGAGCGGCTTTCACTGGACAGGAGGCTCCGGAGAGAGGGGGCCGAGGGAAATCAGAGAGAGTAACGTTCACACCGATAACAGCTCTATCTCACACCTGCCCGTCATACTCCGGGTTTCACTAACTCTGCAAACATGCCAAGCGATAACCCCACACTGCAGAGAAAACCGATGCCCATTTCAGGCATTCTTTTAGTTAGCAAATCAAAAGCAAAAAAGATGTGGACCGCTAACTGAAAATGCAGGGGCTTATTTAGCAGAGTAGGTTTGTTCACACGTTCTATTGTGTAGCCAACATGGCAGTGGCACGACCAGGTTTCTACCTGCTAAGTTTCTGGCTGCAAAAATGAACTGCATACACTTTTCAGGTCAGATGGCTGATCCTGTTTACTGTCTCTCACTGAAATTAACCAAAGAGGCTCTTTGCAGACAGGCGCCCATGCGCTGGCCTTTCTGGGAGAGAGCTCTGGGTTACTGCACTACCTGCCATCCCTGTTTGCCCTGCTGGGCACCAGAGAGGGGAGAACAGCAGCTAGCATCAGGGTTACTCGAGCTGCCCATAAATCACCAGCCCCCTACCCCACCCCACCTCCACCTCCCCCACAGAGAGAAGATTGCCCAAATTCCTGGGGGTTAATTCACCAAGTCCTGCGCTCCCAAACGTCTCGGGCACCCGAATCCCCTTTCTTGTGCCTTTTGAAACAGGACGAGAACGTTTCTGCCTCGCAGGAAGCGGAATCGAAGACAGGGATATGCATGTAAAGCAAGCATTCAAAACCCATTTTTTACTTTTCAATTACAGTTTACTTGACGGCTGTTTCAATGGGGGCGGTATTTCTCCACTTCCTCTACATGCAGATTTGGAGTTTGCCTCAGTGCTGTGGCCTTTGGTCCCAGACCCGTAAGGAAAATGCTGGAGAACTGTGATTGCCCAACACACGCCATGCTGCACTGTCATCTAGCCATCCTGCACAATAATGCCCTTTAGTCTAACTGCAGTAAGATAAATGCTATTGAACTGCAAAAGAACCTTTGGCAGCTACGTTAACACTTGTGAGGGTCAGCTCTTTAGTGTGTGAGGACCTGTCACTTAATAACATGAAAATAATCCATTTAAAAGATGTTATGGGGTAAAAACACAACACCCATACGTATATCCTTCAGTGTGTTAATAAATAATCATACAATTAATAGTATGTTACATATATTTATATATACCATAATAGTTTTATGCGACTATATTCTTTATTAACACTCTAACACACTGATTCTAGCTCATTTTTCTCTTACGGCTTGACTCTGGCTCTCTGTCTTCTAAATTTGACCGCCGAGCCCACCAGTACAAATTATTATTACTGCAATTTGTAGCCTGTGCAGATGCGTGATCACGCACCATGTACTTTCAACTCAGAAGTACAAATTTGCGGTGTGTCAGTCCGCTTTAAATACGCACAATATGTCGATACTCGCTATGTTCGTTTGAATTGTTTTTTTTTAATGAGGTTATATTACGGGGGGATTTTTTATGTTATGAAACACTTAATAATGCACGTGTATGTACATAACCTGAACAGGATCCAAGGGTCACTTCTACTCCAGCAGGGAAAAGCCTGTAACGAGCCTGAGGACTTTTGCAGCAGAGCTGCAAACTTATTTAGAAGCGTGATAAATCAATCATAATAAAATCAGCTACCAAATTAGGGGAGTTTACTGCGTGCTTTTATAGAGTGCTAAAATTTCTCTTAAGCAGTAAAACAAGCGAAGTCCTCGATAAACAGCACCACCATAGCTTGTCTTAGAACAAACGTGAAATAACGGCGTAGACAAAAGAACAACATGACTTTATATGAAGGAGTTGCAACGTTCAGTTTAATTTGCATCTTATAGGCCTAGATGACACCTGCCCAAACCTTTGTGCTGTAACGGCCTAAAATTCAGGCGGATAGCCTACGCGGTAAATCTTTGGTTTACGGACGTTCCTCTGCATCCAACGTCAATCAGCATTTTGGAATGTCATTAAATTTTACACGATTTTGCTTTTATTTAAAGAACTATATGTTTCCAATTTAGACGAAGAAATACTGATGGTTTATGGTTTAAAAACATATTATTAAACCCAAAATCGTGATACAGTAGTGTATGATAAATGGAAACAGGAAAAACGCATAGAGTGTCTATCAGCAGAGCGCTAGGATAATGAGCGAAATACCATCTATGGGATGGAACCAGTGATAACGGAACACCCTTGCACAACGCGAGCCTTAAGCTTTATACAAGTTATTCTCAAGATTGCTTACCTATATTTATGGCCAACTCTGATGGCTTTAATGTACAATAAAACTGCATCAATGATAAAGACATTTTTGCTGATAATCGTTCTAATTGGCGACGATAATGATATATAAAATTGGTGTTAATTTCTTATTCAGTTCGTACACATTGATGTTCTGTGTATACCATTTTATATTAACACATGTTCTAAATGCCTAATTAAATAAGCACACTTACAGCAGTGACAGTCATAAAGATAACATTTCAGGAGGTCTGTATTTTCTGGCAGTTAGACTTGGTTTAAATAACTAGTTTTGAAAGAAAAATAAGAGTTATAAGAAAGATAAATATCAATCAATAAATGTTAACCAAAACAAAATGTTGCGCTTGCATCTTGCAAAACAAAATCATTAAATGGTTGTGCATTCGACATAACTGAACCGAAAGCAAACTGGGAGCAAAGAATTATGAGTGTAAAACACGGGTCCTAAAACAGTACGTGATAAAGGCAAACACTGTCGTGATTTTGTTTGCCAGCTTTAAAAATTACGCATTAGTGCTCAATCATATATGAAAATTAACATTATCTATGAAAATATAAAAAGCATCGTATTTAATGCGTGAAGGGAAAACTCAGCATCTGGCAATAAATACATAAAACAGAATGAATTAAGTTTAAAGCTGTTTCCAGAGTTTGTCCACGAACCTTAGTGTACTTTATCTCCGGGTTGGGCACCGGCGAGGGCATCAAATGAAGCGATGCCATCAGCGCAGCGGCGTCGGTCTTCACTTCACCGGGGAGCTCAATTTCACTCGAAGTCATTGCGTCTGGGTCTCGCCTGTTACAGATGTGGCTGTTGATTTTTTCTATAGATTTCTGATTAGCCTTTAGAATCCTTCCTGTGTTTATAGCCAGGTGTCAGCTTCGGCCCGTTTTTATTGGGCAGCGGACAGGGCCGCCCTCCTGATATAATTAAAATCGAACATTTACATAAACCACTCTAGCCAACCGTGAAAAGGAGGACCCCCCCCACCACCAACACCACCCCCAAACAAACGGAAAGAACTGAAAACGACGAGACTGCTCAAACGGAACCCTCTGAAGAAATTCCGTTTGAAAAGAAGCTGACTATCGAAGCTAATTTATTTATTTATTTATTTGTTTATTTAGTGAGATATAATCCAAGTACATAAATCACTGGCAGTAGGGACAAAAGTGAAAGGAGGCGTTGAAAAGTGCGTTTGAGCCGAGAACCTGGTGGGTTTATGCATTCTAATTACATGAGAATTAACACCTAAGTGCGAGCGCAAATCTGTCTGAACAACTCTTTAATCAAAACAGGGTGCTTGAGGCTCTAACTGTAAAAAGTGTAGAGTGCGCGCCACAGCAAATAAACCTGGCTAGATGTGCGGTTCTATCATTGTAGTCAGCTCTCCAGCGTTTCTAGTGTGTGTAATAACGTCGAGTAGTCCATTTATTCCTTTATATTGCGTTTTTTGTTAATGAACACGAGTTTTTAAATCGAGACAAATCTTAAACGTCTACAGTGGTCCCATTATAAACTTACTGACACTGTAATTCAAAGAACTGGTAATGAGTGACTACAACTTTTTCCAACTTTGAAAACAATATGCCATATAGGATAATAATGACACATTGTCATGAACCTTACTTGTTTGTTATCTTTATATTGCTAAGGACACTGTGGCTAATCTGTTTATAGTGCTCCACATTCTCAGTGTGTTCCGCAAGTGTTCCTCATTTAAGTGTGAATATCTCCAAGGTCCGTTTGCCACACATTTCACTAACTTGTCTATTACAACATCTCCATACGGACTCAGGATGTTATTGAAGTATTGACATCAAGCGATCACACGTTATTTTCTTGTCGCTTGATGAGGAGAGACATCCCTCCTATGGTGTTAAATTCTACTTAGCATTTACCTTAGAACTTTCAATAAACATTCAGACTTGTAAAGAGACTACCACATTTAGCAGCCACCCCGACCTTTGGAATTCCAGAAAAATCACACTTTAATATATCAGTTTTAGCCACTTATTTTAGCCCTGCACGTACTGTATTCACAAACTAAGACTATATGTGTATGTAAAGGGTTGTCTTGGGCCTAAAAGGTAACTAAAAATGAAAAACCCGTAACCATTTGATGTGCGTGGAGCCACTTACGCAACTAGTATTTGCGCCAATTCAGCTATTTCAAACGTACGTGATTGTGAAGCTGTAATACACTGTTAAACCGAGAATTACGCGGGATTGTATTCAAAGTCGAAATGCGTTCATAATGTAACGTCACATATATCGTTTGAGGCTATCATTTTATGGCACAACCGGACTGGTTTAAACGTTTATCTTATGCACAATCCAGATCCAGACCAGGTCGACATGTTGCTCTTTTCTTGAACATGCTTAGCTGTATGGTATCCAAATTAGAAATTGGAATACGGAAACGATCGGCTAATTCTTATCTGTGCAATATTTATAGATGGGGATAAATGTGGCACATTTTATTCTGGGCAAATATGAATGTGAATAGCTCCCGAGAACACATGTTATAATATAATTGTAGATATGAGTCAATGAACTATATTGTCGAAGCAATAATTTACATCAAGATATGATGGGGAACAGCACAGTTTATAACATTGCTAGTTCACAGTGGAAATGCAACCCTAATATATTGTAATATAATAATGTTAAATTAAATATTTGACGACTAAATTCAACATTTGAGACGTGCCGCACAAAATACAATTAAAATCATCTCATGGCGACTGTGCAGTTTCTTCCAAGTTAGCAATCTTAAATATGGGTTCATTGACAAGATAAAGTACTCGGGGTGTAATAATTTGTAAATACCCCCGCTGAGGTGCTTTTTCTCCATCACCACAACCCCCTTTTTTCACAGCATGGCTAGCTCTCTGGAAGTGTCTGTTTCACATCAAAGACGACACTTCTGAAAAAGTGACACTGATTAATGCAACCGAAAACATTTCCTTCTCTACCTGTCAGTCCTTTTCAAAGGCCGCACTTAAACGTCTGAAGTGCAGGAGCGACGAGGCATTTTTCCCCCTCATTCATTTTGTATTCATGGAGCTCCCTCTGTCGGGAAAAAAATCTTTAAATCCTGGGACTTAATTTCTGAGCGTAGATCATTCTTACAGGAATAACACACTACCAGTAATGCAGGGTCACAGCAGAACGACATCCAGGTCCGACGATACTCACCCTATAATCAATAAAGCTTTAGTCTTCCAGATACAAAATTATGCTGACCTTTCCTCCTCACAGGCGCAGTATAGCAAAAGACAGATCCACTACTACTGTGGATCAGGAGGGTCGTAGCTCTGATCTCATAAGACAAAAAAACAGTAGGTTTAGGCTACTGCCTGAAGTGGAGTGCTCCAAGCTTATCATGGTGTCGTTCTTAAATAACTTTTTATCTGTACGGTGTGACATACGTGTGCTTGTTCAGTTTTCAGTAATTATAAACTTCTCACCATTGTGCACCGACACTGTTTGAAACCGTAAATCAGTGAGCTTTCCTAAGACTAGCTCAAATAAGTGCCGAGATGGACAATTTACTTCGAGTCGTACAGGGTTCTCATTTACAGAGAATGATATATTGGAGGCGAAAAAAAGGAGCGCTGGGCCACTGAAATATCTTATACTCCTTAAAAGCGCCTACTATATTGTAGCTATAACTTCGTGGCCAATTTAGCAATGCCGTTCAGTCTGTTAAAACGTAAAATACAGTCTGTTAAAACGTAAAATAAAATCCTTGCAATTTGGCAATTATATGTATGCTCTCCATGTCGTAGTTTGAGAGAAATTGTTGTAAAATGAAATGAACTTTCAGAAAGTGCCTTCTGTCGACATTTAAAACAGTTACTAGCGCAGCATCAAAGACGGGGGCCTGATCTCGGCGCTAATCCCGGACCATTCAGAAGAGGGCAGTGGTTAGCCAAGGTCCTTGTGGACCATCTCCAATGTTCCTCTATCATCAGCTTGGACAAGAAACAATGTGGTTGGGAGCGGGGGGACAGTAAGTCTACATGTCCCGTTCTATCTGTTAATTCAACTGACATTTAGCACGAAAACTGTTCCGGTGTTATAAAGGACAGGTAACCATGGCCGTGTTCGCTGATTCAGGCTTCGTTGCTTCAAGATTTTGTGGCCATCTGTTTTATAGCATTCGTTCCTCATCAATTAATTAATTCTTCCAGTTTAAAAAAAATGCTAAACGCTCTATAAATGAATAAAAAATAAGCAGACCAATGCCACCACATCATCTTTAAAATATATTTTTTATTCAGGAATATATTTCATTTTCCGTCTAATTCATGCTTAAAGTGTGATGTTATGGGGCACGCTGGCAAGTTTACCCGAAAATGTTTAAACTGACAATTGCGCATGAAGATAAATGTGGACCGACATTACTTTCCAGCAATATAACGAAAGAAACGTGGCTGCTATGCAGAAAAAAATTAATCAGGATTTTCAGTGGAAAATCAAAGTCTCCTAATTGTGCGGATACGCTGTGAGACAGGTATAGACAGTGGTGTGCAATCTATAATTTGGATCCTCGTTGCCCGTCAAATTATTACAGCCGAAGCTGGGGGGGGGTTGTGTGTATTTGTGTGCTGGGGTCGCTTGGGGGTGGGGGTGGGGGCGTCTGCGAGGGAAAAAAAGTTAATGTGACATGGCTATGGCAGGTTGCACAACACAAACGTAGCGACTAGGGGGAGATGGGGGTTATATGCGGAGCACTTGCTCTGAAGCGCTCACTGCTCGTCAATTGTCTGTCCTGACAAGAGTGACACATTTCTTATCCGCGAAAACATGGAGAGCGAGAACAAGAGGAATCTGAAAGAGCGCTGTGCCCTGAGGCACAGCATCACTAAAGAATTTTTGGCAGAATTTCTGGGGACATTCGTTTTAATTGTGAGTACCTTAACACTTATTCACGTATTCTGTGGGCATTTTTTTCCTATGGCTTTGCTTTGCATTTGCATGAGTGGAAGTAACGCTACTCAAGGGACTTTTCACTCAGGGGGCTATTCATACTGTTTGGTTGACAACAGTCATTTCCTTTTGTTGAACTGACTGCAAAGTGTAATGTATTCAGAAAATCACGGATATGAATTGTGCTTGATCTTTTCTTTATTTTAGTTCTTTTTAGTCGGGCATCACGTTGTCACAGAAATCTTGAAAACGCTTTATGATTTTCCGCTTATTTTTGAAAGCATTTGAAATGAAGAAAAAGAGGGAAGAGATACTTGTCAAGTGAGAGTCTTCAAGTTGGACAGTGCACACACACACACACGTATATATATAGATGTAGATGTAGATATACATGAACACACACACACACACAATATAATGGGTACACATCTATTAAACTTCTGATGCACACGTTATAATTCCAGCTGGCATGGAAAGAATCATAAAATGAAGGCAGGAAATACAATTGCCATACTTGATATGCCCCAAAGCTAATGTAAAGGGAACAAGGTATTCTAAGTTCACCCTACCAAGCAAATTGTTTTCTTTGGCGGTATCCAGTAAATGATGTTGAATGACGAAACATTTCATAGATCAAATACATTTTGCCTTTATCTACTTTCTTTGCCACATTGATGTTACCTTTTGGTTCCGTCTAATCAGTCCAGGCAGGTATATACGCAAATAGATAGCTAGAGAGGCAGATAGATTAACAGTTTTCCCAGTGTTTGTAATCTGTGATTGCTGCATTCGATTCACTTTTCCTTGTAGGATTGTCAGTACTTGTTCCTTTTACCCTTGCACCTGACCCTGTAGTGTCCCCTTCCCTTTGTCTGCTTATCACAATCCGCAACAGGGAGGGATTCTGCTCTGTTCAGGGGGACACAGACTAACAAACTAACGCCAAACACACTCTAATCTAAATGCCAGACATGGCTGTTGTTGTACTGTCGCTGTTTTCTTGTTGTTGCTGTTGTTGTTTTTTCACTTTGTCTCAAGTCTGTTCCTTGAAACATTTTTCCCAGACCCCAGGCGTTTTGTCAGTTTCCAGTTCCTTTCTGTCGGGGAATTAAACGTGATTCAAAAGCCCTTTTAATTTGGCTTGACAGGCTCCTCTTATGTTGTCTATAATTGGAACCGAAACACAATGACTCTCTTTTCCCCTCCTCTGTATTTTTTTAACGTTTCCTTTTTATCTTTGACCTCCCTCTCCCAGCTATTCGGGTGCGGGTCCGTGGCCCAGACGGTGCTGAGCCGTGGCACTCAGGGAGAGACTCTGACCATCCACATCGGCTTCACCCTGGGAGTGATGATGGCCGTCTACATAGCAGGGGGAGTGTCAGGTAACCACCGCACCACCTCTGCACGCATCCAGCAGGCTCACCATGTCCAGAGAGCAAAGCTGGGTCCAGGCTACGCCCAGGCTCTTACGTAACAGATATAACAGCGCAGCATTTGGCAGACGCTTCGGTTTTCATTTGCAAAAGCGCCATATCCTTTGAACGGTGCCTGGAATGGACCGTGGTCTGGAATCGCAGCAGCTTCTGTCGCGCATGAAGAATCACAAAGTCCCTGAGTCCCTGATTCGGATTTAGTTCTGTCCGATATCACCGCCCAGCACTGGCACTGATTCATTTCTGTCGCCTTCTATTCTAGTAATTCTATTTCTATGTGTCACATTATTCCTGATTCAGAGGAATGAGCTTTGCATCCTGGCTCCAAGCAGTACAGCATGGATGGACCGAATCTAAATGTATGTGAGAATTTGAGTCAAGTCAGCAGGGTTGATCCGACCCACATGGACAGTACGCTACACGTTTCTCTGGAAGCAGTGAGGATGGGCAGATACTGTGGGTGAACAGATAACAGAGTAGCACAATAAGCTCCATTCAAGAGTGAAATATCATTCCTCTACAAAAATAGCCGTGGGCTCCAAAAACAAGATGAAGACTCAAAGGTCACATCTGGTTATTTGTCAGAGGTGAAACAGCTTTGCTTTGTGTAGATCTTTGACTACACTATTTGACTACAAGCATATTCTATGCTTTCGGGTACAGTGCTTGTCAAAGCATCCATATTTATGACTCAGTATGTGTTGCTCAGTTCTGTGGTGTTTTTAGCCACTTCCAGTTGCTTACACTTTCCTGTGCTTAGGATAAAAACGATTTAATATTCTGTAAGCTCCATGAGGTAGATTTTGAGTACCTCTCACTTATCACTTAAGGACTGACATACTGTAGATCTTATATAGTGCTTCATTTGCCACCTGAGGTCACACAATTACACAGGTTCATTTGTAAAGATCAAAGATCACCGTAAGGTTTTTTTTTTTCAACCAGCAAGACACAATGCCCTCAGTCACGGTCTGTATTTCATTTTTATTTAATAAGCTACTGACGTCTGTACTCAGAACGTTTGTAGAGCCCTGGTCACTTGCCACTTGGACATTGATATTGATTCCTGGTTGAAGCCAATGTTACAGTTAGAGAGAGTATTGCAGTGGGATTTCAGAAAGGAACACAGTGTAGCTAACACTGTTCTGAGGAGAAATACAGACAAGAGATCTAGCTTGTCTTATAGGTTATGACTAGTGTGTTGCTCTTTACTGTTGTAATAATACAAATCTTTCTGTCATTAATATTTATTTGCCTAGCAGATGCCTGTAAGCAGGGTGGATTACATAATACATTTTTTTAATTTATTATGCCTTAATACCACTGGATACCTGCAGAGACAAATCAGTTTAAGTGTCTTGCTAAAGGGTATAACAGCAGTGTTCCACTTAGGATTCAAACTCCTGGCCCATAGGTCCACAGTCCAGCACTTTCATCTGCTACATATGCCCTATCTTGAAAATCTTAAATTTTTGTGAGATTCCTGTACATGGGGTGTAATGGTGAGAAAGCAAATGCACAGCCATAAACTAGAATCTATAACTATCCTCAGAACAATTAAATTGATATTATGCTGCTGGCCCTGGATGAAACAAACATACACATACACACATGCAGACATCACGTGGACCCATACTTGTGCTATCCCCATAGTTCTTGTTCTAATCTTCATACTTGGAGCTAAACAGAAAGTGTCCAAAAATCATGGAGACATGGGCCTAGGATATCGAAGAGCATTACTAGTAGGCAGTTTTTGCATGTTTCAGAGGGGCCATTGTCCTGATGGTGTACACAGTGTACCTAGACACCGTTAATAAACGAGAACACTGGAGGGAAAACGCAAGTTACCACAACAGGCTATATGAGAAGACTCATTTACAAATTCCTGTTACCTTCGATGTCTCTCAGTGTGAAACGATGAAGCCCGTAGGCTAGGCTTACACGAACAAGTGGTGTCTCATAATGTCCAGGAGGACTTTATTGGATACATTCCTCAGGGATTACTGGAAAAAGAGAGCCGTCTACTTTGCCAGGCGTAACAAAACAGAATGATTGGGAATCTGCATCTCATCATGAGGCAGATCATTGAACTTGATGAAAAAGAAAGCAAGGGTTTGTAATTCACCAAACATCGACTTCATTTCATGTTTATGACATTCATTCAATAAGATATGGATGGATATATATATATACACACACACACACACACACACACACACACACACACACACACACACACACATATATACATATATGTGCTCCAGCCTGAGGTGACAGGGAATTAATAGATCATTCATGGTCACTAACTGAGGTCAGTTCCCTTCAAATGGAAAAATTTCTCCTGGCAAATGGTTCACAGTGCTGGCTCTATCCACCACGCTGCCAGGCTCAGGCCTGGACTCTCCAATCGCACGTGCACAAGCAGACGAGTAGCGGTTTGTACCACGTGGAGGCATGGATTGGAAATGTGAATAAAGTAATAGCTGAGCAAAAGTAGATTGATCCTTATAAAGATGAATTTACAACTTAGTAATGTCTTTCAGTATGCTCTGGGACCACTAAAACTCTCAGTACAGCCCTTAGTGACGAGCTGTTCTATTCCACCAGAATAAAAATAAGTTACATGGATTTTGTAGGATATAACATGATATTTTACAAATAATTACAGTACTTAGAATATCAGTTAATTACAAGTAAGTATCATATACTCTATATGTTATTACATATGTGTGTCTTGCTGTTTGGAGTAATACCATATTCTATACGGTATGGATTTACACAGTTTGGTGGAAGAATACATGGTACACTCCAATGTGGGGCGTACACACCCCCAGTGGCACTCAGAACAGTGCCTGACTACGTGATCGGTCCTGTCATTGTGGGCCCATGTGACCTGGGAAGCTTACACTGGGTGACATCTGCGATGATGCTGTCAGGTATTGGACTAATGAGCTTTTCTAGGGCACGGCTCCCAAAGGAGTAGAGGAGGTCCAGGTGCCAGGTGCGTGCATTTCGGCTCACGGCCCCACAGGAGCCCGCGGGAACAGGAAGGCGCCCACCCTCCGCCTTTTATTCCTGTCCCGAGGTGTCACCCGGCGTCGGGACGAAGCGAGCGACCCCCGGAGGGAGTCTCGGTGTCGGGGAGTCACTTCCATGACCCCCTGCGGTCAAAGTGCGTCTTAAGCAGATTCAGGCAGATTATGTCAGGCCCAATTCCGATGGGCTTTTTCCAGCCGGTTGTTGTTGCCTGTGTTTTGAAGGGGGCGGCGGATTAATTCCCAGGGGGCACGGCGGCCCCGCGGTGCCTGCTCTGCGGAGGTCAGGCGTAAGCCGGCCTGCCAAACAAACGGCTCGCGGGCTCCAGTGACCCCGGGCTGCGCTTATCGCCGCTGCGTCACGGAGCTAACGCCCACCGTCGACGCGCCTCCGCGGATCGGGTCATACGACAGGGTCAGGGTCCTGGGTCAACAGCAGGGCGTGCGTGCCAGCCAGTTGAAATGTAACCGGCAGCTTCTGTTGGGGGAGGCACAATTCTCCCTGAATTACTGGGAAAAAGAAACAGAACGTGCTTGCAACACTCCAACCATGAAATCATGAAACAAAATGAGAGTAAACAGAAAGAGTTTCATAAAAAGAACAAGTCATTTGCATCAGAGTGTATCACAATAAAACTTAGCTGTATCAACACTAATGCCACTATATATCAGAATAATAAGCATTACCAAATTATTTAGTATGTAAGAAAACAGTGCTGTTAAAAATATGATTACTTCATCTAGTTAATGCCTCAAGGGAAGTTTCACCATGATGTAACCATCGCCATGTTCCAGTAAAGTTTGTCCTCGCATATATGGTAATCTGGAATATCACCCTATTCCCCCATGCAGTGGAGCTGTCGGCAGTGCTGCAGATTGGGTGGCCCGAGCTGTGTGCCGTCAGTATTAGCGCTGGGAGCTGGGACTGATGGAGAGGGATATACAGGAGGGCTTCATCTCCTCTGAGCGTAATCTATAGAGGAAGGAAAAAGATTGCTCAGATTAGAGAGGTTCTTCAACTGCAAAGATTACAAACCAATCTCCCCGCTTAATGTGTCTGTAGTTGCAGCAGTGAGCTGTATGCTGTCATCTGAAATACTTAGAGAGAAGCCAGTAAGTGAAAACGCTCCTTATCGTCCCTTATTTTGACCTCCACCTCTAGGAGCCCATGTAAACCCTGCCGTGTCCCTGGCCATGGTCATCTTGGGCAGGCTGAAGGTGGCCAAGTTCCCCATCTATGTAGGCGCACAGTTCCTTGGTGCCTTTGCTGGAGCTGCGGCAGTCTTCGGGTTGTACTATGGTGGGTATCATCGTCATCGCTGTCAGCACCATCAAATTCACCAGTTATGCTGTCCTGTTAGACCCTAGCATTAGGGCAGTCTTACACTGACTTGCCTCATCCATGCCCCACCAGCTGGAGAGACTGTTAAAGCATGTTCTGCCAGCGGACCTTTGCGTGTTCCGGCCAAGTCGTTGAGCAAATTGACAGAGTATTGATCGATGCTACAAACTGTGCAAACATGTGCTTCAAGGCTCAGAGGGGGCACAGGAGCATTGGCTCTATATCTGAAGCCATAGTCAAGTTCTTTTCCCCCCTATAACACTCACTGGGTCTCAGAGTACAGAATTATATGTACAGAATTATATGTACAGAATTAACTCAGCAGTTCGGGAGGTTACAGGTAGCGACTAGGCAGCCCGAACACATTAAATGGGAGCTTCCACAGAGAAGGCATTCAAATCATTCCAGAAACAAGGAGTACTCTGTGCTTATCCAAAGGTCATCAGTGGCTTGAGCATAATTCCCCTTTCGCAATCTGATTGTGAGACAGATTGTGAAATTAGATGTGGAATTGTGAGCTCGTAGAGAAAAGAATAATTAACCATTCCTCTGTGTGATGAAATGCATAACAACAGAACAGCAAAATAACTATTTTTACAATTCTGATTTTTTCAGATGCCTTCATGGACTACACAGGTGGAGTACTGTCAGTGACCGGCAGCAATGCCACAGCTCAGATCTTTGCCTCTTATCCAGCCAAACACCTCTCAGTCCTGAATGGATTCATAGACCAGGTGAATAACCTACAAGGCAATGTATTACAGTACACTTGCAACCCACATATGTGTGTGTTTAAAGGCAGTGTCGTGTGGCCTGATGGGCAGAAGCCTCACGTGTTTTGTGTGTGTGTGTGTGTGTGCAAGCTTCTGAGTAAATGCTGTAGATTCTGCTCACGTGACAGTGGTGAGTGTTTATGTAACCCTTGTATAAATACAGAGGAGTCTGTCCTGACATGAGTGTGTGTGTATGTATATGTGCATGTGTGAGTGTGTGTGTTTGTGTTTGTGGATAATCATTAATTGGAAAATGAAAGTTGACTGCTTTCTATCAAACTAAATGATCCAAAAAATGAGAAATGACTAACTAAAGATGAAGTGATAAGGAGATGTAATGTGTTGGTATTGTTGCATGAAGGCCCGTCTAGAGTTAACTTGAGCAGTGAAGCTGGGTCGTGCCATATGGCCTCAGAGAGCTCTCATTCCGCCTCTAATCAGGGGAAAGGGGAAGCCCCATTAGAGGCTTTGACTGATAACAGCCAGGCAACTTCCACTGCTGGAAACCAACACTCCCACGGAGATATTGCACAAAGTTGCACAAGTTTCTTCTTTTGTGGCCACCACTGAATTTGCAGATGGATTTCTTTTTTTTTTTTTTTAAATAATTTACCAAAGAACAGCATATGTGTGAGCAGAATGGCACAGTACTTTTCAGCACAGTTATGTGAAGATTTGGTATTGCTTGCTGTGGTGATATGGGAGCTAGGTGACAGTGTCTTAGAGTGATGTCACACATTTCTGAATAGCTGTGGAGCCGGGTATTCCGTGGTTCACCTGCAAATGCCTCAGTATGTCGTGTGACAGAAGTTGAACAGCAACCTTCATTGGTGTTTATCCTGTACAGGGTTAAAAAATCTGCACATGTTATTCCTTTGTCATTTTCTTTTGGTCTTATCTGGATTAATCTATATATTTCTATGATTCATTGTACAGGCACTTCATTTGTTTTGGCTTTGCAGCTAATGCAGTAAACATTGATTGCTTGTCCCTTTGCACAAAAGTGCATCTATTCCTGATATAATTTGTGGCTTTGACAGAGTCCTGTATTGGTAAGCTCTCAGAAGACTGGCACCCCTAACATGGTTCTGTTTATGATCAGTGCCCTTTCAGCCACAAGGATGAGACCTGTCCAAGTGAAGAGATCATTACAAAGAGCTGAATCTTGCCTTCATTCATTGCAATTTGCTGAAATGGGACCCATTGACAAGACTATGGACCATTCCCAGCATGGTTTGCATGCAGATTGAACACATACCTGTCATCCCTCCTTTTACCCAGGTGATTGCAACGGCCTCTCTGGTCATGTGCATCCTAGCCATCCTTGATGGGAAGAATATCGGGGCGCCTCGAGGGATGGAGCCCCTGGTCATTGGTCTGATCATCATGGCGATCGGGGTGTCCATGGGGTTAAACTGCGGGTATCCCATCAACCCCGCCAGGGACCTGGGCCCCAGAATCTTCACGGCAGTGGCTGGCTGGGGCAGGGAGGTGTTCAGGTAACCCACGACAGGATGACATCATTAATCCTATTAAAGAAAGAGCATGTCCGAATAGGTGCACACACCCCACCAACCAATCAGATTGCGGGGCAGCTCCATTAGAGCGTGTTTGATTGAGCAAAGCATGGCCCCAATTTTTAACATTTTTTCCAAATTAGAAGAATTTCAATGACATTTATAATGGCATGTATTCTTCGATCTGACACCTCAGCACTGTCTCTTGTTAAACAGCCACCTCTTAAACATTTATAAAGGCTTGGAAAAGAAAGTGGAGTTTAAACTCCACCCATCATGGTGTGGCAGCACACACAGCGATGTCGCATACACACTCTTGCGTTCCTCTGGCTGTGGAGGAGAAGCAGCAGATGCTGGGAGTGAGTAATACGGAGGGACAGTGGCTCCCCATTTTCTTCCCAGCAGCAGATCACGGCTTTGGAGGCAATCCTCGCTCCCCTGACAAACCCGAATTAATTTTTCAACAGCAGGCCATATCTGCTGCACATATAAAAGCCTGTACCATGTTCACAAGAACGCGGAGGGTCTTTGTGCATAAATATTCCAAGGCTCTTGATGAAAAAACAGACTTTTTTTGAAAGATAAGTTAACCCCCAGGCCTGTACAACTTTCACAGGGACTTCGTCCTTTTTGTTTTCAGTGTCCGCAAGTTCGTTTTTTTTTAGATTTTTTCAAACTCACATAAAATGTATGACAGACATACAAAAGTCACACAACAGTACATACACAGAAAGTCATGGTAATTGAGCAGATCAAACTGCATATCTGTTGCTTGATGAGGATCAGCCTTTGAAATTCAGTAGAGGGCACTCCTTCCACTGTGGGCCACAGTTCATATTACTTACATCCTGCCTATTCTATGACTGAAAAACACCTCTGCAACAGATGTGTGCCCAACTAGTAAGATTATATTGATGAATAAGGAAACTAATCCAATGAGGAGATCAGCATGCTCCTTCATGGTTTATATTAGATATTTATGTCCGGACAAGAATCTTAGTGTAGATTTGAGGGCTCTTAGTGTAGATGAAGAGATTCAAGAAATTCAAATGCAAACCAGTGGAGTTATAGAGAGTAGAGGATAAACAGGATGTACAGACAAGATTTCTTTGGTATTGGATTTATCCCTGTGGGGAGGGAGAGATCAGTGCGGCTGACATTCGGTGATCACATGGCTATGCGGAGGTGGGGTGGGGGTGGGGTACACGATCAGACCCTGATCAGAAGAGAGGGTGACCCTGACCGGGGACTGCTCTCATGAGATTACTGCTCATAATCCCCCCCACCTCCGTCCTGTGCTCCACAATGAGCTGGATGCTTAAGACCCAAAGACAGCTCACTGCAGCTCAGACACTATCCTTGTCTGCGCTATTAATTCAACCCCTTTCGCGCAATGGCTCATGGCCACCATTACTGCAAACAGATCTTAATCAAAGTCTGTCAGATCTCAGTGAGAAAATATAGCAAAATGGCAGAGTACTGTAGTGGTCAAAACAGGTTAAGGCACATGGAACAGGAAGCAGCTGAGGACACAACCAATGAGTTGTGTCGCAGACAAGGCGTGGCCATTACTCAGCATTAGCACAAGTGACCTATGTGGCGGTCAGCAAAACTTTTAAAATTAGAAGATAGACTTAACATATGGACAAACAGATTTACAGTGAAAAATATCAGATGTATGGACAGATGGATAGCTAGACAAATAGGCCAACAGGCAGCCAGAAGGAAAGATAAGAGAAACCTAATGGAAGAGTTACTTAAAGAACCAGACTGGTAGTGCCAAGCACATCCTGCCCACTGATTCATTTGTCTCTGCTCTTTTCTCCACAGTGCTGGGGGATACTGGTGGTGGATCCCCATAACCGGGCCCATGGTGGGGGGCATCGTGGGGGCGGTGGTGTACCTCCTCTTCATCGAGCTCCACCACGCCGAGCCCGAGAAGCACCAGGAGGAGGAGAACAACGTCAAGGACAAATACGAGATGATCACCATGAGCTAAAGGGGAAGGAAGGGGAGGGGGGGGGTGCGGATGCCTCTCTCACATCCTGCAGGACCACAACAAACTGTTTCAAGTCCCCCCACTCCCTCTCTCCCTCTCACCTGAGAACCAGCCTCTTCCTCAGCACACTGCCAATCAAAAGCCTTCAGAAGCAGAGCGCTTCCAGGGCTCACAGACCACTATCCCCTCCCTATGGGCATGCTCGCATTCTCTCTCACCCATGCGGCACGTTTACTATGCAGAGTTTTTAACATGTCACTCAAAGACAAGGAAGTGAGCCATCGTGATTAGCTCTTAGTCTTCCCTAAATGATCACTGTGTGTCCCATCTTAATCTTAAGCCCAGCGTTAGTCTTTCCTTACGGAAGACAGGTGCAGCTCTGAAACTGAGCATGGTGCTAATGGAGGTGGCAGATAGGAGAAGGCTCCGGCCACTCTTAGCTCCTCCCATCCTCCTAACCAGCTGACATCACTGCCACTGCCAAGGTTCTTTGTATATGGAATGCACCTCAAAAGCCCCCTCTCAAAAAAAAAAGAAAGAAATTTTGTGATGAAAGAAGACATATTTAGGCTGACTGGAATTTCACAGCATGTCATCTGCCTGTAGACTGTTCTCCATACTCTGCCTCCACAAGCCACATTTTACTAATTGGGGAACACTTCTCCATGTAACCAGTGAGCTAATGATCAGAACTGCAAGTACAGATGGACCTTTGTACTGTGTGTGCATTCTGATATTGCCATAGTTAATTCATCTGAGAGAAATCAGCATGTGTCTTTGAACATCCTCTTCCCTTCCCACTCTAAGGGCAGAGCCATGATTAGTTGTACAACATCATCATTTATTATTTTTTTAGGACATTTCTTCTGTGGAAGTGGAAGAAATTCAGGCTGTCTTGGAATATGCAATGCATGCAGATGTCATTTTTTACAAGACTTTATACAAAACAGCAAGCAGCTTCCCAAAACATCACTAACAAAAACAAAACAAAAAAATAGGAGGACTCAGATAAATAAGAATCATGGCTACCAAGAGTTCACCATGAGACAGTTTACCTCATTACACTCTACCCCACCAGAGGTTTTGTCATAAGCCACCGTGTTTTCTGTCTACTTTGTTGTTCAACTCTATTTGTAAATGAAGAGGCTGCTTCTGCAGGTGGTAGAGCATATATTTCTGTGTATATTGGTAGTGGAGGGCACATGCACACAGAAGGTGCGGTGCTCGGCATTCCCCTGAGCACTGAAGCCTGGCGCCGTAGTGCCAGCCCTGTGACACAGTTTGCCTGGCACGCTGGACTAGAAACATCAGAATTAGCTCTGCTCTGTCACAGTGCCCGGTCCCTGGGAATTCACTCACGGTCGCGCTCACTGAGGGAATTTGCATGTCGTCCAGGTTTTAATTACTGCACTTAATTGAACCCAATTAACCAGCGGCGAAGTAGCTCAGCGGTAAATTAGCGAAGCTGAAGAGGAGTAGGATGGGTAGGGGGACTGCTTGTGACCCAAGCGTGGTGTCCCATGTACGGCAGTCTAGCCAGGCCTAGGCTTATGATAATTTGACCACCTCTAAAATGTAATACCCGTTTTCAGCTTGCTTGCCATTGATCTTGAATTAAGTTTGAATATAGAATGAACTCATGTTTTTTTTAGCATCCAAAAGGAACAATGAAAATGGGAAATTACATTTTGTCACAGTAGGCACTTAGCTGTTCCATGGTTGCTTTGTCACTTCACGGTCTTTTGTTACATTTAATTTGATGATGCTGTTATTATTTAGTAAATGTGAAAGAAGGTGTAAATGTGATTTTTTTTGTGTCACATTGTTATATTTTTGTACCGTCAAAGGCAGTTTTGCTGACGTACTTCTTTCTGACTAACTCAGTGCTGTGGTAAAAGACACTTCTATACTTCTTTTGTTAAAACACTTCTGTGATCCAATGAATGCTGGACTGAGAGCGTATGTATAGTAGATTTTACAGAAATAAATGTTGAACTTGTATTTATTCCGACTTCAGCTGTCCTAATTTAAATCCATACCCATCTGACATCTAATTCAGCACTGTACATATTCATTCAGTAAGAAAACAAAAGAAAGGAAATTACACACAAATATTAAATCCAGGCTCGAAACAATCCCTTTGGCTGCAGAGAAATGGATGAATTATTACACAGCTGCAGATATTAAAAAAAGTAACAGCAGAGAAAGCAGGCCGTGGTTTCTGAGTACACAAATCATTCAGCCAGCCGTGACAGTGGGATGTGAATAAAACATACTCAAAGAGAGTAATCGGTAAAGCTTATGTAATGCTCATGCAGAATGGATGAGGCATGATTTTTCACTCCATTGTTTCAGGCCCAGTGCCTCCGCGCCCAACTAACCCGCACCCCCCCTTCCCCACACACTCCCCCCACATACCCGGCACAAGCCTGGTTCACGCTGCAGTGAATAATGTATTGAGCTCAGATCATGTCGCCCTCTGGTGCTGGCTCACAGAGCACTGGCTGTTGAGCTCGTACACGTACGTACACGTACACGTTTACCGCAACTAGCCACGCAGCACCTGAAGCCCGGTTCTACATCCTGTCTCGTGCGACACACTCTCCTGTGCCTTAGTTTGCACAGCAGTGTCAGTGTGGCAGAACGACTGTGTTCAGATTACTGGCTGCATCCTTGTACCAGATCCCCCTCTCTGCTCCGGTGCATCAGTGCACCACTCTCATTATAGTCACACACAAGGCATGTGGTTTGTCTTGGGGCTTGTATTGAGTGTATGTATGTGTATTGTGATGCCATGAGGTAAATCTACAAGTCTTAAACTGAAGAATACACAGACACGCCCACAGGGAATCGTGGCAATGTACAGATCTCATTGTCTCATTGTTCAGATCCACACCTGCAGCTCAGTGTGCCTGCTCCAACTGCTCCTGAGGCTTGTGCCTGAAAGGGACTCCAGGCCACAGCTCGCCTCTTCCTCTGTGGTATCCACACTCCCTGTCACAATCTGTTCTGGGAGTAAATCAAAGCTCGGGACTCACTGCGTGGGAGCAGCTAGATAAATAGGTGTCAGCAGCAGCTCCCCAGTGTGGTTTGAATTAATTTGTTATTGGATGAGCCCGATTTTACATTTCACCACATTTAATCCTAATCAACAGTCATATTGCATAATGGAGAATCACAGAAGTCTGTTTACTAATCAAAGCACAGAAGTCTGTTTGCTAATCAAAAGTTCATAAATTTATGTCCTTAAATCATATTCATTTGAAATTTGTTCCGTATTTAATTAACTTTCATTCTGAGTAACAGAAATACTTTCACACCGTATGGAATCATATGAACCGTACACACAACTCCCATGTAGAGGAGTATTGTATGAGATAATTATTGCTTTCTAAGTAACTGTAAAAGTGACCAGCAAACCCAGAGTACCCAAATACTAGAACAAACACAATAAAAACATTTAGGTGGTTTGAACCACTTATTATAACATGCAGTGCTGTATCAGCTACATCCTGTGGTGCCTACATTAGCATTAAGGAGGTTTTAGCAAAGCAGACAGTAAAGGTAGATGACTGACATCTCATCAGTATGCATGCTTCTGCACCTGTATAAAAAGCGCAAAAAAGGACACTCTTGATGGATGGCTTAAATAAAACTTCTTCACCCATTTCCTTCCCTTTTCATCAGTTAAAAAATGACAGACCTTCTTGAATAAATGCAGCAACAATAATTATGTGCACATCTCCAAGGACAGGGCTGCTTCTAAAAAAAAAGAAAAACTGACCAAAAAAAAAAAAAAAGTTCAGCACTGTGACAGGTGGCCCTGGAGTCAGGTGTGTGAGCAGCAGGGAGCCGCTCACACCTGACCAGGCAACACACTGCAGCCCACAGCCCACAGCACACAGCACACTACAAACAGCTGCCGCCAGTGTTTGGAGAGCCAAAGGTGTGTGTGGGCTCGGTTTGGCCTTCAGTTATGTTTGCCACCAGCGCTGACATCACAGATTAAGGGGATGGGTCCTCTCTTCTTCTTTGCCGCTATGCACCCCCCTCAACGAAAGTACCGACTGTCAAGTTTTTATTTTTAAATTATTAGTATTATGATGTTGTTTTTGTTTGACTGTTTCAATTTATCTTGAATGAGTTTAGGGACAATAAAGTAATGGTCAATTATCACAGTCATGGTTATGGTCATTTACAAATGTTTCTGTTAAATGAGCTCAATGTTAGTTCCGTAAGCAGCAGCTGAACATCTGGTGTGGCTTACACAGGCATGTGAAGCTAAGGGCAGATGGGATATTGTGTAAAGCTGCTGTAGTGATGAGCACCCTTCATTGCCACATGTTGTGATCAACTGGGACGATCATGCTGGTATTGAGGAAGCTTGGGTTGGTCTGTGTACTCAAAAATGAATATCTTCTACACTCTGCATCTGCAATCAGCATAAAGTGCTGTATTGTTAGAGTTTTTATGTGATGGCAATGTCTGTCTTTCTCAGACATGTGGAACAAGACCCTGTCCAGATCCTGTCAGTTGTGCATGTGAACCACCTTTGATTAGACTTGTGATTGGCATTACTTTTTTGTCCAGCTGCAAAATGTAACACAGCTAAAAGCTACAACACAGTTTATCCCATCATTCTTTTTTTCTTGTTTGTTCATTGGTTGGCAATGAATGTGTCATCCTCTGAAACTGAATTTTAAAGAAACTGAACAAAAGTGATAGGTACAATAGTATGACATTCACACTGGACCAAAATGTTGTCCTCCATGCACTGGCAGAATAAATTGGTTTTGGGAGCAAGCAGTGTGCAGATTTCAGGTCCTTTGATATACATCTCTCTGTTCAGTCTGACATTGGGATGTGTGCGTGTTTCCTTAGCGTATGTGTTACATAAACACAACAACACCAGTGCAATGTAAAAGCTTCAAAAGGAGATGCCACATTAAGCCTGGAGCACAATATTGAACACAATCATGTGGATAGTTGAGCTGTAGCCAATCCTTTGCTCATTGGGAAATGAACTCAAGAGAAGTGAACATCTGAACTATTAAAGGCACACCTCCCAGCTCACTGCTCTAGCCACACGTGCTGACGCATGACCTAATGCTTAAATGCATCACCAAACAAAAATGTGACAGTGCAAACTGGCAGTGCACCAAGACAAATTTACCAAAAATGATTCAATATTGCACAATATTCTGAAGGTTATTTGCTGGATTCCAACAGGTCGCAGATGCTCAGCGATACAGAACGTTGTGAAATTGGTATTAATGAAAGGCACCTTTGTGGAATAATTCTACTGCAGTTTGAAATAACTGATTTAAAACTTTTAAATCAGACAGATAAATACAATACACTGATGATAAAAAAATAATACCTCAATAAAACGTGGGCACAGTGACCTCACACAGTACATTGCATACTAATGTCATGATGCTATCCTCCCCTGGGCTGTCTGCAGAGGCCTGAAATCATATTACTGTGATTTTTGTTTGCAGATGTTTTCACACAAAGCCACGACACACACTTTGTCTGCCAATATGTGGACTACCTAAAAGCCATTATATTATCCCCCAATGTAAAGAGAGATACATATTAGTTCAAGGACACCTAACCGTGACAAAATGACTGTTACCATTCTACTATTAGCAGGGTTTTTGATCTGACAAAAGCTTTGAATAGTTTTGCAAGAAATGTATCAGTTGACTGCTTGATTCTGAAGCACAAAATTAAAGAGGTCCCAAGGAATAAAATGTTAAAAGAAGCATAAAGATATGACAACCCTTGGACCCATGGGGAATGGTGACATCTTTATTCTGCAAAGAATGTTCCAGAGACAAGCATCAATTTAAGGAAGCGTCTGCCACCCAGGCATAGTGCCAGCGGTGTCATGCAGGAGGTTGAGACCATCATGTTTTATTTACAGGTTTAATACTCCAGCAACAAATAGAGGCAACCCTACAAATGAAACTATATTATACAGGCCTTTTTTCTCTTCTCAGAAAAGACAGATCTCATAAGCTATACTAGCTGTACTGTATAGGTCTGTCTGAAGGACGTATGTTCAACATAAAGGTTTATTTGTGTTGTGTCAAGAGGAACGGCTCCGTAACCCCCAGAACAGGTAGGGGAATCATATGACATCAGTGGTTTGCTGAACCCCAACCAATCACAGTGGGGTTGCAAAGTCTTATGATTGGGCCAAGTTATCCGATGTTGACAGTACACAGTAGGTCACCAGGGGTTAGCGATATTTCACTCTGTCATTACCACAGTACCCCACTGCTGGATTTCATTCTACCTGAGGCCTCACTCAATTAGCTGTGACTGAGACGTTGACTGAAATCTCATGTGAATTTGACATTACATTCATCAGCCCATTATTAACTATGGGTTGTTCAAAATGTCTTTGTTCTGAAAGAGGGACACAAGTATGTTTGTAAGTAATATCTTTTCATCTGAATTCTTAAAAAAATAAGTTAAACTGAGCTCTCTGATGGGGCCTAGAACAAAAAAAAATTGAATAAGTTATTATGCTCACTTGTGATACCTGCATTGAATATGTCCAAGGGAATATCAATTGAAATATGTTGAATAAATAAAACAACCTCATTTATAGTAACAGAACATTCCTCCACTGGTGCATTTCTTTTACAAAGAACAGCAAATTAAAAGTTGAGATGTCAGACAAAGATCAGTCTTCAGGCAACAATTCAATACAAAAGAATTAACTGAGAGCCCAGCTGGACCGAACACCAGCGGCCACAGTGGG
This sequence comes from Megalops atlanticus, assembly GCA_019176425.1. Lineage (NCBI taxonomy): Eukaryota > Metazoa > Chordata > Actinopteri > Elopiformes > Megalopidae > Megalops > Megalops atlanticus. The sequence goes on along the minus strand of CM032885.1, from coordinate 11,901,253 downwards.
TCCCCGGGGTCAGGTTTTGGATACACCATGTTACTGAACAGACTGAAGAATTTACTGAATGCAGGCACCGTAATAACAAGCTGGGGGTTCTCAGATCCACAATGAGCTCTGTTGAGCTTCAAAGCTCATATGGATTTGTGCACAACAGTGTAATTGTGTATTGCAGCCATTAAGAAGAGTGCATGTACACTTAAAAAATGAGAACAATAATCCAGTTTCTGGATGGAGAGTGTGTCAAACTGCCAATCATTTTGACACGTTTTAATGAAGGAAGATTCAGAGTCACGGCTTCTGCTTTTTCCATAATAAGCATTGCAGAGACCCGCAAAATACAAGGGCCAGTGTCTTGAAAACAAAAAGAAAGATCACGTTGGTCTTCTCTCTTGCTCTCTTTAACCCATTGCTATATCACTCTCTCTCTATCTCCACCCTCATCCAATCAGCTCTACACAGATGGGCTGCAGCAGCCAATCAGAACGAACTGCACTTTCCCAGGTGCTCCCGTCCCTCCCTTGCCCCCTTGCCCTGGCTGTAAATACACCCATTCCTAGCACACCCGAAGGCCATAAGCCTCCTCACCAACCACCAGGGCCTCACCACTGGGCAGACCAATCATCCGAATAGTCAGAGCTCTCAAATCTGTAATTATCACCACTCTCCTCCTGCCCTTCTCTTTGCCTTTCGAAGCCTGTTCCTGTTAGGATCTCTGGGAGTTACCTGTGAATGTCATGGGTATCGTGAGAGTCCTGGCTTGCTTCCTAATATCGTATCACCTCAGCAATGGCCAGCGGATAGGAGGAAAAGAAATGGGTAAGTGTATTTTGCTTCTCTTACTGGAACCAAGCTAATCTCATGCTGGAGTGGAAATAGCAGTGAAATTGATTCTGTACCAGGCAATATTAAGTGTGGTATGTATAACTGTATTTTATGTGAAATAATGTGATTGACTGTGAGACACAGAGATGATATTTAACTGAATGTGGGTTTTACACTTACATGCATGAAGTGAAAAAGACCAGTTGGTGAATGACACCTAATACATTAGGTGCTAAACTTAAATATTTTTGGCAATACATCACTCTGTCAGGTTTAATAATTTGCACTGTAAACCAAATAAATGTAAAAAACCATGTCCCTTATGTTAAATGTACTACACTGATTCTGTGTTTAGCAGCTCCTTCCCACCCTAGAGGAGCACCGCTCAGATGCTATACTGAACACTGACATTGCAATGAAGAGGCTAGAAAACAGCTAAATTTGTGTGCCATTCAAGCTAAAAAGAGGACAAACTGAAGCTTACAGTCGCAACAAATTAAGTTCAACGAAAAGAGACGATGAAGAAAAAGCGCTCTCCAAAACTGTCTTCACGGAGGCAGGAGATGGCTCAGTTATTCCATTTGCTCACGCCTCAAAGTTTACCGATACGATGGGAACATGACTGGCAGTAACCTCTCTGAGAGCTGAGTTCAGGTGTCACTGTTTCATGGAAAAAGGGAAAGGGACTGCGGACTGCTGACTCACCAGTTGCATAAGCAGGAGTCTGCACAGTACGCTGTATGAGCACAACACATGACACAAGGCCACGACAAAAGCTCAAGAGTTACAGCAACAATGGACAGCCGAAGGAAAAAAACTGTGTGAGCAACTGGTCAAGGAGATTTCCAGTCTGAACTTTGAACAGCTTGAAATTTCAAGATAATTTAGACACAGGTTAAACTTCACCATTGTGACATGAGATCATCATCATCATTGTCGCAACAGCAAATTCTACCCACAGATTGGAGACAGAAAAGGGTCAGACGTGTATTAATTGTGCAATACAGTGCACCACAGCACGTAATATTATAGCCTATAGTACACTCAGTTATTTTAAAGTGTTTGGTTTGCCTGGGACATCATGCATCAGAGTGTACTTATTTTTGCCCAACAGTTTACCTCTTTCTTGCCCAGGAGCAAAACTAGTTGTCTTTAATTAGTACAATTGAAACACCATTTTTACTTGAATATGATCTTGTTGTGACCAGTGTATGCATGTGCTTTGTACCAGTCTGTCTTGCAATCTTCTGAGAAGCCCTGCATAGTCACTTCATTTCACTACAAGGTAGCTCAAGTAGTCAACATTACTATGGTTTTTTTCTAATTATGTCTCTTGCAATTGGAGCATCATCACATGTTTAGTTAGATGTGGCGCTGGTGGTGAACGGCGAAATCATAAACTAATGCTATATTTGTTTCCTTCATTTTTCTACTTTTATTTGTCTTTGTGTTTTCATACGACTTAGGGAAACCACAACCCGATGCATCGAAGGCGTCATACATACCAAAATCCATCTTCCAGCTGTATTCGGAGGGAGCCTCCTCGGAGGACGCTTGCACTGTCCTGCCTTATAAGCCGCAAACCCTGGACTCCTGCAGATTCAACGCCTCCAACCCACTGATCGTCATCATCCATGGATGGTCGGTATGTGTGGCTCTCTCCCTCTCACGGGTCTGGTCTGGGCCATGAAACCAGGTTCCTAAAGAGATCAAAACCCCCTCCTGAAAGAGAGAAAAAATAACATTTGACATGTAAACACAGCAATTTACCTTACATTATTGTAATTTAGCAGACACTCCTATCCAGAACAACTTACATAGGTTACAATTTAATTTTTTTAATACCACCCATTTATACAGCTGAATATTTTACTGAGGTAATTTTTAGGTTAAGTGCCTTGCCCAAAGGTACAACGGCAGTGCCCCAGCAGGGAATCAAACTGGCAACCTTTCAGTTACCAGCCCTACTCACTACCACTACACCACACTCCAATTCTGCTCTGATTTCCCAGCTATGAAACCTATTACTATCTCTGAGGCACTGCTGTGAAAGGTTTAAGCATGCAACGCACTCAATTAAAGACATTCATGTGAATTCAGTTTTTTGAGCATTGCAATAACAGCTCAGCTTCCTAGACTACAGTTCAGTAACACCACACTGGATTAACTGGACAGGAAATTACTTGTGTCGTTTTACTACCCCTTAATGTTCTACTTAAATGACGGCACCTGGAACAACACTGTCACCAAGGTAGATGTGACGACTGCTGTCTGCTGCTCTTGTTCCAGATCGACGGGACAATGGAGAACTGGGTGTTCGAGCTTGCGGCTGCGCTGATGTCCACCCTGAGAGACGTCAATGTGGCCATCGTCGACTGGCTCTCCCTGGCCCACCAGCTGTACCCCACTGCTGTGCAGAACACCCGGGTGGTGGGCCGGGAGGTGGCCCAGATGCTGGAGTGGCTGGAGGTGAGAGTCCGGACCAGACGGGGGCGCTCTCTGAGGGACAGTGGGGAGTGCTGACAGACCTTGCACATGCAAGCCAGACATGTGGGCTTTAAAGAATTAAAATGCGGGGAATTGTCCTCCAAACAAGGCCCTAGACCTTGCTTTCCCAGTGCATTATGCATCTGACCTTCGCACGCGCACCATACTGCAAATAAACCACGCAGTGTGACCTTTGACCTTTCTCACGTTTCAGCTCAGCGGTTTGCTCAGCAAAGGCAAACTCTTCAGCTGAAACATGAAAACATTTCATGGAACGCGCACATTTCTGATTGGACAGCCTTTGTCACCTGCCCCTCTCCCCCAACCATTCCAGATTCACCTGATCAATGCAAGGCTACAAGGACTTAATTATCTCTCGTGTCCATGACAGGAGTTTTCCCAGTTCCCCATGGCCAAGGTTCACCTCATCGGCTATTGCTTGGGTGCTCATGTTTCGGGATTAGCCGGTAGTTACATCACTGGACCCGGGAAAATAGGACGGATCACAGGTGGGAAGAGCCCTGATTCTGTGCCTATGAAGTAGCACAGCAAGTGCCTATGAAGCAGCAAGTGCCTATGAAGCAGCACAGCATGTGTCTTTCTGGTGACAACTGTTTACAAATTCATTACCAAAAGAAAAGGTACAGTATTTAAGACTGGAAGCAGAATTTTTGCCTGATTTTCCCAAATACATGTCACCCTGTGTGTGTTCAGCTCTTGAAACTGTACAAAAGCCAGAAAGATACTGCAATACAGCAAGGTGACTGGCAGTCTCCCTCTGCCATAGTACAAAACCCTCTAGAGCTCAAATAGGTTTAGCAGGTTTCACATCTGACCATGCTGTGCTGCAGTCATTCTGATTTAATTACTGTGAACAGTTTATGAATGCCTGAATTTTAGCAGGTTTGACATGATGGTGTAGACTTAAAAGACTGTCACCCAACTTCAGGTATGGTTAGTCTGGTTACAAGTATTTTTTTTTCAAACACTGTGCCTGATGGTGTGATTCTGCTACACGTTTTCTCAGTCTCTACCAAGTCACATGGTGGCATTCCTATAGCTTTTGAATCTGAAGCCATCACAGACTGCATCTCCAAACGTTATACGCTGCAGTTGCTGAACTCATTGGAGATTCTACTTGTCATTGTTCTCACCTCAAGGGTAATGCATTTGCAACAGTTCGTCTTCCCACGCTGTGGGAGTCGATTCCATTTTAAATTTTCATGTAAGGTGCACTTGGCTCGGTCTTAATTCGCAATCAGGATCTGTTGAATGGCCCCGGATGACTGTCTAGCTCTAGGATATGTGAGGAAGTTATGCTTCGCTAGTGCTTCAGATTTACCGCTGCAGACAGCCTGCACAGAGACAAAAGGGCTGAATCGAATCTTTCTCTCGGTCTGCAATTTCTGATTTCACTTTACTTGGTTTGTTTTTGTGTCTCTGCAGGATTGGATCCCACGGGCCCGCTGTTCGAGGGGATGTCCCACACTGACAGGCTGTCCCCTGACGACGCCAAATTTGTGGATGTCATCCACACCTTCACCCAGCAGCACATGGGACTCAGCATGGGTATCCAGCAGCCAGTAGGGCATTTCGACTTCTACCCCAATGGGGGGACCTTCCAACCAGGATGCCAACTAAGCAACCTGTTCTATCACTTATCACAGTATGGACTGAATGGTAAGTATCACGGGGGACTGGATGGCTGGCACACACACACAGACTGCATACATATGTGCATGTACACACACACAAATACAGAGTAGACATGCACACACACACAGACTGCACAGACACATATGCATGCATACACAAGCACACACACATACTCACCCACACACAAGCACAAACACAGACTGCAGACGTATGCACACACAATTATATGCATGCATACAAATGTGTGAGTACATACACATGCAAACACACATGCACACGTATGCACATGCGCGCACACACAGAAAACAATCTTAAATATTCAAATTCAAATTTTCACATTTATTTGAAATGTGTAATTTCTCCCTTCTTCCCCCATTCATTCCTTCACTGACAATGGGTGGTGCTCTGAATTCAGATTTAAGTTAAGTATTTAAACTAAATCAAAGAAAAACATATAAAGCAGAGTTGGCGACATAGAGTATTTTCCAGCATGTGATAAGTCATAAGATATAATGATAAGACTAATAGCTGTGTATAGACATACATCAGTGTTGTTTAAATAAGGTGCAACACTCAGCTAGTCTGAATAATGGTAGGAAGTGCAGCAGGAACTCATGGCTAAATATCCAGCAGTGCTGAATCTGAATCAGAAGACTATAAAGTAAACAAGGGAGGGATCTTGATGTTGACGCGCCTCTTTTATATGAAAAGGCAAAGCCACATTAAAGCAGCTGTCATCCTGACACCATAATTATGTGGATTTTTCTCCGGATTCTTCACTGTTCCTCATTGCCTGGAGGGCATAAAATCTAATCATGGAAATCATGAAGTGGAATGGGTTTGCCTGAAAGGCAGTCCTCACATCCCCGAGATAATGTAACGTCCCTTTCCCCTGGGGAATGACAGGGTATTTTGATTTGGTTTGATTTGGTTTAAATAAAGGAAAACAACAGAATTAGATCAAAAGACTGAATACTTACTAAAAAGATCAGAACCCAGTTTGTATAACTACCTATTCCCTAAAGAATACAGTCTTCGATTGCTTCTGCTTTGGACACAATCAGCCTTTCACTGGTGTCTGCCCAGCTCAGCTGTCACACAAAGAGTCCCTGTGCTTTAACTGCGACTGAGTGATTCACCCAAGGAAAATGTACACATTTCAGCTGATTAAACTTGAGTGGATGGTTGTAAGAACACTTCACCGTGACTGCATTTATTTTTATAGCTAATTCAAGTGCTGTGTTACAGCTATTTTCTTAAACTCATTTATTTTAATATTTAAAATATAATAATAAATAATAATAAAATATAATATTTACAGCAATCTCCCAAAATAATCCATGCTAGAAACCTGTCATATTAGTACTAGTTGAGGCTGAATACTTAACACTACTGAATCCAGTCTGCTCATGGCAAGTCACAGAGGGGCTTATGTGACATTTCCTTTATTCTGAATTCCTCGGAAGGCTCTTGTTAGATTGGGACGAGGGAGGGAAAAAGACTCTGCCGAGACCGTCAACTTTTATAACCCCTCATTTCAATGGCAGGCTTCCAGCAGTCTGTCAAATGCTCCCACGAGCGATCCGTCCACCTGTTCATCGACTCCCTGCTGAACAGAGACAAGCGGAGCACGGCCTACTGGTGCAAGGACGAGAGCTCCTTCGAGAGGGGCGCCTGCCTGGACTGCCGCAGGAACCGCTGCAACACGCTGGGCTATGACGCGAAGAGGGTGCGCACGGGGGCCAGCAAGAGGCTGTTCCTCAAAACCCGTGACTCCCAGCCCTACAAAGGTTAGCGCATTCTCCGAGCCTCACAGCCATAGGAGCCCGCTATCACCGTCTCTGCCACCTTAATCCAGCCAGACTCTGTTAGAGACCTCCACAGTGAGCTGCTAGCCTCTTGTGACAAAAGGTGACCACTCTTAATAGATGAGACTTTAGGGGGTTCATACTAGCTGAGAGACAAGTTGAAACTGAAGCAAAGAGGAGCAAAGGTTGCACTTGGCTTAAATGAGAATTCAGTGTTAGTCCTCTTTAAATGTTTTGTTGCTTGGTTGTAAATGATTTAGTTTGTCTGAAAGCTTGTTGGTGTTTTGTTACTGAACATCCACATTGTCCAAAAACACTTAGAAGTGTCAAGAGCTCATGCAGGATCAAAAGATAACCCACCCTTTTAAATGAGCAAGCAACCATCTTCTTACTGGGAACTATGTCTACACAGCATTCTGTGTCATTTAATATTATTAGAGAAAATTTGGTTGGACTGGCCCCGGTGGTGAGTGTCTCTGATTGAGTAAACCTTCGGGAATGAGGTGGGAGGACAGGGATTTAGAAAGCTGAGACTGTCTCTTGATTGAAAAAGACATAATCTGCTCCCTGTGGACCTCAGCCAATAAGAGCCACTTTAAGGCCTCTCCACCTTTAAAGCCCATTGAGGCCTTTTCGCCGTGTAGCAGCTGGTGTTCACTGGCCCTCGATGACTTCTCAGGCAGTGTTTACTGATCTCCAGGAATGGGTGCGCATATAACTCTCCCCTGCTCATGCGATACCCATAATGCCCCTATCTGCACCCCCAAGCTGTCCAGGACTTGCACTGTGCAGGGCGTATGTCATGTGATGGCTGTTGTTGTCAAAGGCGGGGTGTGGAAAGTGGCATTAAAAGAGAGCTTCTGTTCTTTCTTCCCTTCCCTCTGTGTGTTGCAGTTCATCACTATCAGCTGAAAATGCAGTTCATCAACCAGGCGGAGCACAATGAGCCGTCACTCACAGTCTCTCTCACCGGGACTCGGGGGGAGACCAAGAAACTGCCCATCGCTTTGTGAGTGCCTCCACCTGCAAGACTCCGGCCCAGTTACACAGCGCCGTCTTTTCCTCTGATACCTAACCCTAAAGCTGTGGCACCCGCGGGTCTAACCTTCTAAAGACAGGAGACCACTCCCTGCTGCTGCACAGCAGCTGCTGGATGCTAGGATGCTAGCGGTGCCCATTGCAAGAGGGAAACATTTAAGCAGACATGATAGAACAACTGAAGTGTGTGTAAACGCAAGCAGCGTGCATCTGTGAATTGGGGAGGACTCTTGCAGGAGTGGCAGTATTAATAATGCAAGTATGTGCAACTCAAAAGAATGTCCTCCCTGATAGAAAGTGTTCCAAGCAGCTATTAGCTGCTTACGCAAGGAGGGATTCTGTGCTGGCCAGATCCTCCTACTCTGTTCTGTCTTGGTTTTCCTTTAGCTGCTATGGGTCTCCTCCCCCATTTGCATGGGGGAAGGGAGAGCAGTCTCTCCCAGCTTTAACGGGCAATAATGAATGGCCCCAGGCCATCTTAGCATGAGCACGCACACACACACACACACACACACACACACACGCACACACACACAGGAATTATTTACAAGCACTATGTAGGAAAAAACAGTTGCAACAAAAATAGAAACTGGAAGGAGAAATCTACAGAGGCCATCATTATTACACCATATGTGAATGTGGTGCACATCAGACACGGAGTTGTGCACACGCGTGTAAACACATTCCATGCCCTCTGTTACACTACGTTCTCACTACATGTGTGTTGCATACAAAGAGGGAAAACCTTTTATGCCACACTGAGATTGGAACAGTATTTGTAAAACAATTTCAGATATGAATTTTGAACTGTTATTCTTTGCCTTGCATGGGTTAAAAAGCAGTTTAATCATTGTGTGAATACATACCACTGCAACTCACACTCTGGGTGCTAGCTATTGAAAACCTTCTTTTTCTTTTTTTTCCCCTCAATTTTATGCAGGGAAAATGTAATGTAAATGCAAATGTGAAAGAGAAAGAGAAAGATGCAAAATCCAAGCTTTCTTTTTCAATTTTTTCCTGCCGTAACATTATAGAATTGAATTTCATGGTGAAATATTCACATCTGACTTAATCTCCTGAAACAAACACACACAGAGTGATGACGAAGTTCACCTATGAAACCCTCACTCTCTCTGCATTCTCCCCCCCCTCTCTCCCCGCTCAGCACTGAGAGGCTTTTAGGTAACAGGACCCACTCCTTCCTGCTGACCCCGGACACAGACATCGGGGAGCTGATGGTGCTCAGGCTGCACTGGCAGGGCAAGGCAGCACTGGCCAACGTGTGGAACAAGATGCAGACCATCATGCCCTGGGGCAGCGAGAGGAAGAGGCAGGAGCTCATCGTGGGCAGGATACGCATCAAGACAGGGGACACGCAGAAGAAGTGGGTACCAGTGAGATGGGCATGTGTAGACACCAAGGTGTGGGTGTGGGGCTAGGCAAGGCTAGGCTAGGCTAGGCTAGGCTAGGCGGCAGGGCAGGGCAGGGCAGGGAGTCGGGTGCCTTGGCAGATCGGTTTGTTTAGAGTGTTAATTGTTTTTGTAGTTGGTTAGCAAGCTCTGAAAAAACAGGAGGACATTTCTGTCCTTCCCTTGACAGTAATGTTACACAACAATGGCTGATTACAGATGCACTACAACTTCAGTTACATAATCAGACTAGAAACAACTGAATAAACTGTATAATGCATGGAATCCCAAAGGCGGATATGAGATTAGCCTCCGACTGACGTCCAGGTTACAATGAAGTCGTGTCACAGTGGAGCCATTGAGAAAAGCACATCACTCTGCCAAAAGATATTTTAGCATGATCTCAGCTGGCGAGAGGGACCGGGGGAACATTACAAAGAACGTAGAACCACTGAGCTTTTAGCTGCCATGCATGCTACGTTGATCTTTTAAATTCACCCATGCAAGAATACATCCAAATGCGCATCTTGGGCTCTCTATTCCCTTCAGGAGCCTCTCAGCGCGTGTCTTTGCGCATGCACAGATTTTCCCACATGGGGCTGCTCATTGACGTAAAACAAACATTTACAATCCTCAGGTATTTAGTATTCAATGTGACCATTCCTAAACCCTAGAGGGGCATTTCATTTGTTTACCCGTAATTTGCTCACATCTTTTAAAACAAGAAGTCCGCAAATTACCTTTTTATGTATTTAGCACCCTCTAGTGTACGACGTGTTCAAATACATCTATAAATTGAAAATCAGTTGGGAACGTGACGTTACACTTTGATTTGACAAATATACGTTGTATTTTTGTACTTAGGTGATCTCAAATGAATATGCCGTCACCTTCCTAACGATATATTACACTTAAACAAATTATTAGAAATAAAAGCATCCAGGCAAGTCAAATAGAAATTCCAATGTGGTCCGGGGTATTAACCCTTGTACTGCCTCTTTTAAATCTATGTTTCAGGACGACGTTTTGCCCCAGGACGAATGATGATACGCACATTCAGCCGACACAGGAGAAAGTGTTTGTACGGTGCGAGGAAGGTCGGCAGAGACCACAGCGGAGGCGAATACACAGCTAATTCCCCTGACACATGCGAGTGATGTTACGACGAATGAGTACTCCATCTACTACCCTTTAATCACTGTATTGTATTTTTTAAGGGTGGTGAAAGATTTTTTGTATGTACATTTTCTTTTATTTTTTGAACCGTGTCCATGTTTTTTTGATCGTCCATGTCTGCATTATGTCTTTTGTCGATGGTGTTACCAACTAAACGAACTCAAATGATTGTGAATCGTTGCACATATGCACCAAAAGGGTGCGCCACTTACGCATCTCGAGAGATGCTGGTTTTTGCGGTGAAGTCAACCGCCTTATATCCGGTAACCTCTGCCTGATCAAGAAAACCTCTGTTGTAAATACCAATGTCGTAAATGACTGCCGAGGCAATAATTATTTTGACGTAACACCATAACACAACCTAAGAAAGGAGAAAGGAGGCCCGAGTTTACTTTAAACCAAAGTCTATACAAAAAGCATTCACAGCAAAAATACATTGATGCAATTCACACAGAAAAAATTACATTGTAAATATATTCTTCATTGGTAAATATGACAGGCAAGTCTGACGACTGCTATCGTAATAATATTCTTTATTTGCTGGTATTTGCCTCATGAAGCAGTCATTCAAAAAGGACAGAGATTTGCCAGTGGTAGGACTATTTCTGAACACATGCCAAACGAAGAGAAAGATTCATCCTTCCTTTCCACACCGCCATCATCGATTTCATGAAATAGGACAGGCTGTAACAGCGCGTTTATCAGGATCGCCCGTCTCTCCGCTGGTGTCAAGGAGTAACAACACAGGGCTATCTGATCTGACCTTTTCAACAGCTCCACTCCTCTTCCCTTTGCTCAGTGTTTCTCTAATCTGAGGCAGCCGTGGGAAGATCAAGCTTCTGCCTGCCTTGCTTTGAAGGTAGAATTTCTCCTTTGAAATCCTTACATGTGATGAACTCATATTCAGCATATGACAAAATATATTTTTATGACAATATATTTTTTAAAGGCCAATCACTGGGAACATCATTATAGGCCAATTTTCCACCACATAAACCAGGCATGAAGGTACACAGATGGAGCATGTAGTTAGCAGGTTGATTCATTTAACTTGTGAATCTTATTTGCAAGAAGAATTTTTTGAACTTCTTGATGCTCTCAAAGGGAACTTGAATGGTTGTTTTTTTTAAAAACACATTCATTCTCAAGAGTTGGTCTACTGCCTGAACCAGCCACATAGGCCTGGACAGTTAAAGTTGATTCCACCCATGCGTTTCTTTTCCAGACTTACAACACACACACACACACACACAGTTTAAGGCAACCTGCCACCCACACCGAGGAGCTGCACACTCTGCTGCAGTCATGTTTGTACGGATGCTGAGAGACCAGGGGTTAGTGCACGTCCCCGGGGAGCAGGGCTCTTGCGGATGGAGTGCCAGATTAAAGACAGGCTCGCACCTGGTGACCGCAGGCAGGCAATCTGTCTGACCACGACCTTGGCAAGTGCAGCCCTTGTCAAGGGTCTCTCTGCAGTCTTTAGCTGCAGATGGAGAATGTTTAGCACATGCGGTGCAGTACCTCTACAACTGATCACCACAGTTTTACCAAACAGTTCACCATACTTTTACCAAACGTATAACAATCACCACATCTTTACTAAACATATAAAAATCACCATTCGCTAACTACTTTCACAACAGTATCAATACAGCATTTAATACTACCCGTCCTACTGTGACTACATTAGTATGCAAACTAGTATCTTTTATAAAACTGTACAGTGCCAAATGACATAAGTGCCAAGATTCTTGACCAGTAAATTTGCAGAATGCGGAAACGGATGCAGCGCCTCCCAACACCGCAAATGCAGATCACGTTACGAAATGCAACGATCAGGGAGCCCCATTTAAAATCCGAGTGGGCACAGCGAAGAGCCCCTGCAACGGGAGATAAGCCGGCAGTGAAGGGGGCTGGCTCGCGAAAACAAGGCGCTCCGGCGGAGACAGAGAGCGTTAATTTGCGTCGCGCACGGGTGTTAGGGGCAGGCTGCATACAATAAGCCCTGGAAGAGCCGAGGAAGTACAGAGGCTGCCGCGATTACGACTTCAGCGGCTGCCACGGCAACTCGGCAGATACCCTGGGGCTTCGCTCTATATACAAATCCGTATAATGATTAATGAAAGTAGCAGTAGCATTTGCCTGGATGCAGAGGTCTCCACGGGCACTGTTAATCTGTAATTCACATTACTGCCTACTTACACCTGCAGACAGACTTTTACATCAGAAAATGGAGAGAAAAAAAAAATTATTCCCAAACGCCTCCCCAAAAAGGGAGAACACATGCAGCACCAGTTTGTGGAACCACAGGTTTTACAGTTACTGCGCGATGATTGAAGTGGACCTGGAAATGTGTGTACAAAACAGAAGAGGAAAAGTACAAGGACAGACATTTTGGTCCCACAGGAAGCACTGTGCTGTTTCAGAGAGGCAAGCTGGCCATTTCAGCTGGACCGCAGCTATTACAGCATCCATTAAAATGAGTGGTGTGGTCAGCATACCTTGGAGAGGTGTGTGTGAGGTGTGTGTGTGTGTGTGTGTGTGTGTGTGTGTGTGTGTGTGTGTGTGTGTGTGTGTGTGTGTGTGTGTGTGTGTGTGTGTGTGTGTGTGTGTGTGTGTGTGTGTCAGCTACACGCACACACACCGTGGAGACCGCATACTGTGCATCCACTGAGTTGGCTTACTTGTAGACAGGGGTTTCATCAGCTCTTTCCCAGAACACCCACATCCATCCCCCACACAAGCACTTAACAAAAAACTAATAAAAGGAAAAGTTTTATCAGGGGAAAAAAACAAAACAACAACAAAAAAAAACTTCTAACCACCTCAGGGACATGCCTCTTAATAAATCTGTCAAAACTATTTTGATCAATTCTATTTTTATTAATGCATTTCAAGTACTTCAAAAAAAAATTACATACCTTTGCACAATACTTTTTGCATTTTTAGTAAAAATTTTCCAAAGTGAACCAAAATAAAAAAAAAAAAACAAAAAAACAGAAAACTGTAGTACTGTATAAAACACAGCGGACATTAAAATCAGACAGTAGTATTAGACTTTTTTCATCTTGTAATCTTTCTGCTTACATCACCTACCACATTTCAACTCAAATTGGACATTTCAGTGCACGTTTTTCTCTCAAAGACTTACCCAGATTTATGAAAAGGAATTAAAATTTCAGGCACCCCCACCCCCCCCACCCCCACCCCTACGAATTCACCCGGTCCCTACCACAGGATAACAAAGACAATAATGAGAAAAATATTAAGTCTATCGCACTCCAATGAGCTTTACTAATGACGAAAAGTGATGAAAAACATAATATTCTTTTTATTATCCAGCACAAACCCCATTCCAACCAGCACAATACAAAACAAAAATACATTTCAGAACCAGGGGAGGACTTCATTTTGTACATCTCTCTTCTGTCACCCGACTGAACGTAGCTTTTTCTGGAATTCATATACAAAAAAAAAAAAAAAATAATAAGCTGACATTATACATGTATAAAAACGCCTGTTGTCTCCAGAAGGAAGTAAAGTGAATTCTCCGCGTACTGCTGTACAAGTTTGTGAAGAAACAGTTCTGGTGGTGGAGTCCCTGTGGACAGGCATGGCTTCCGTGTGGGTCCACAGCGTTTCCTCCGGGTGAACTCCCTGATGAACTGGATGCAATGAGTCCGCTCTTTAACTCCTGCGCTAGCGTGTCGCCGGGCACCAAAGCAAAACGCTAATTCGGATCGGGGAACAAATGGGGGAAAAAGAGACTGCTACGTTTTGTCTCGGCCCACGCGGGAAACGGTGAAACCGCTCAGTGACTCGGTGTCGGCCGTCAGCGATGCGCGTGCTGTGAAGAAACGGGCTCTGAAGCTGGTGGAACGTGTGAGTCGATCGCCTCCGGGGCGTCCGGATTGAGCTGGTCTATAGTCTGGCTCTCCAGAGCCTGTGCAGACGGGAGGAAAGAAGTAGCGCCGGTTTCGTAAAGCGGTTTCCTCGGATCTCCCAGGACTTCACCTGTTCAGAACCGCAGCCGGTCGCTTTGGGCGTCACCGCCTCACCTGATTGGCTCACAACTCAAATTTCACCATCTCAGAACAGGTGCTGAGCGCAGTCGATTGTGGGCGGGGATGGGGGGGGTGGTACTGGGGGATAATGTGGGCGGGGTTTCTCCCCCCACCAATCAGGCACGTCGCTCACCTCTTCGATCAAAGCCCATGGTACAGCATTAGTTTCTTTAGCGGGAGAGCGGCCTCTGATTTCATTCATCTTTTCCAATTAAAAACGTACATAAAATCTGGGGCTCGGATAAAGGGTGGGGGTCATAAAACAAAGGTCGAGGTCAATGGGTAGCTGGGGTACAAGGAAAAGGGCGCCAAACACATCAGAGAATTTGGACTTTGACTGGTTGTCTCGTCCGTCTCCAAGATGACCCTGCGTGTGCCGTAGCCAAGCCTACTGCCGGGCTCTCCCCTCCCTCACCACTTTTAGAACAAGGGTAACAACTCTACACTCAATCAATACATCTCCTCTATATATACAAATAACTGCATCCACGAAAGAAGAGAAAGAAAAACACAACGCTAAAAAAAGCAACTGAATAGTGAGGTTCAGTCAGTAAAACAACATTGTCTGGAAAACAGGATCTCGTAAACTGTTCCGCCACACATTCACTCCTCCTGCCCTCACACGCTTTGCGTCTCCTGTTTCAGGGCACCCAATAGTGGGTTCCTTAAAAGCAACCTCTCACTCTTCACATCTTACATAGCTTTCAGTAACTGCATGCTTGTCTCCGCTACAGAGGAACATTGCTTTGTGCGAGAAGTCAGCCATTTTTGATGGAATGTCTATAATGAGGACTAGCGTGGTTGCCTCACTGATGTTTTTCTACCCCCTGCAATCCCTTTTGGTCAAAACCCTTCCCCTTCTAAACCCCTACCCCCATTTCCCCGTGTTTCCAGTCGGGACCCTGTGATTGGCTGGATACGGCGTGACCTCATGCGGTGAGATTGTTCGACAAGTGCAACTCAAGCACTCCCCCTGCTGGACGCGAAGCACTCCTCCTCACCCCTCCAGTCACAGTGGGAATGATCAGCAGACACACTCGTCTGCTGTACTTAGTGGTTTTTATCGATTAACGGAAAAGAAGGGCAGCGCGTCAGGAAAAAACAAATCGTGGTTCAGGGAAAAAAAGAAGACAATATATGCAATATAATGAAGTAAAAACAAAAACTCCTTCTCTCCTAGCCTTACGTTTCTCTCTCTGCAAACAGGCAAATATACACAGGGCCATCCCATCGACTGCTCCGCAAATGAGATCAAACTAACACGTCTAGGACCTCGACAATCTTGCAGGAGTAACTCTGAAAATGTCGATGGGAAGCTGCCACGCGTTCATCTACTCGACCCTCAGCCCTCCCTCCCTCACCCCCTCCCCTGCTCTCCCTGCACATTAGCCTTCCTGGAGCTTTTTCTATAAGGTTTTTTTTTCCTCTTTTCACAACTAATGCAATTTACACCCTGGCAGCTGCGAATCAATCACGTGACAGGAGTCAGCAGGGTGAGGGCTCTCGATCGCAGCTGCTGTAAAAGGCATCAGGAGGTCTCACCTCTGCCCTAACATCCGTCCCCCTCCTTTCTTTTTTGTGTTTTTTTTTTTTTTTTTTTTTAAATCCTGAGAGTGTCAATTAAAACAGTAAGTCATCTTCATCAAACAGCAGAAAGGAAAAAAAAAAAAAGATCCATTTTTTATCTTATGATACAATGGAAAAAAAAAACCTCTATATTGCGATATCTGTACAATTGCACGCAGAAAAAGAATGCGTATGCATTAGAAATAAAAGCCTGCGTCGTCGTTCTGTTTTAGACGATGTTAATTACATTGGCAATTAAGTCTCTTCCACTTGGGAGATGGTCTCTCTTCCTGGCCTTTGATTGGCAGCAAAAACCCCTGTCACCTGCAGTCATGGGTTTATGTGGGGTGGGGGGTAGGGAGCTGGGGGGTGGGGTTAAATCAAAAAGGGAACAAAAGACAACATAATAGGGAGAAATGTGCTGAAAGAACACCACTCCTGACTCCTGAAAATAAAAAGCCTGAAGGGAAACAGAAGAGGTAAAGAGACCGCACTACGATGGAAACCAGTGGCTCTTCCTTCCCCCACTGACAGCTGTTGAAACACAGATGTGGCGTTCATTGCTGGCTCAGAACTGTGGCGTGTGTCCGCCTTTTTTCCTTTTTTTTTTTTTTTTTTTTTTTTAAACTGTCATGTTATCCGTTAAAATCGGTTGGTTTGAACAGTTGCAGTTCATGGATGTGGGTGGAGCGGGGTGGGCGGGGTTTAGGGGGGGAGGGGGGAGGGGCGATGACTGGTACAGGTAATTCTTTGGAGTGAAGTTTTCCCACTGTAGGCACTAGGAAGAACCAAGGCAAAGAGCGGCCGGCCTCAGCGTCTCATCTGGCCCATCTGATAGTTCTCTCGGGGCTGGCGGTGGTGGCGCTGCGGCTGGGGCTGGGGTTGGGTGTGCTGCGGTCTCCTCCTCTTCAGCGTGCCTGCGGGGGGGGGGGAGGGGAGGGGTTACTCCAGCACACCCACAGGGTACCTGCACCTCACTGAGGTCACACTGTAGAAGACTATACAGACTTATGTAGACTTTAACTGGCCAACCACTGTGTGGCATTGGTTTGGAGCAACGTGATTGGCTTGGGTCTTGATAAGGGCCTAGACTATAGACCTGTATGGGGATGACCTGTCTGTCTACCTTCCCTTTGGATTCACCGGCCCACCTGACTCCTGTCCATCTCACGCTCCTCTCTCTCTCCATTTCTCCTTCTGTGTGTACATCTTGTTCTGTCTCTTCCCACTGGCCCTGCCTGTCTCTCCCTGTCTCTCTTTCCCTCTGTCTTTTTCCTTCTCTCCTGGTCTGCCTTCCTTTTAGAGTTGAGAAAGAGGTCACACCATGTTCCTTTGCTGTAGGGCTGCTAGTTAAATGCTATTTCAGCAGCGGTCTCTGGCGGGTGCTCACCTGGCAGGGGTTTGGGCGGGGGCAGTTTGGGGTTGCTGCTGGGGGTGTGGACACTGCAGATCTTAATGAAGCCAGCCATCAGCATGATGAGGGCGATGCCCATCAACAGCACTGCCCACCAGTGAGCCTGTAACACACAGGCACATACAGAAACAGACACACACGTGCACATAAACACAGAGGAAAACCGTGAGGAGCTGGCTAAGAATGCTGCAGGAACAACAAAACATTTCTACAAAATAAAAACTGCATGTATGTATGCAATTCATGCTATGGCCAATCTGTTCACATATGAAATTAAGTGGTGTTTATTTTTCCTGAGAACATGAAACAGAACACTCATACTAGTATATAATATATACATTGTGTATATAGCAGTATGCAGTACAGCAGTGTAGTATAGTGGTATGGAGCAGGGGTCATAACCCAAAGTTTGCCAGTTGGATTCCCAGAGTGGCCACTGCTGTTGTACTCTTAGGTAAAGCACTCAACTCAGACTGCCCCAACTTAATATCCAGCTGGATACATGGGTAACACATGACAACTAAGCTATGGAATTCCCTGAATGTTCCTTAGCTCTTCTGCAACAACAGATCAGTTTGAAGTTTCAATGCTCTACACCCCACACCCTTTCAAGGGCAGGCACAGGGCCTGAGCAACATGCACTGCTTCACTCCCTGTGCTTCACTCCCTGTGCTGACAGATCTGCAGCGATAGGCCGGCCCTCTGCCCGGGACCCCAGACACTTGCCACTATCCACTCGGCGATGTTCTCGTAGAGCTCGGGGTTGAAGATGGCCTTCTTGAGCCGGGCCAGCGGCCCGTCGGCGTCCACCAGGCGGCACTTCATGAACACGTCGCAGTAGCCCTTGAAGTCGTTGCAGGGCGAGCCGGGCTGCAGCGTGGTGACCTTCTTGTTGAAGAAGCGGGCCCACTTCTCTGAGCCCGTGCTGCTGCAGGTGTTGGGCTTCACTGCAAAGGGGGGATAACCCAAACACACAGGACGGTTACACACCGTCTCCCTTCTTATTCTGGACTGTACCATGGGTGCATTTTAGCTCTAAATTCTCTTTGCATTTATGGTTTTATTTTGGAGGCTTCTATGATATAAAACAAGTGTTACTCCTGTACTGGAAACAACTGTTACTCCTGTTCTTGAAACCCACAGCATGAAATGAGAATGACACATCACATGTAATTCTCGGCCATCTGGAACTGTGTCTGAGCTTGTGAAAGACAGCAGGGAGGTCTGGAAGGTGTAGAGGAGGGGGGGTTTGTGAGGGTGGTGTAGAGGAGGAGGAGGAGGAGAGGGCAGTGTTATAAGAGAAGGAGAGGAGAGGGTGGTGTAGAGGAGGAAGAGAGGAGAGGGTGGTGTAGAGGAGAAGGAGAGGAGAGGGTGGTGTAGAGGAGAGACAGAGAGGTCGTGGTGGTGTGGAGGAGAAGGAGAGGAGAGGGTGGTGTAGAGAAGGAGGAGAGGGCAGGGTGGTGCACGTGCAGCAGGAAGGTGTGTGGGTGTAGAGGACGAGGAGAGGGTGAGCAGGAAGGCGTGTGGGTGTAGAGGAGGAGGAGAGGACAGGGTGAGCAGGAAGGCGTGTGGTTGTAGAGGAGGAGGAGAGGAGAGGGTAAGCAGGAAGGCGTGTGGGTGTAGAGGAGGAGCAGAGGAGAGAGTAAGCAGGAAGGCGTGTGGGTGTAGAGGAGGAGGAGAGGAGAGGGTAAGCAGGAAGGCGTGTGGGTGTAGAGGAGAGGGGCACTCACTCCTCTCCATGCAGCACACGTGGCAGAGCTCGGTGTCGTCTTTGCCGTCCACGCTGGCGCAGGTACACACCTCCAGCCCGTACTTCTCACAGATGGAGCCAGAGCAGCCCTGGAGGGAGGGACAGAGAGAGGGATGAGCTATACTCCCCATACACACACGCACACGCACGCTAACATGCTCTCACACACACATGCACACCATCCATCCGACTGACCACACATACACACACATGCATGGACACAGACACATGCACGCGCACACACACGCGCGCACACTGACACACGCACGGCGGTGAGCTGCCTCTCTGCTCCAGACGCATCACGCTCCTCACCATCTGCCCCACACACACACACTGTCACACCCGCAGACGCCGTCAGGGGGGACGGGCGGCCTGGGTCGGGACAGCTGCCTCCAAACTGCACACTGCACCCAGATCCCTGCTGCCATCCGCCCACAGACAGGCGGGCACGGGCGCACACACAAACACACACACAAACAAATACACACGCATATGCATATGCGCACACACAGACACACACAGGCCCACACACACAGGCACAGACAGACAACACACAGGCACAGACAGACACACACAAACAGGCCCACAAGACAGGCCAACACAGCCTTGTCTGTGCTCCAAAATCACGGTCTGGAGAGGAAAGCACTAGCACACAGGACCAGTTGAGGAACACAGACGCACTCTCCCGTGGCAGGAGTGGAGTTGGCCTTGGGCTTGAGGTGGGGCACTGGTCTCCCCGAGGCCCCGTTGGCCACATGCGGAGGTGGGCACGCGAGGCCCGTTGCACTCCTCCCGGCACCTCCCGCACTTCTCGTTCATGACTTGTAGCCGCACTCGGGGGTGCAGCAGGGACCCTGGCTGGGGCTGATGGGGGAGAGGAGGGGGACACGTTCAACACCCCTGCCACACAGTGCCTTTGATAATGTGCAACTCTGGCCTCCGCTCGCCTGCACACTTCACTGGGCATCAGAAAGGCTAGCATACTTGCCTGCGCATTTCATTGGGTGTCAGAAAGGCCCACTTACTACTCCTGCACACTTTATTGGGCCTCTGAAAGACACGCCCACTTGCCTGCACACTTTATTGGGCCTCTGAAAGACACACTTACTTGCCTGCACACTTTATTGGGCCTCTGAAAGACACACCCACTTGCCTGCACACTTTATTGGGCCTCTGAAAGACACGCCCACTTGCCTGCACACTTTATTGGGCCTCTGAAAGACACACTTACTTGCCTGCACACTTTATTGGGCCTCTGAAAGACACACTTACTTGCCTGCACACTTTATTGGGCCTCTGAAAGACACGCCCACTTGCCTGCACACTTTATTGGGCCTGTGAAAGACACGCCCACTTGCCTGCACACTTTATTGGGCCTGTGAAAGACACGCCCACATGCCTGCACACTTTATTGGGCCTGTGAAAGACACGCCCACTTGCCTGCACACTTTATTGGGCCTGTGAAAGACACGCCCACATGCCTGCACACTTTATTGGGCCTGTGAAAGACACGCCCACTTGCCTGCACACTTTATTGGGCCTGTGAAAGACACGCCCACTTGCCTGCACACTTTGTTGGGCTTCAGCTTGCACTTCTTGCCGTCGGGCTGGTTGGCGTCGTAGCAGCACTGGTCCTTACACTGGTCGCTGTAGCCGCAGTCACACTCCTCCCCGGTCTCCACCAGGCCGTTTCCACAGATGGGCTGGCCGGACTCTGCACACAGACACACGCACAGGCACAGAGACACAGACACAGAGAACTTGTGAACTCTCTGACAACCTCCCACACAGATGGCTGTTAAAATGAACCAGTCACTTCTGCTTCATGCTGTCTCTCTCTCGCCCCGGTGATTAATGTCGATGGAATAACCTCGATCTAATCTCTGCCCTTCAAGCCAATGTGGACAGAACTAAAACATCTTTCTAAATGTGCAGCTGAGAGCCCACAGCACAAATGGCACTTTTCACATCCTGATGCACACATCTGTTAGATTTCTGTCTGCTGCTTCACACGGCATCTGTACTGGTAATACTGTCGAGCAGCCTCTGGCCCCTCATCGCCTGCAGATGAACCTCCGTTCCTGCGGGGGGCGACCTACCGACGAAGCAGTTGAATCTCTTCTTCTCCAGGACCTGGCTGATGTTGCGCACGCTGCAGACGGAGAACTTGTTGTTGTTGAGCTTGTCTCCAGACGTGGCCCTGGCGTACATGATGTAGTTGCCCTTCTCCTTCAGGTCCTGACTTTTGGATTCCCCAGGGGTGCATTCTATCCCGGAGTCGTGCTGAGGAGAACAGAGAGAGCAAATGACTTTGACATGATTTGTTGGGGTGGAGGTTGTGAGATAGTTTTCCTCTTCTGAAGTTTGTGTGCTTTTTTTTTTTTTTTTTTACTTGGCCTTTCCCCAGTCCCAGACAATGAAAAGTGTCTTCAAAAGGGACAAAGGCAAAAACTTATTTCCTGCTACCCAGCAAGTCACACATTCAGAAGTCTCATGGAGAGCACAGCCTACTTGGTCATAATAAGCCATCACAGCAGCAAGCTTTCCATTAAGATCTTGCTGTATGTAGTGTACAGATTGACACATTTTATCAGACCAGGGTAGTAAATAAACAGATAACATTATATTATATCTGAATATTAGATTATTCAAATACTTGACCACGAAGGTCTTGTACCAGCATTAAAATTAACAAAAAATAAAAAATAGAAAAAAATATCCTTGTTTGACTCTCTTATCAATATTCATGAGCCTGAGCCTAAAAGCACTGCAGAAACAGACAGTTCATTGGTAGTGATTATGATCATGATTAACTGTACTTTCATCAGCTTGGACTAAAAAAGTGGGATTCTGTTATTTGAATATTCAGTATTGGGAAAAGTTAAAGTATTCAAGCTGAAACATTCAAATGGCATATTAATTTTGATTCCCATTAGTGCTCGACGGAGCACCGTTTTCCATGCCATCAGTGAAACGAAGGTACATGTGAGGCCCCATGGCCCCCTCCGCCCCGGCCAGGCACTCACCGGGGAGCCGAAGTTGTGGCCGACCTCGTGGGCGAAGGTGATGTGCGAGACTTTGGGCGGGACGTGGGAGGCGTAGTTCTGCACCGTGATGATGCCCGTGTTCAGGGACTTCTTCTTTCCGTCCGAGTACAGCTTGCTCTTCTCACAGATGCCACCAGAGCTTCCTGCAAGCACAGGGAGAAGAGCCCTTCATCTCACCTGTAGCTCGTAAGGATTAGAAGAAAAACTACACGCACACTTGCGCACACCCAGAGACAGACACGGACACAGACACACACGCGCGCTCAAAGCCTACTGCAAGCCGTCCCCACAGGGCAATTCCTTTCGACGTTTGGGAACACTGCATGCATTGTTCGCGTTGTGCTTATCTGAGTACTTCTGCAGGTGCTGCACAATGCGCCGCTGGGGAAGCTGGGAAAAAAAAGGGAACTCTACGCCAGAACCCTCCTTTTGTGTTCGAGTTTCAGGCTGAGTGTGGGTTTGGATTTGTGCAAAAGCGAGGCTGCAGTTGCTTTTTTTGGACCCCAGCTGTTCCCCGCTGGTCAGGGCTCAGGTCTGGACAGGGCAGGAAGGCCCATTTCGGTTTGACGGCCGCCCCCTCGGCCTCACAGACGGCGCGCGCCGGTAGCCAGGTGTCTCTCAGCTTGAAGGGGTCCCTGGATGAGTGGCATGGGGAGGGAGAAACGGCAGAGGGACCGAGGCACACGGCACAGAGGCAGGCATGTTTCACCCCTCTGCCTCTGTCCCTCTGTCTTAAAAGAAGGACAGATCACCACACTGATCTCAAGTCATGCTTGTCTCGCAAAGCGGAAAACAGGACTCAGGACTGGAGAGAGGAGGTGTGTGACAGCACAGGGGAGGGAGTTCAGGCTCCCTCCCTCTGCTGGCAGCCTGCCTGCGGGCCTCGGGGCTCCCAATTCTGTTTCCGTGCAGCAAGCACGTGCTCCTACCAACGGACACGCCTCTGTGTGAGCAGGGCTGGGGTTTCCTCAGTTTGGGAACTCCACGCTCACCCCCTCTGCGCTCCCGGGCTCGGAAAACCACACCAGGAGCCAGGGGAGCATTCTCCACCCCTGCTGGATCAGCGAGGGCCGTCCAGCAGCCAATCAGCACCAGCCTCGCCAGGTCCAAGCTCGCAGCCACGAGCGCCGGCTGCGGACCAAGCCATGAATCTTGCAGCAAGAGCTGCATCCTTCCAACAACCCTGCAGCTTTGCTTACTGGGACGGAAAACACTGGCAACGCCGGTGTTTCCGTTACTAAATCAAGAGTAAGAATACGGCAACACGGTTAATAGTGCCTGCAATCGTCCAATCAGCTGAGGCCCAGCCCTGAACCTTCACACAGTCCAAAGGCCACCAGCCACCCCTGCCTCACCTGTACAGCAGGTGGCATTTCTACACGCGTCACCAACCTGGCCATTTCCTGTTACAGGCGGTTCAAAGGTGGCAGCTCTCAGTTAGAGCGCACTGTACATCAGTGTATCGGATCACCCCATCACGGCGCCTTACTGTGGACGAGTGGGGAGGACCCTCCGGACGACGCCTCCGTGCTGGCGCTAAGTGATCGGATCCAATAAAGGAGCCATTACCCGGGCCTGACCGGAGGGTCCCTGGTGTCCGCTGGCCCGCGGTCCTGTTCTGGTAAACACAGAGAGGGAGGATTTCCCAGCGCGAGGCGCCGCGGAGAGCGGGCCGCTCCGGATCGATACGCACAGCTCAGGACGCTGCTAATTTGCCCGCATTGATTTCCGCGCTGCTTGCTTTTCAGGGCACGGACCGCACACTCAATTAAGCCCTGCCTGAAATTTACCCTGAACAGCGTGCTCCTAGTAACGCCATGATACAGCAATGCCCGCTCGCTTCGTTTAGGCGAACGGAGGGGTCGTTAGCAACCAGGAAGTAAACTAAACGTTGGCACTGCGCTGATGCACTTCCAGATGTTGGCCTTGGCCAGAATTTGGACCTGTGTGCATCTCCGTTTCACCATGTGGGAGGCTCTGTCGCCCCCTGTGGACAACACTGTAAATGCAGGCTCTTTATTTTTCAGCGCATTGCTTACCTCCCTTCTTCGATAATGAGGGAAGTTCAGTAATGTGCTGAGAAATCACTTAGACCAGCAGCCTTGACTGACAGCAGAGCCAAAACGCGCCGGGAATGACAAAGCCGACAGCCAGGGCGCCTGCGACTGCCGCGGCGCCGGTCTGCTGATGAAGGAGGCGGACGCGGCGTTCTCCCGACATCATTATTTTGTTTGCGGATGAATTATTCATTAGGACACGCGAGTCTGTCTCCACCGCTCCGCCACCGGCTGGCGGGGTCGTTACGGCCTATTCGGAGACCGTCCCATCGACCTGTCATCGCCATCGCCTCCACCTTTGATACTAATGGATAAGCAACCCATGAGAAAGCAAACCAGCCTCCTTCTGAAGAGACAAACCATCACCCTGTTTTTCTCCAACTCTGAGTGTTTATTCAGGAACTCGAGCTGCGGGGACCTCACCGGCTCAGGAGTGGAAATGAGGCCAGCAGGCCTGGTTTACCTGAGGACAGAGCGGCTCCACTGTGAGACTGAAATCGCCAAAAAGTGCTGACGGGGCGCATAACTTTAGGTGCGAGTTAAAACTGGAACAGCAGTGACCCGGGACTCGGTAAATACAGCCGGCTCGAGCCCCGGGATTACATCATGTGCCAAACCACGCACCGTGGCGCGCTGACTCAAACCGAAAAGAGACTCAGAGGATGCTTATGGGGGCTAACGGAGACACTGAGGTGCCTCTGCTAATGTTTAGCATAGCACTGAGCAAAGCACAAATGCTGGAGCAAGGGACACTTGCAGTGCATACTAGATCAATTCTGACTAAGATAAGGGTGATATCCCTCACAACATCATGTTTCACTTCGAAAAGCCTGAGCTGGCTAGTAGATGGTGCCTGCTTCACCCCCGGGATCCTCTGCATGTCTAGCTTACCAAGGCTCCAGTCACGCCTCTTTTTCGGCGGTGCGCGGAGCATTCATACCTGCGGGGGCGCCCACCCAGGCCAGGCCCAGCACGCCGTCGTCGAAGTCCCGGTCGGTGAAGACGTAGGCCAGGCAGTAGTCGTCATGGTTCTGCTCCGAGTTGAGCTCCAGGAACTTCTCCACCCCGATGTTGGCGAAACGGAAGGGGTTGGACTTGTCCCTCTCGTCGTTAGTGGTGTTGATCTGAAAACACAACGAAGGGGTGAGCGAACGAACGAGCAAAAGAACGACTCTTTAAATGAATCAGTGTAGGGATAAGGCTAAAGGGGCGGAAGGGAGCTCCGACCGGGGCACAGCAAAGTGGAGTGGGTGAAGTAATAATGATCTGCGGGTCCCAGAGGACAGCGGTCCAAACCACAGGCAAGACTGTGCATCCACATTTCTTTGTTGTTTGCAGAGGGACTCATTCTAATCCCAGTTAAAGACAGTTCTAGCCAAACAGAGAAATGATTCTAATTAAAACCCAGCCAGTTACCAGCCCCTGCAGACAACTCTCTTCAGAGGCATAATAAATTGATTTTGGAGAAAGCGCACAGCTTCCAAAGTTAAAAGGCACCGGGCACTCACCAGGAGGATTCATGCATTTTATTCATTCTTTCAGCGAGCTCAGCTCAGCGCACTGCGGAAGCGGAGGGAGTCTCCCCCGCCCCATCACACACCCAGTCAACCACACACACACACACACCTCACTCAAATACACACACACACACCTCACTCAAATACACACATGCACCCTCACTCAAGTACACACTCACTCACACAATCACACACACACCTCACTCAAACACAAAAATACACACACACACACACACACACACACACACACACACACACACACACACACACACACACACACACTCCCAGTCAAATGCAAAAACACTCACACAGATACAACCACACACACACACTCTCTGGTCAAATACAAAAACACACACACACATACAACACACACACACACACACACACACACTCTCTCTCTGGTCAAATACAAAAACACACATACACACACATACAACCACACACACTCTCAGTCAAACACAAAAACACACAGATACAACCACACACACCTCACTCAAATACACACATGCATTCTCACACAAGTACACAAACCGGATAGACCCCACACACACACACACACACACACACACACACACACACACACACACACACACACACACAGGTCGACGGCACTCACCCGGATCCTCTTCACCATGAAGCTGATGTTGCGGGTGCCCAGGAAGTCGGTGCTTTGGTAGATAGAGTCAATGGCTTTCACATGACTGGAGATCTGAAACGACAAGGCAAAACTCCAGCCACACGCTTACCAACACTAAGGAAACAAATTAACACCAAATTAGAGTGGACAAGGTGCCGGCCAGGACTCATTAAAAACAAGAATGCAATCAGCACATAAACAGGCCAACAGGTAGGCATTTATAAAGTTCTAATGAAATGAGAGAGGATGGAAAAAAGCTTGTTTTTTATGCAGCTGGCAGTAACGAAGGGGCTTATTTTTTTGGGTTGTGTGCGGACAGATATCCCTGGAGTGGCGCCTTCTTCCTGGTCCTCATTAATCACCCCTGCACCGGGCCCGGCAGAGGGCCGGCTCACTTCCGACGCTTAAACAAAGGCTTCCCGAGCCCTCCTCCCTCCACTGTAACGCGGCCACGCTTCTCACAACCCCAATTATGCTGCCATTTTTACCCATCATCCCACTGCCCAATTATGATGAATGAAGATGCCTGTACAGAGAAGGGTGATTTATGAGGGTTCAGGAGGGGACAAGTCACGCACCCACACGCACACTCTCGCAGACACTTACCTGCACACGCACACACAGACACACGTGCACACTCGCAAACACATACCTGCACAAGCAAAGACACACAAGTGCGTACACACACACACACACACACACACACACACACACACACACACACACACACACCGTGAGACAGATCAAGCTGGAGTGTGAATACTGTACCCCTGCTGCTGTGGGTTATTATTGCTGTGCTCAATGCTGTGATTATTAGCCTTCCAGCTCCTCCTCGGCAGATACTGCTGGAAAAGCTCCCTCCCATTCTGCCGCGCTTCACTTTGAAACCTTTAATCTGCCCCCAAAACGAGACCCACTTCTGCTGAACGCACCCTTTCTCCCGCGCCCCAGTCGTTAGCCATCAAAGCTCCAAGACAAGCTAACTCGTTCCGGGAAAATTAATCAGGTTGGCAACAAGAACAAACACGTAAAATATTTCTAGTACAATTTTTCACATAATGAAGAGCTGGATCTCTCTACCCCTCCTTCTCAATGCAGGGGAGAAGGTGTCATGAGCTAAGGAGGATTCATGAAGGTTTCCTGTTGGTGGCCTGACGGTACCTGTGCGATGACGGCCTCCCTGGTGCCGTAGTATCTGTAGAAGAGGTGGTCGGTCTGGATGAAGAGCTGGCAGGTGTTCTTGTCGGCCTGGGCCGCTCTCCGCTTCCTGAGGAGCACCGGCCCATCGGCTCGCTCCTCCTCCTCCAACACCTGATTGGTCTCCTGCAGGGGAGGGGGGCGGGGATAAGGACAGAATTAACCACAGAGAGACAGCCCCCCTGGAACAATGACCTGGAGATCATTCCGTGCTACTGTTGAGTTCGCTGAACGATGGGTGTATCTGCAGTGCTGGGGGCAGCCAGATCAATCTGAGAATTAACACTGCCACTGCAGTCTTTTAGAATTTAAACTAATCTAAACTAATTGTAAGACACACAAAAGCATCAGCCCCTCAGAAACAGGACCGCAAGCATTTACTGCGAACCTGTTTTATTGCGAGGCTCATTAATTTACCTTGATACCAAAGCAGTACGAGTCTCACTCACTGCTGCGAGTTCCCAGACAAACACCGTGATTAGCCGGGCGCCGCGTTGCCGAGGAGGGCAGATGAAAGATTACCCTCACTGACGCTGAGCAGAATCCTAATCTATCAGCTCACAGACAGAGAGCACGCACAATCCCCACCGCACCTTCCAGACGGCTCAGCTAATTGGCTCGTTAATTGCGCAGGTAATGCGGCTCTCAAACCAAGGGCTCACAGGCAGTGATTCGCCCCTGACAGCTATGGTTACTGCAACATGTATCCTTTCCCGAACTGAGCACGGCAATGGGCTCGGGGTGGGGCTGTGAGCTGGAGTGGACGTCTAACCTCGTGGGCAGAATTCAACATGACAGACATCCAACAAAGTCTGGCGGTCACTTCGCAGGGACAACATCATGTAACAACAGCCACGGCTGTGTGGGAAGATACCGTTGAGGAATGACTGTTTTTATTTAACCCCATGAAAATCTCCTATTGGTGTGGAAGTCAGGTGAGGGGAACCAGTTCAATCTGTCTGTTCTAAAGCTTCATTGATCACAGAGGGAAAAGGCCACGAGTGAAGAGGACACACAGCTTTAGCTTTAGCAGGTGGTCCACAGAATGACCACAGGGCACACGTCTGTGTTGCTGTCAGGAAACTGCAATGCTGCTGTTTCCCCCCATTTCGCTGCTTCCTGTTTGCCTTTGTTATCTCGTCTCTTCTTCCTCCCAGATATCTGCCCCATCCCAGCCCACGGTGTCAGACGCAGATTAAAGATCCGGACAGGAAGAGGTGAGAATATTTCCTGTTTACAGGAATCTGTGGAACTATGGGAAAAAAGGACTCCCTCTGACACGCGTGACACTCCCGTGGCTCCGCCAAATAAAGTTTTGCACTTTCGAACAGAAAGTTTTGCGTTTCATATGAAAGCAAGTCTTAGGAAGTTAAAACTGCTAAACCTGAGGGCGGACCAATTTCCTTTTCATTTTTGGCACGCGGCAACGAGGCAAATCATGTATAAAAACAAAAATGCGTGTGGGGGTATCTCTGCGCCTCTCTCTGAGGCGTCTGAGACTGGGAGGCGGTTTCGGAGGTGGGGGGGACTGAGTCACGGCGTCCGAGGCTGCTGCCAAGCTGGCGCTCCCTGTGGAGTTATGCCTGGGGCTGCTCGGCATGCTGGGATTGCAGCTCGGTGGCGTCGCTTGCCAGCGCGCCAGAGCTCCTGTGGAAATGGCTCTTTAGTGTCCCCGCAGAGTGCAGCGCTGGTGGCAGCTTTTGAAAGCTGGAATACGTAAGAGCAACGTATGTGAGAGAGCCGTCTCACTGTGTGAAACCAGCCCACCTTCTGTGTGTGTGTACAGTATACAATGAAACAAGCCCACTTTGTGTGTGTGTGTGTGTGTGTGTGTAACCAGCCCACTCTATGTGTGTGTGTGTGTGTGTGTGTGTGTGTGTGTGTGTGTGAAACAAGCCCACTTTGTGTGTGTGTGTGTGTGTGTGTGTGTAACCAGCCCGCTCTATGTGTGTGTGTGTGCGCGCGAGCGAGTGTGTGCGTGTACGCAGCATACAATGAAACAAGCCCACTCTGTGTGTGTGTTTGTGTGTATGTGTACGAGCAGTATACAATCTAAATAGCTCCATCTCATTTTTATTGCACTCAGTGTACAATAAAACAGCCCATGTGTCCAGTGGAGTGAACTCAAGCGTACTCTGTGTATACAAAACATAGTGAGACTAGCACTGTGTAGACAGTGTACAGTAAGACTAAAACTTTGAGCGAGTGTGCAGCACATGGTGAGAACTATGCACTTGTTAAATGCAGTGTGCAGCGAGAACTTCATGCTCTTTACATGCAATGTGCAGTCAATCTAAAACTATACATGTGTGCACAGTGTGCAGTGTGATCTGTGTGCAGTGACTCTACAGCTCTGAGTATGTGTGCAGTGTCCAGTGTGCAGTGTCCAGTGTGCAGTGAGGCTGCGCACGGCTCACCTTGGTGGGCTCCTCCACAGCAGAGGCCTGGTACTTCTTCATCCTCTCGAACACTGAGTGGTCTGCACAGCCCCCCTCCGGCCCGTACTTGTGAGGGTAATCTGCGCGGGAGGACAAACAGGAGGCTGTTCTCACAGGCCCAAATCCCACCGCCGCTCTTATCAGCGCCTTCCCCTATCTCTCCTGTCAGGAGCGTTTCCCTGACGGTAAAAACGTGCCGCCCGCGAGCGCCGGGCAGGCGCGTTCCTGAGGAAGCTCGCCTCACAGAATCCCCGAAAACATCTGCATCTTACATTTTACAGAGCTCGTTATACCTGAGCAGTGAAAGGAGCCCTTTCGCCCGGCAGTGCGGGACGGGCACCAGAACAAGATGCGACAATCCCTTCATCCTCCTCCTCCCCGCCCGAACAACGGAGGTGCAGCTGGCAGCGCCGATTTCCCTAATCCACGGAGAGGGGAGGCCTGGCGTCTCCCACCCCCCTCTCCCCCTCCCGCGCCCCCCCCGACGCCCGGCCGGCCCTGGCGGCGCTGCCTGCCGCTAATTGAAAGAATAATCTGCTCCTCAGACTCCGCACGTTTGAAGAGCAGATCGAGGGGAAGATTTCCAGCACCGCAACGGGGCGAGTCACAGGAAGAAAGAGAAAGAAAAGAAAGAGAGAGGGAGAGACAGAGAGAAAGACAGAGCTAGAGACAGAGAGAGAGATGAGCTCCAGGACGAGTTACCACAGACTTTCAGGGTGGGATTTCCCTGATCAGCACGCAGTGCATTGTGGGATCTTTGTCAGATCTTTGTCTAATTACTTATTGCTGGTTGTTCGAGCACATTTCGGTACCCGTCCTGGTGTTCGTTTAATGAGGTGCAGGACACGGGCTGTAGCATCCGTCCGCTGGCACGGAAGGGGGGAGGGGAAACAAAACGTCCCTGTGCGGGCGTCCCGTCCACTCCAGGGGCACCCTGCACTGCACCCTTGCGCCTCGGAAGTGACACGGAGGCAAAGGAGGGCGGAGAACAAAGACCTTGCCTTACAGCAAACAATGTCCCTTGTTACGGTGCGGCACCGTGTGACCCTGCGGGGGCCGGCTGCTGGGTCGGTCGCCACGTGGAACGAAAGGCCCAGCTGGGGTCGCTTGGGGTCGTAACAGGACATGGGGTGGAGGAACCATCACACGGGGTTATCCTAGTTCACCATTCACCTCCACATCTACCTGTAAGTCCTTCATAGGCAGGTCCAAGTGGATATTACTATGCACGTCCCCCATTCCCCCCCACACTGAGAAACACCTGTCACCCTTCAAAGTGACACACTGTCACCTCAGCACACAGGGGAGTGCAAACACAGTGCCTCCTCCGCAAAGACTTCCCAGGGACGCCTGATCAGTACACAAATGGCGCGGGGACATATCGACTGCAACCGGGAGCTAAAGGGAAAAAGGAGCTGATAAAGAGATCTCTATAATTAATGGGCTAAAATAGCCTGGGGAAGCCTTAACACTCCGCTTACACCGGGAAGCCTTTATAATCCTGATTCCTTACCTTCTCAGCAGGCCCCCCATGATAATGCATGCCAATGAGCTACGTGTGTGTGTTTAGCAAAAGGCCTGCACAGATAATTACATCAGCCTGGGTATTTCTGCCCCTGATTCTCTCTCTTCCGCTTCATCACCGACCCTGAGGCTGGGGTCAACGAGCGGGGTGGAGGTAGAGAACGAACACACACACACACACATTTGCTCATTTGGCGGGCACTCCGAGGCAAGAAACTTAAGTGCATATACTGTAGAGAGGCCACACCAACAGCACACGCAGACTTCAAACAGTTTGCCATTTCTGTGACTGACGCTTCTGCAATTCAGACACCAAGTATCTGACCTCTTTAAAAATCTGTTAGATCTGTCATGTTGCTTTAGAAGCTCAGATTTGAAACCAGGGCTGATTTTAAAAATTCTTTTACAGCAGAAACAAAATGGTAATTACTAATGGCCTTAAAACACATGTAGACTCCTCTTGCAATTTAGTTACTTCAAAATACCAGTCCTTTTTCATTTGGTATTTCCATTATTTTGTCTACCCTGAATAAACACACACACACAGATATAAATATTAAATATAAAAATGTAAAAATATTAGTCAGCGCTGCACAGAGCATCCTTCTGAGAGCAGATGTGGTTGACATCAACGGTGTTCTGGTGTTGTGAAGTCTGGGCCCTGCTGTGTTTCCCATTCACACACTGTGTGCGTTCGCCTGTAACTGTGGAACGTGACTGCAGAAGGCTGCAGCACGCGCACAGAGACACGCCAATCGAGCAGAGTGGCAGCTCTCCAGGACCAGGGCCCAGATCGTGACACTCAGGCTAGCGGTGGCTCGTTTTCGCACGCGCATTTGCATGAGACGGTACAGTAGCTGGTATTCCCAGAGCTGCGGCTGTCAGCCGCACCTACAGAACAACAAACCCGGGTCTCGCTGGAGGCGCAGACACGGCTACCTTTAATAAGCGCCGCGCGTTCCTCCCTTTCAACGTCTTCCTTCTGCCGAGCCTTGTGATCACAGCCACCTCATTTTTTTGCGAAAAACAAAAAAATCGCACGGAGACGCGAATGAAAGAGTCGCGGCTTCCGAGGGGCGAAGAAAACCGAAATGCTGGAGAACCGAAATGCTTGTACTGGGTGGGAATAATTATATATCTGCTGAGTGTGAAAGCGTTGCCGAGGTAGAGCCGGAGGCGATTCACCTGCACGGAGCGTGAAGCTTGCTTTGAGCGTGCTGCGGACCTATCCACCCCGAGAACACGTCTTCCGACTTAAACACCCCACGCACATTCCTGCAACTAAGGATGCGGCCTCACATCCGCATCCTCTCCCAGGTACTGGCGTGCCTGGCGTGGAAACTTTTGAGCGATGATCTTTCGGAGAGCGTCCGGTGGCCGAGCCAAACAGGCTGCACTGAAATTTCTGGGCCGTCGTCTGGTCCCGTGCGACGTGCCGGGTCAGTGGGACGCACGCCCTGGAGCTTCCAGCACATTCCTTTTCTCTACTCCTGGCTGTACTTCACCGCCAACTTTGCCAACGCAAACAGGAGAAACAAAGCGAGGTAACAAACAAAATGAGACTGCAGCTATTATAACTATGGTATTTCTTATCAATTGCATAATATAAATGTATACATATACTGATATATATGTGTGTGAGTATTGACTTGTATCTGTCTGTCATCTCTCATACACCTCTCATACATGTGTGTATATAAATACACACACACACACACACACACACACACACACACACACACACACACACACACACACACACACACACACACACACACAACCACAGAAAAGCGCTGTTGGCATGGGCATATCTAAAGATAGAGTTGAATCCCGCTGAATATCAAAGACCCCAGTGGCTGGTGCGGGGCCTGTTAGCCCGTAATGGAGCGGTGTGGCTGTGAGGAGGCTGTGCTGGAGCTGCAGCTAATGAGTGCCCAGAGATGTGAGCTCCGCGAGCCTCTGTCCCCCAGGGGGAGGCGCCGGCGAGCCCCCTCTGGGGCCTGTCAGAGGCCTTCACAGCTCGCAGATGAAAGGGCCAGCCGCTCCCCCATAACCGCGGCCTGTTTCGCCAGGCTTTGCTCTCACAGAGAGGACCGGGCCAAGGCCTGGGCCCGCGGACTCCAGCGTCTGATGACAGAGCTGTGAAGCTGACAGGAGCTTTAATCTTAGGGTTTAACACTGGAAACGCACCCATGTTAAACACCTCAGACAACCTACAGCTGAGGCTGATGGAAGCATAAAACACCAGAGACCAGCCTGAGAAATGTACTGAAATCCATCACAACACTACAACTAATATTGGAGTTGTCACCTAAATTTACTCACATATTTATACTCCGCCCCACGGCCTACTTTCGGATCCTAACTGAAGGCTCTCAGAGCCACAGTTCTGTACTTAACCTCACAGGCGGATCTTGGCCCTCAGTCCTCGGGAGTTTCGGTTTGGTGGCTCTGGCACACCAGAGCAGAATCAACCTGCCTCCCGCTGGCTGCGCTCCTGAGAAAGCCACCGTTGTCATGGGCGACTCGGTTCAGCAGGCCTCCCTCGTACGGCGGGTCCATCTGCCGCACGGCGCAAACAGCGCCGCCCCCTCGTTCGCCGCCCAGCGCTGTCCCGCTCATGGGGGTCACACGGGAACCTAAAAGTGGTCCCTCTCTCCTTGGGGACAAGATTGCCTGGCAAGGCACAGGACCGTGGGATAAAGGACTGGCTCCCCCTCCCCCCACCCTTCCCGGCCCTAAGAGAGGGTTCACGGCCCGATGGGGCCTACGCGTACAGTCCCTGGCAGAATTACACCCTTCAAATGCCCCCACGGCGGATCGCTCTGTGCTCCCCGGCCTCATTCTTCATGTAGGTGGCTTCTGTAAAAGCCGGCACACAGAGGCACCCGGGCCAAGACTGCTCCCCACAAATCAGGCAACACTTGACAAATTACCACAGCTCATTTACATTACCGGGCACTAATGAGTCACCGCGCACGGGGGACGAGGGGGCGGCGGTGCCGGAGGAGGAGGGGGGGTCAAATTGTTACAAATGGTCAGGACAGGGAATGCGCCCTGTGCTGGTCACTGGATTGACTGGGTACGGGCAGCAATGGCATTTTATTCAACGCTGACAATGTATTCTCCATTTCGACACAAAAGGCACACATTGTCCCCGCGCTGAAAGCCACCTCATTCAGATGCAAATCGGAGACGGTCGTAAATGAAAGAAAAGAAGAAAGAAAAAAAAGAGGGAATGGGGGAAAAAGTTAAAGCGGTGGGTGCCCGTACAATCCCTGGACTGAGACGATTTCGGTTTTGTGGTTTTTTTTCCCTTCACTTTCAAACGGTTCCTGCTTCATCTCTCCAACCTGGGCTTCAGTCAAGATTGGGGTTCTAAAATTAGAGGCACGATGATCTCCTTTTTCAGCTATAGAGGCTCCTCTGAAATGTTAATGTAATCAGCCGCGTCAGCTATATTTAGATCGGGCTATTTTTAAAAACCTTATCACCGTGTTGCATCTTTGCAGAAATCAGTCCTGCAACACAACCGTGACAGGATTACAAAGTAATTACAGCCGCCAAGCTCTGCGAAAGACTCACGGCTAATATTCAACCTGTGACGGAGGACGTAACAACTCGTTCATCTGAATACAAATTAAAGTCATCCTAAGGATCCTCACTCAATTAAACGGGAGCGATCAGATACCCGCGGGAGCAGCACAACTGCAGTCATGCTCCGCACGTCTCAATCTGAAATATTTTCGCGTGCCTGTTCGCGTCCCTTCACTGATACAATATGTCAGATATTCATTAAACAAAGAGGGTTTTGGCTCAGTCTGTTGACAAGGGTTTGACGTGAGAGTACAATTTTCCTGACACGATAATGCAGTAATTAAACGCTGTCGCCTTGACCATGACTGAATGGACAGCACAAAGGAGCATGTCAGAAATCCCAGTGGACCATGTGTTCGGCCATTAACTTAACCTACCACAAGGAGTCACTAAAGAGCGCAGTACCAATGGTAACCCATAGCGACACAAGAACGAGATCTGCCAGGGCAAAGAGCTTGTCTTACGTCAAGCTTCTGTGCTCCAGCTTTGTACAGGATTGGACACCTTTTTAACTATTAACAGGGTAACACCTTTTTAATTAGCCTGCAATGAGACTTCATCATTGTATTAAATGACTATAGTGGACAGATTCTGCTTTGATAACATGGAAAAGGGCACTAAAACAATATGAAGTGAAAGGAAATGGTATCTGTATAGATGGCAAGGTCACTGGTGTTTTAACCCTGCTACATGTTATCCTTTTAAAGTGTCTTCTTCCGACTCCTTCCTGTGCAAGCTTGGCATGGGGACAGAGGTGTGAAAAGCAGCAGCACCAGGTTTCGGAGAAGAGCACGTGTCTGTCCCTGCTCTCCCACATGGGTAACAGGGGTTGGAGCAACTAGCACTCTCTCTATGTTACAAATGTGCATTCCAAATTGTCAGGAAAAAGGGGGAAAAAACATTTTGGGCATTCCAAATAAAAAATACTATCCTTTAATGTATTCAAAGCAAGGACAGAAAGACAAGGAGAGACAGAAGAAGGCAGAAGCAGAGTGTGTGAAAAACAAAGCTGGGTAAAATAACAGCTTGCCGCCTGGCACACGGGACGGCTGCTGCCAAGTCATGCATAATTATGGGAATGCAAGAGCAGAAGCTGCCATTATAGTTATGGAGAACAGAAATACTCCTGCCGAGGTGGGGAGGGCATGACCGGGAGAGAAAGCCGAATAAATACCCACCAGCGGCCCTTCTGAAAACCGCTGTGACAGATCTGAGGAGGAGAACCCGGTCAAGCAGGTTTGCGCAGCCTCTGACCTCTTCTCTTTTTATGGTCAAAGGCCACATCCCCCCTGATATGGAAATACGGAGTTTGGGGTGATTTGCATTGAGGTTGCTGAGCGTATCTGAGTGGCCTCGTTCTACCACTTCTGTCTGAGTGCTGCCATGACAAGGTGTGAATGTCAGGCAGGGAGGAGGAGCTCTGTCAGCCCATACAGAGCTGTCAGCACGGACCCAGGCACTTACATCTGACACGACCCCTATCGCGTATTGGCACAGAGAATTAACATGGGGTGAACAAGCACTTGTCAAGCCAGTCCATGGTCCACAAACACTATAAGGTTGAATTAGTATACTAAATTGGCCATGCACAAATTTACACGTTAATCAAACTGCTACACTGAAACAGATGGTGGCCAAGGAGGAGGAACAGACATCAGAATGACGTTCACACAGGGCCTGCGTTCGCACTAGCTATACTTGGTGTTACAACATGGAATACATGATGCAGTATTTTACAAGAGACAGATGAAAAGGGCAGGGCCTAAACATGTACACCACATCACAGCCACAGGATTGGTTCATTTCCCACTGAAAGCTTGCACTGATTGGCGGATGGGTCAGTTCATTTGTATGGCAACCGGCACCAGTGACCCAGGCTATCGGTTTGTCAGCTGCCGCAGTGTTTTTGCTTGGGGACCTGTGCTTTAGAAGATGTCCCCCTTCTCGTGTCTCCCGACGCCGAGTTCAGCAGAAGAAGAAGGAGGGGAGAGCCAACCCGGGCCCAGCTCCGCCCGCCTCCGACCAGAATAAAGGCTTTTTAATAGGCGGGGGATAAAAAAAAAAAATTGCTCCCAAATTTTTCCTTCTGAAATGCCCGGTGCGGGCGGCAGCGGCAGCGGCACACCCACGGAGTCCGTGAGAGGGAGCAGCGTGCGGGGAGGGATGACTCACCGCTCCTGGCGGCCAACAACGGCGGTGGCGGCGATAAAACCCAGAGCTCCTCCGCCCGCCGGCCTCTCTCCGCGGGACGCTTCACTTGATTTCACGGCCCCGGCCAGTATCGCCCGTTCAAAGGCGCACATTTCACCGCGAATCACAACGCGCGGGACGCCGACGGGACGCGCTGCCCATAAAAAACTCATTTCACACAAAAAAGGGCCAAAACTGCCAAAACTGATGTTTTTTGCATGGCAAACAGTCCCGCAGCATGCGAAATGGGTTTTTACGACCGCCTGGTCCTACCGCCTCCTGGTTGCAGTCGCAGGAAGAAAAATGGTGTCGGCCGTCCACTGAATGTGAACGCTCACATGATCCATACGCCAATAACATTGCGCCAAAAAACAACGTGTGAATGTCAATAGGACATTATATAAAATTGTTTTTTGTTAATTAGCTATATTATAACAATATTACACTCCCCTCCCACTCCTCCATTGTAAAGTGCTTTGATATCGCTGAGTGTGGAATAATCAGCTGGCGGAGGGGACTTACCGATGTCGTCCTCGTGGTAGATGACCGAGTGATAGGGGACGTCCTTGTCCTTCAGGTACCTGTCCGCGGGCTCCATGTAGTACGTCCCCTGCCGGGTCTGGATGAAGCCCTCGAACTTCCCGTCCACGATGGAGCCGTGAGTCAGGGTGCCCTTCTCGCCTGCGGGAGGTGAGACAGGAAGCCGGGGGTCAGGTGACAGAGAAAGGCGACACCCCCCAACCTCGGCAGTGATGACGCTCGACCCCTGGGGGGAGGAACCGCGGCAAAGCAAGCGCCCGCTGAACCACAGCTGCTCACACCACTTTAAAATAGACAGACGACCAGACAGTCCCACGTCCCAAAGGGAGATGAAAAATTAAGTAGCTTCAGGGACTTCAGGCTCGTTTCATAAAGCAGAACCCCCCCCCCCCGCCACCCTCACTCCTCCCCCAAAATCCTCCCTCTCAGGTGACCTTCAGATGTTGCTAATAATTACTTTTTTTTAATAAGCACCAGACTTTGATAAAGTCAAAGATAATCAAAGCACTGCAGGTCATCAAAAACAAAGGGTCTGTTCGAGTAGCAACCTCAACCACCCCATTTCATGCACAACACCTGACTGAAGTCGAACAGAATGAGAATGTGATCAAACTGCAAGCAAACAAAAAAAAGTTTTCAGAAGCCTTTGAAGAGGGGAACAAAGTAAGAAATAATACACACAGACATCTGAGTGCAACTGATTTGCGGTAACTTATTTGTCATTGAGACAGGGCAAAAAGATAAATAAAAAATCCAGAACCTCTAATGAACATTTTTAATAGTGTTTTTCAAGAGCTTCCAACTTGGAAGACACGCAGTCTGATTCTGTGACAACTTTGATTGAGTTACTATTCAATGTGTGCACAAAGACAAAAGTATGCAAGCGTGCGCGTGCGCACACACACACACACACACACACACACACACACACACACAGACACTCATCTCCATCACACTGGGCCAGTCAGAGAGGAGTTCAGGCAGAAAGGTGGCCTTGGGACTCTGGTGATCCATCCACCCTCAGATCCCAGCTCCGCCCCCTCCCCCTCCCCCTCCCCCAGACTTCAGACAGAGGACAAATGGCTGCCAGGGAGGGGAGTGGGTGGAGCACACAGACATAGTTTCTGTCCACTACCAGACACACCAAAAACATCATGGCTCTCAAATCATTATCTCAACGATAACTCCTCTCCACAAACTTGGCTCACACACCAAAGCCCTAACACACCCAATAGGTTCATTTTCCTCCACATATAAAGTCAAAGCAGGGTGCTGTAATTTCAGCTGGCTGGTGGTTCCACAGTTGGATTTAGCCTCGTCCTCCTGGTACAGTCATTGGAATAATGGGTACACCTGGTACCGTAAAACCAATCTCCAACCCGGCTGAAGAGATCTGTCAAACCCTGCATTGCTGGCAGCCAGAAACTGCCATCACTTGCAAACATCCAATCACAGGAGGTGACTGACGCCCTCAGAGCATCAAAACTTGCTCCAGCACCGAAAACCTCTCACTTGAAGGTAATTGAGTTTTTTGGCCGATGCTCAATGTCTAAATCAGCGCAATTTACCTGCGCGCTCTTCTCGTTCTCGCTCGGACCCAGCAGGACTGTGAAAATGTCCCGCGGCAAACAAACTCTTCTACGAGATGAGAAAAAATTATATACATGTGTTCCACAGGAGGCACTGAACCCCGTCTTCTGCAAGTGATGTAGATAATCAGGCCGCCAAAATATTGCCTCTGCTCACAGAGCCATGCCCTGGCTGGTGTCACCGCGCTCTCCGTGATGGAGTTTGTCAGAAGTGACAGCGGCACGGAGCACGCATTCTGAGCAGACCGCCATTCTCACAGACATCCACAGCCATCTTCCACGCAATCCAGAACTACAGGCGCAGCAAATACCTGGAAAATGTTCATGTGGTGCGGGTAAGCCTGCCTGATGGAATCTCTCAGAGGACACTGCTTCAAGGTGAGCCCGTTATTGCTGCCGAGACACGCGGCATCGCTGCAATGTGTACATCTCAGCCTCTCCGGTCTGAGCAAGCAGTGCAGGTGACGGGGATGATGGGGAAAAAAAGTGCTGAGCGAAGCCTTATGGGTGGATGCTATTCCTTTTGAATTAGGAACAGAGAATGTGACAGAATTACAGTATATATGCTGCAGGAAAGATGGAGTTAATGATCCTTTCCTAATTCTATTATTTTAAATTTAAATCACGCTATTTTAAATCATCAGAACATTAAACATTAAATCATTCAGAATATGTACAAAATACGCACTGAGGAAAACAACTGCAGCATTTCTGTAAGAAATGTATTCCATTTATTCTGAGTTCACATAAATGATTAACTCTAATGACAGAGACAGATGCAGATCCTGATAATGCGTCCTCTGTGTGCCTCTAATGGATGCGTCATTTAGCACAATGCCCAGCCCTTACCCACCTTCCCTTTAGATGCAAGGCATTATGGGAGATTTTCCGTTATCCAGACGACTCTGCTTTACTCTGCTTCACATCTCTCTTTCATTTGCTGGACTCCATTCAGAGGACTCAGCTGCGGATACTGCGATCCTCAAGGGGTCAAGTCACAATAAGATCCTGATTCCAATTTTAATTTGGACAGAACCTTGGATTCAATTTCCACTGGAATGTTCTTCCCCCACCCCAGCCCTGTGTTCTGCCTGCGCCCTCACTGGTCGAGGAGACTTTAGGCATTAAGGCGGGAGACAGAAGTCCCAGCACCCCAGGCCAGCCGCGGTGACCGTCTTGGGACCGCAGGAGTGGGCCGACTTCCACAGAAGCCTCCAGCGCAGATCCCCAGCTCAGTCCAATCTTCTCGAAATTACATCCCATTCCCTCTCGAGACAGGACAGCCCTGAAGTGTTCAGACTGTCCATACCCCGTGCTGAGCTTAGTAATAACTTTGCCGCTTAGTGACACACCTCCATTCTTTATGGCAGAACATTTTATTTCACCAATAAAAATTTGTAACGCAGGAAAGAAATAACACGCTCGCATCGTACACCTCACTTGTCCACCGTGATTGCTCTGGGGAGGAACATCACATTAGGCTGATGGAACAAAAGACATTACTGCCTTACAAGGCTGAAATATGTCGCAAATTGCAGCCGGGTCTTCCCACACAGACAAAGGGCCATGACTTTAAAAAGTGTTCTGAAATCGTTTGTCTCTGCAGGAGAAGAAAAATCAAACAAAATCTACAAGCAAAACTGGTCCGCCTTCAAGGAGGATCACCCCCCACCCATACCCCCTCCTTCCTGGTTGAATTTACGCCAACCCCTAATCTCACCCGGTACAGCGGGCGCTGCCAATATGCACGGGTCCTTGGGGGCAAGGCCTGGCAAAGGCAGGCCAGTTGGACCGAATTTTATCTGGAAATGAAAGGGCAGGGCTGGTTTTTAAACACCTCTGCCCCCCCTTACATTCTCCCACCCGCGGCTCAAGCCGGCTTGCGCTGCCGAACAACCCCGCAACCCACCGGATTTTCATCACGGGTGAAGGACCGGGGAAGAGGCGCGGCGCATAACACGGCGTCAGAAAACAGCGAGGCCGCATTAGCGTCGCTGGAGACAAGCGGAGCGCCTTTTGACAACGCTCCCTGGCGGACCTCTCGTTACGGTTCAGAGCAAGCGCCTCTCTTCCGAACACGAGCAAGGGAACACAAGTGCAATCTCCATTTCCCAAAGTGCTCAAAGGGGCAGCAAAACGCTGGACTGTTTCTCCTGGGTGCCAGTCCGCCAGCTAATGTTAGCCCCTTTCAGGCTAAACACAGAGCAGTAAATAATATACCCCTATGTGAATAATTTACCATTATGAGATAACATGGTAGTGCGCTAGGGTGGGAAGGCCCTGGGTAGAGGTCCTTACTGAAGGCCCTTAGTAACTGCACCTGGTTAGAGGCCCTTAGTGAAGGCCCTTGAGGAATCCTTTGGGCAGAAGGACAAGGACGGGTTCTCCTTTGAAAAAAAAATGCCCTCAGCGTTGCCAACTGTTCGTCTTGTGCAGAAGAAATACAGCTCAATTTGCTAAATCAGAATCAATGGTGCAGTCCACACCATCTGCTGCTCCAGCCACCTCGGCGCTTTGATCGCTCCGTTTCTATTCCCAGGCCCCGCACGCCAGGCGGCTCGCACCGCGCCACGTGCGCGCACCTCAAAATTGGCCGCTAACAAATCAATCAATCAGCACTCCAGCATAAAATGCTGGCGAGCGTTCAAAGGTAAGTATCCTTATGGCTGGATTCTGGACTGCGCCACGTTCATCACGAAAGGCTTACGTTAGCACTAGCAGACTTCTGTCTGCTGCCCGCTGAGAGAAGGGAGAAACTTGATTCATAACAAATAATGAGTCATGGAGTGGTTCCAAACCCATAAAAGGAATGGCACAAGCGTTGCTCCGCCTCTGCAACTGACCCAAACCCCTCCTGTGAGAACAGAATGCACAATTTTGAATAGTAACGGTCACATCTGAGGAAATACGTCCATATTTTCACTGCATTTATGCCTCTGATAAACAACAGTACTGCTGCATCAATACCACTGCATAATGCACTTCACTAATATAAAATGATGATATGAGAATGAACAACATGTATAAGTAGTGATCAAAACACTGGGACACAATCATTATTTCTATGTTAAACATGTTTAAGTATTCTCCTTTTGAAAAATCAAACAACCCACTTCTAAGAATCATTCTGGATTTGCTCCCATGCAATAAGTCATTCAAACTCAATGGTGTGCAAGATAAAAAAAGCAGTTCAGAATTTTACTACATTCTGTTTCAAAACTCTGTTTTGCTTTAATTACTGAAGCAATTTTTGTGAGGGAAAAAAAGTTGCGCTGCTAAGTGCCACTTGCCTGTTGTGTTTCATGAATTGCTTGGATATCAGTCATCATGGCAAGAAAGGAAAAGATGTTTTCCAAGGGTCAACAATGCTGCCTTCTTTAATTTTACAATAGAAATGAGTCTGACCAAAGAGCAGCAGCTGAGTGATGGGGAATTCCATAGCCTACCATCAAGAGAATCAGGATGACCTTCATCTGCCAAGTACATATTACAAGTACAGTAACACACAGGAATCTGCCTTGGTGGGATGGTGCCAGCAGTCACAAAAACACCCACAATACACAGGGCTTCCTGATACACATGTATGGGGGCTTACAGGACATCACACACAGTACAAGAGGGAGAGAATAGAATATACATAAACTATCAAAGCTGAGCATATTCGTGAGCATCTGAAAGAAGGAAGGGAAACTAATGTGAACCACAAAGACATGCAGCCTAAATGGAGCCAACTATCAGAGAGACCGATGAGTCACGTCATTTTACTTTTGAATTCAGTTAAATTAACTGGCCCGTGAATTGTTTGGCACACAGCAAAGTGAAACTCTGAATTAAATATGATCTTTTTTTTTTTTTTTTTTACTTTGGATTTACATTAAGTGCATATTTTTTCCACATTTGAAGCATTTACCTTCTAAAATATGAGAAAACGTTATTTAAAATATAAATGTCAATATGATTCATTTTAAACTCCACATTATAAATCACCTGCTTATATGAATTTAATCATCCTGTACAGATATAATTCTTAACAGTGGACTGCACTGTATGACTTTGAAGATGAAGTGAAAAAATACTATTACCAAAAACTTACTCAGGCATTAAAAAGTTGAAGGAAAAATCGATTGTGTTTGAAGACGTTAGATCTTCCTGAACAGTAACTGATAATCTGACTGCTTTTAGGAGGAAATTGAGAGCTGGTGTACACTTTCACCAGGAGTGGAGAAAACAATTAAGCTGGGATTAGATATGATTTCTGAAAGCCACAGGGTTCCTCTATTATTCAAAATGAGCCGGGCAGATGTGAACATCTTTTCCTGACGATACCAATTACTGCTCAGGAAAACCAGAGTGCTTTCAAACAAGTACATTTATCGGCACAAAGCTAATGACTGAGACCATCTCAGTAACAGGATCTCAGACGGCATCTGAAGAGACTGTATGTGTGTGTGTGTGTGTTTGGGGGTGTGGAGGTGTGGGGTGCAATGTTTTTGAAGAGGGGTGGTGGTCAGTTTTAAGCGTAACATTTGATGGAGGTCCTCCCATTCACTTTTAATCTACATCCACAAAAATCAGTTTTTAAGGAAAGCATTATCCACCAAGTAAAGAGATACAGACAGAATGGAGGAAAAAAGACTAAGCAGGGAAAGACTGAAAGCCCAGCAGCTACAATTATAATCAGTTATTGAAATAATCATAATTACCAGACTTGTGAATACCTGGGATGTTGTAGATTGAGCACAACTCAGAACTCTTTATTTAATGAATCATCTACAACAAAGTGTTCATTTCAGAACGCATTCAATCATCCCAAAACAAGAGATTATAGATTGAAGATTATATTAGCTTTTATATTAGCTTCATTACAGGAGCCAAATAATGTTCAATTTTTTCCCTTTTGACTGTATAATTAGACTTGTATGCAGTTCATGTTTGAATGTAATGTAATGTACTGTAATATTTGCAGAGTTCTCCAATCAGTTAGTAACCCTGACATTTGTGTCTTCTCTCATCTTCTCTCAGTTCTCTCATATTTCCATTATTGTTTTTAGAGTTTTTTGCAGCTGGGTCTGACACATCTATTATTCAGAAGTACAGGTGATCTTTGG
Source organism: Megalops atlanticus (assembly GCA_019176425.1). Taxonomy (NCBI): domain Eukaryota; kingdom Metazoa; phylum Chordata; class Actinopteri; order Elopiformes; family Megalopidae; genus Megalops; species Megalops atlanticus. The sequence continues at coordinate 11,856,625 of CM032885.1, read as the reverse complement.
TGATCGCAGACCCTTTATCTACTGATCTCAGTACAGACAGAAACTACCAGGGCCTCTGCCTCCCAGGTCTGATTTTAATTAGACTATTTATTCCACAGGAATGGCTGGGTGGAGACCAGGATCAGCGCTGCTGGGAATTGGGTGTCGAGCACAGACAGAGAGTCAGATACGTATCACATCACCAGGCACACCTCTCTCTTGTTTGCACTCCCATTCATTCCAGTCCAGTTCCAGGGAAGGTCATGACTGAGGATGTGGTGCCAAAATGTGACCGCACCCCCATGTCTCACTAACACACTCACTCTCAACATCCTCACATACACAGACCCAAAACGCCCTCTCTCTCTCTCTCTCTCTCTCTCACACTCTCTCACACTCTCTCACACTCTCTCACACTCTCTCACACTCACACTCACACTCACACTCACACTCACACTCACACTCACACTCACACTCACACTCACACTCACACACACAGCAGACAGTGGAATAAGACCCACGCCTCTCTCATTACAGTCACTTAGCTACAGTGGGGTTGAGCTTCATGGGTTCATCAAATCACTCCCTGCCCACCCCCACACACACACACACACACACACACACAAAAGTGTTTCCCTGGTAACTATCTCCATCATGCCATCGCCAAGGTCTCTCCTGGAAATAATTGTACGACGCACTCACCGAAGATTTCTCCTGTGTAAATGTGGGAGGTATCATAATGTATCTCTTCTCCCGACATTTCCAGCTTGAAGTCGGGTGCAAACAGGGTGGTGTCCCTCTTCATCCGCAGATTGAAATGTCTGGGAGGGAGAAAAGGAAAAAAAAAAACAAAGAAGGCAGGTTACACAGAGGGGATTTCATTTACTACCTGTAATGTTTTTCTTCACACCTCAGTAAACAGCAATACAACCGGCCTTATGTATATATAAAGATAAGCGAGTGTGCCCCCCTCTCGCATTTTCTTGCATTACTGTGACCTGAGGCCTCGCGTTTCTTCATTTTGCGGAAGGAATAAGATCCAGAGCTCTCCCCCACCCACCCCCTCCCCCCCCTCCTGCCGTACTCGCCACAGAAAGCGTAGCGTGCGCCTTTGTGTGGAGCAGCATCCCCCACGCAGGGAACAGACTGTTCGCCTCGCAGGCGCGCGCCGGAGCTCGGCGGACAGCGAGGCACATCGCGTGTATTAAGGCATTCAGGGGCCCTCGCGAGCGGGAAGAATGAGCTGTTCGGAATTCAGACGGAGAAATCGATTTGACTTCCAGCGATGTGCGCGGGCTGCTAATGACCCCGGCGACGTCACCGCTGCTGCCAGTCAGAGCTCCAGCGGTGCTACACGCTACACTTTTGCGCTGTGTGAGGGATGACATCATGTATATTTATGTACAGCATAAATCATATCATAATGTAGATTTTGACTGCAGTTCCCCTTTAATGAGTGCTTATAAGCTGGTGATAGTGCAGCATTTAACCCCCCGCCTCTGTTTTTTTGGTTACCATCCAGGGTGTGTCACCGTTCCAAGTGTGCGACAGCCTGTCTTCGATCATTATATTTGTTTCAGCCTTTCCTATAAAAATTTGCATTAGCTCAACGTCGCGCCCATTCGGGTTAAGGAGTACCATCTTACACCTCCTGACAGCTTCCCTGACTTAACGGCTCATGTTCATCATGGGTGGCTTGGTGGCGTTCCTCCCGTGTATGCATGATCCAATCACGCTGCGGGCGGCGTGATGGCCACACGCTGTGACAGCCTCACACAAACACTGAGCGGTGCGGGGCCGCCTGAGGTTGGCCAGCTACTGGACAGCTCTGCCCGAGGCTCCACCCACCCTCGCTGTGCGGGACACTTTAAGGACAGGCGAGACAAACATAGATGAAAGGGCCTCGGCTTCCTGCTGTTTTCTTCTCTAAACCACCTCGTTCAAACAAAAAACTTCCTGAAATTTTCACCTCATTATATGACTCACACCGGCAAGGCAGTGGGGCGGTGGCTGAATCTGTACCATCTCTGTCCAAAAAGCCGCAGGACCAAAGGAACCCTGCGTGGCGGCTATGCAGAGCTCCCATCTGGACTGAGTGGAGGAATAGCCTACAGTATCCTCCCTTTGTTCTGTCTGAACCAGACCCCTCTCTCCATGCCAGTGGATTTTCTAACAATCCACACCAAACATTTCCATGAGCCAGCACAGCCTGCATGACCTTTGAACCTGATAAACAATGACTTCCACACCAAAATCGCTGAGGGAAGAAGAGGATCAAAGCCACAGCTGGAAAATCAGACTGGGGCGGAGGGGCGAAACGTTCGATGATTCAACGTAAATGTGGTCAACACGCAACGGTGCTGGTCAAATGGATGCGGCACCATTTTATTCCACTCAAATTCCTAAACCAGTGTAATCACCACACAGTTTGCACGCCGCTGCCTCGCACTGTACTATGAGAATGTCACCCAAAAGGCTCCTGGTTTTCAATTTCCTACCGTCACAGCCGACGGCAGCAGAACACCCTCCATTTTGCTGTGAGACCCAGGCAGCGGTCAGTGACCTTTGTATAAACATGGGGCGTCATGGCCTGCTCTTTGCATGATAAGCGTCTATGGTATTCCTGTCCAAGGAGCATATCTGATCAGGACTTGCCTGGGGGACAGGCTGCTGTTGGGTGGTGGGTGGGGGGTCTGGGGGTGTGTTATGGTCTAGAATATTCCGCAAACACGCCTCTGCGATTTTGCTGAGGACACTGACAGCATCACAGTGTTGCGTGTGTCAGGACGACAGGTCAGACTGTCTGGGAACAGGGACACAGTTACATCAGAGGGGATGGGCTAAGGGGACAGGGGCCACCTTCATCCTAATTAACCACAGGCCCAGCGAACTCACACTGCACCCTATTTTCTGTGTGTAATTGGATTTTAACAAGCAGACCGCAAAGCAAGAGAGCATCTGGACTCTCTCAGGACCTCCATCCTCTTTAGCACCGCGTCTCTGCCTGTCCAAAACCAGAAGGGAAGGGGAAAAAAAACCCTGACATCCAAATTTAGACAACAGGATTATACCATTCTGTACAGCAGGGGAAGTTTGATGATGAAGGGAAAGAGCCTTTGGGCGTCTTTGTGAGTGTCAATGTCTGTAACTTGATAAGCAGTGAAGGGTGTGAGCCTTCCATTATCACATTATCACATGCTCCAATGGCACGTGAGTGCTTATTGCTACCCATTCAGCAAGACCCTAAATGAATCTCATAGGCCTTTTAGCCTCATACACAATGCCTGACATCACAATGGAGGGTGTGACTAAATTGCAGTTCCCAGACTTTGATGTCAGAAAGGGAGAAATGATACGTGATAGTGTTGCAGCTTCTACAGCTGCGGGGTAATCAGATTGTTTGAACGGACTCAAATTTGCCATCGCAGGCCAAAGTCGAGTGTCTGACAGAGCTGAAAACACGTGCTCAGTTTGTGGAGAGTCTTTCGCAGTGAGACTGCAGGTGCAGGTGAGCATTTACACCAGGCAATACCTCCCACCAGCAGCTGGCGCTAGCCCAGCTAAAACCATTTCAGCCGTTTAACAAGTATATGAGCCAAACAGACACATTCTTCTCCTGCTAGCATTACTGGTACAGAGGGTACCCTCCCATCTGAAACGTCCAACTGCATCCCTGGGTACCAGAGATTCCTTTTCATACCCAGATACCAGCCAGCACAGTGGTTTTCTAAGGAGCCCTAATTCCTGACGGCAGTAAACCACAGGAACAGAAAGATGGAAGGAAAAACAACTTGAGCAGACATCAAAGACAGCATATGAATATTTAACAACCTACACATTAGGCTACAATTCAGACAGCAACTCTTCATTCCAACATGCCAATCAACGCACAATTGTGGCGGAATCCGTGTCCTCTAAAGCTCTGCTTTGAGAAAGTTAACACAGGCTGCCTCAGTGGACCAGCCACACTCAGACTCCTCCCTAAAGTTTGTTTTGCAGATATTATTTTTCACGGAGATGTTTTTACTGCAACAAAAAGGCAATTCGACCGGATGAGGGAAGCGCCGGCTACATTGAACAGGAAGCCCTCCTGGCTGCAGTCTTCTAACAGAGGAACCGGTCGTGACCACTTTCAGTGACAGTGAACGGGCGGGCCACCCTCGCGGAGTTTACTGCCGCTGGCGCGTGTCGGCATACGCACGCAAGAGAGAGCTGCTCCTCCAGCGTTAGGGTGCAAGGCCTCAGACCTCCAGGCCTGTGCTCCCCTCCCCCGGTCACTTCAGGAACTCATGTCATGCAAAAGGCTCTTTTTAGGGGCTGACTCAGAAAGCTTTCACTGGACCTCTCCCTGCCCAGTGCCGGCTATGGGAGCACACTCAACTACTGCGCCACGCTCCAGCTTTGCAGACTAAACACGGTCACCCTTCACTATTCAATCAAAAATGAGGGGGAGTCTCCACCCAGAATATCTCATCTTGCTGTCATAACAATGGAGTCAAAAGGTCTTCAATTTACAACTGTAGCGCATGCTACATCATACATACTTATTTACTTAACAGATGCTGTTAACCAGGGTGATTTACATGGGTGACAGTTTTGCATATATCCAAGCTCACGCAGGAAATTTTTGACTGCAGTTAGGGTTACGTACCTCACTCAAGGGTTCCATGGCAATAAGCCAAGCATTTAAACATCTAAATGCCTGATGATAAGACTGGATCCGTGGCCACTGCCATGCTGAAATACTGCCAAGGGATACTTGTCATAAGCAATGACAGCAAAGAATTAACAAGACTTTGACTAACAACACAAAATAAAATCTTTTCTTATTTCTAATTTGATGAACTGTATTTGTCATTAAATAAATGTCAATAACTTGGGATTCGGCGCTTTCATTTCTCTCATATTTATTGTTTTCATGGTTGGTTACAGTTGTCTAATAACCCTTCCTGTCAGCCAAAGCTTTTCAGAGGGACCTCTGGACGGTGTGGGCAGGAAACTGTCAGGTGAAGAGATTAGGCATGAGCTGGGGCTAATTGATTTAATATCGCTGACGGTTGTAATACGCTCCTCGGCTCTTAATGGAAGTGTCATCATAAAAGCGGCTCTGGCTTGCAGATAGGAGGATGCTTTAACAAAGGGCCGGAGTAGAAAAACTGAGCAGAAGTTAAAAACAACTGCGAATAAATAAACCCCTGTCACCATAGCTATGCCCCACTGCCTACTGGGAGATGGGAGCTCTGTGTTACTCTGATATCCCCCAAGTCAGCAGAATCTACAGAAGGGGGCGGAGAGAGACCGGGGGTGGGGATCTGGTGTTGCACATGACACTCAAATCCCCCCCCGGCTCACGATGGCCCGCCCAACAGACTCAGGTATTGGATAAGCCCCAGCCCTCTCTGGGAGGTGATCTCAGAGAGGGATTCCCAAATTTCTGCAATCCAAGCCACCACAATCATTTCCCATCTGCCACTGGATTATCCACTTGGTTACATATTTACATATTACATTTACCCATTTATCCTGTTTTTAGAAGCACAGCACTGAGTGACATTAATGTTACATATACAGAGAAGTTCAAATGGTATCTACTGTACATCTAATTCACAGTACTTCACAGAGACTGAAACGTTAGAAAAAAAAAAAAAAAAAACAACTCTGAACATAAATAACATGGTTATACAAAAACATGACACAGAAATGTAGATATTAATTTTAAAGTCATAGGTTTTAAATGGTGCTTTCATTTAAGTTTGAACAAAACCCTATTTTATTCCAGCTGTATTTCAAATAATCTGAAAGTATCCATATCAGTCCATGAAAAGGATTTGTAACGTTTGCCATGAGATTAATTCCTCAAATTCTTCAAACTGGGGTCATTACACAAACAGACAGACCCACGACAATGCAGAGGTCAGTGAGAAAAAAAGTCCAGCTGAGATGAGATCTGCCATCTTTCCCCAGAGGGCTAATTCTCCGCACAAAGAGAAGCTGGGAAAGTGAGTACTGAGGAAAGGGCAACGTCTGTTCGGCAGCGCGGAGGACCCCCTGCCGCCTCTGTGCCTGCTCGGAGCAACGGCCTCATTAGAACACTGTCTTCTCCAAAAAAAAAAAAAAACCTGATTTAAAGGAAGCAGCTTTCCCCAGAATTCTCTTCCCAGAATTCCACCCTGAAAAACAAAGCGATTAAACGCAAAATAAACGATGAGGAAAAAACGACGAAATTATGGCTTCCACGCTGGGCGCAGACAAAATGCACATCAAGTCACGCACAAACAAAAAGAGCTCTGCTGCTGATCAGCACCACACGGATGCAAATTATTCAGTATTGTTTTTTTTTTTCCAGAACTGTATTTTTAGCTCTGACAGCTGTATGTGTGGCGAGCCTTTACAGACAATCTGTGCGAACGCAGGAGGGCGAAGGCATTGCCCGGCACACGCCCGGGGTGTAAACCGCAGCACAGCGAGCGCTCGACTCCCTGGCAGAGGGGCGAAGCGGGGACAGGTGGGCAGCTGAGGGGTTCGGTGACAGCTCTTACTTCCCAAATCGATGTTTTCAAAACAACAACGGCTACGGGCAAAGAAACGCTTTAGCGATTTCAGCTGCCATGTGTTCCGATGGCACAAACGACAAAGCAAAACTCATCTTAATCAATCTGTCCAGACTGGTGGCATCAGAAAAACACCAACAAAGAAGAAGATAACGATGTCATTATTCTACGTCACTCAGTAGGCCTCGATGCATTCTGCGATTTACTTCACGCAGAAGGCACGAGGGACCCTGATATACTACTTTATACTCTCCCTTCTTAACGGTCATATTCAACAGTGGCATCATTTTCCTCCCAGAAGCATCCAGAGTAACTTACAAGCCAAAAATTATGTCACATACCGTGACGACCGATTACCAGCAAACATAAGACACGTGACTTCCACAATGCCGATGACACTATCCGTAAATCGGCCACTGGTAGTAAGCCTTTCCCAGAAACAGAGATTGATTAAAAAAAAAAGCCTTACGCACCCCGATCCTGTTATCAGATGACCCTACGCTAACTCGCCAGATGTCATTGTCCGTGTGTTGTTTGTGCGGAGTTGTGTGATGGCGCTTATTTTTCCCCCCCTCCAATGACGTGATAACAGTGGTGATGAACATCTGAACACACAGAAAGGAAACTGGCAGGCAGCGCTGTAATCGTTGCCAAAGTCCCAGCCAGATGGTCCATCGCGGGGTACGTTGGACCCGGGACGAGCGGGGAGCGCCCTCACAAAGGGCCCGAGTTATTTCAGTCCAAGGTGGTCCTCCGGTGGAGGTCCAGAATGATTCATTTAAACGCACTGACGCGGACCGAGCAAGAAAACCTGAAACAGGGCTTGCTTAAATGTTTTAATTAAAATTGTAACATGCGCTTTAATCAACAATTAATTACCAGATGAAGCTGCTCGGTGCTCGCTGCCCCATTGTCTGAGGGGGCTGGCTGAACGGTTTTCAATGAGCCGCAAGAAAGCCCTAGCCGTTCTCTCTCAGACCGAAGGCAACGCTAATAAAATGAATGTTGTAAGCGAACAGTGGCTTACCGAGACAAAGAAATTAAATTACTGTGTATACAAGCACATCCAATTATGCTTTCAATAATCCCGCCAAATTAATGGCATCCTTATCCACATCCCTTCTGTTTATTGGGGGGGCGGGTGGGGGTAGAACGTCTGATACAATGAAATTATGCCCCATGCTAAACATGATCAGTGCTGAACGGCTGAAAACACAATTCAATCAGCCTGTGGTTTCTGACACAAACTGCTGCTGAAGAGCTGAGCTTCCATTTCTCACTCTGCAGCCTGCTGCCGCAGGTTCACTGCGTAACAATGGTAAAACGCACAGAAAAAAGACAGTAAAATGCAAAACCGAACACACCCTCCGGCCCCACACACACACACACACACACACACACACACACACACACACACACACACACACACACACACACACACACACACACACTCCATCCCCTCCACATTACATCATTGCCTTGTGACTATTTATCACTACCTGATACCCCCAGAGGGGAGGGGGGGAGGATGAGAGAGACAGAGCAAGACATAGCAGGGTGATGTCGGGAGAGAGAGAGAACTAGGATCAGAGACAGAGAGAATGAGAGTACAAGAGAGAAAGAGAGTGAGAACAAGAACAAGAGAGAGAGGCAAAGAGAGAAAGAGAACCAGTATAACAGAGAGCAAGAGGAGGAGGTTACAAGAGAGAATGAGAAAGAGCAAGAGAACAAGAGCAAGAGAGAGAGACAGGCAGAGAGAGAACATGAGAAGGGTGAGAGAGGGAGAAAGACAGGCAAAGAGGCAGCATAAGAACAGGGACGAGAGAGTGAGAGAGAGAACGAGAGACGATCCCAGTACTGTCGATCCAAGTGGGTCAGCACAGCCGCGGCAGGTTATGACGAGCTGATATTCCCCAAATCACACACAGAGGTGTCATTACAGCGCTCATCTCTGTCACCTCCCAGCGCCTCCCCATCGGTTTGAGCTTTCTATGCCAAAAGGGGGGTGTTGGTGGCTGTGCCAGGGTTACAGGTGACCTCTGCATTTACACGAACACAGCAGCTTTTACAACAATCTGTTTTCGAGGGCTGGGAGCGTTTCTGGTTTGACCCCAGCAAGGTAGCCTTGCTGACACTGGAGGCGAAACACAATGCCTCAGTCAAGGCGGGGAGGCTACTGCCTAGGCTCTGTATCATGGCAAAATAAATGCCGGTTAGGCTCCTTTGCTTGGCAGCTGTCGGAGGCGGCATTAATGGGTCCACTGTTGTTGTGGAAAAACAATACCCACCCATTTGTCCAGAGTGAACGAGGCCCAGTGATGGCTCAGGTAATCTCAGCCTGTCTCAGCCGCCGCCAGCCCGGGCCTGTGTTTAATTTGCCGTGCGCTGAGCCAGAGGAAATTCAAGTGGCTGGAGCCACGCTGAACTACCCGGCACGAACACGGTGAGAGTGGGGAGAAAAAAAAATAAAAATAACTGTTTGGCAGCTGCCGTTTGATTCGTCCTCAGCTCTACCTCCCACCTGACCCCCCCCCTTCCCGAGTTTCTCGCTTCAATTTTCAATCTGCAGCCTCCTGGCTCAAAGTGGGCGAGCGCTGTAACGCGTTGGAGCCGGGAGGTTATTACGCGTATCGTATACAAAACGGCTCAATCTGCCCGTCTCATTAAAGGGGCAAAAAAAAACTCCAGCTTCAGGTACCATTTCCACGGCCTGGCGTGAAATGTGCCGTCGAAGTATATTTAGACGCGTTGGGCCGTGGCACACTTTTGGGCTTCGGAGCGAGGCACAAAAGGCAGGAACAGGTCACACCGCTGTGAGTTGACGTCGGCTGAATCAGAAGAAGTCCGACGCTAGAGGGCATGAGCAAAATTGTGACTGACAAAAAAAAAAAAGTCCCGCCTTGTTAGTTTGGATCACTGCTGTTTCTTTCCCTCTTGTTCTTCCGCTCCCAGAAGGACAGCAGAGGAGCGTGCCTTTGTTCACGCCTGTGACAAGCGGCCGTGTAACGTCACCTGTGAGGCGCGGGTGTGACGTGACGGCATGGCGGGTGGAGGCGCCGCTACTCACCCTCGCATTCAGCACAGCTCGCAAGGCGCAACGAGCCTGCATTATTTATCGGCTAATATCTTTTCACCGTCCAGCTCCCGCTCAATAAGGGAGCCTGAGGTTAATATTTAATCTGTATCGAAGGCCGCTAAGAGCCCATCCCGCCGGTTCGCTGGCCTCTGCGCTGCTGTGCCCCGGCCAGATCGGATCTCTTCCCCTCGCCCTGGGCTGTGCTAAGCCCTAGCCAACCGCGGAGAGCCGGGGTAGCTCCTTCCCAGCTGAGTGCAAGCCTTTTCTGGGTGCACTGTGCATGGCAACATACATCAGTCAGAATGCATAAAGGACTCAGATACTCAACTTGTAAACAAGCTTACACAGTTTGTTTATAAATTTGAACTTCATCCAATTTTAAATCAGCATTTCTTTATGCATCTTAAGCATCCATTTTATCCTTTCAGCTGTAGGGAGGGACAAGGTGGTGGACAACTGACCTTGAACAGGTCCCGCTTTCACTACTGAATTCTTCAGCATCAGACTGAGGTTGAGTTTGCTTTGATGCAAGCTTTCTCGCCTTTCCAATTCAGCAGCATGCACAAGAGACTTTGAACTGCATACAAGAGTCTTCTCAACCTCCTGTACTGGTCAAAGATGAGCCCACAGCCGATTGGTGGCTTCAGAAAAACCCGTCCATTTTTAAACCTGCTGATTGGCTCAAACACACTCTTTGATTTCACATTCTGCGTGACCTCTGTTTCAATGACGCTGGAATCTTGTGGTTCTGTGCCTGGCTCTCTACACCAGGCAGATCAGAGAAGCGTCTGCAGGCAGTGGAGACGCAGGCATCTCCATCTGAAGGCCCGTGCCACCGCCTCAGAGAGGGGAGATGAGGACTGCCAGCTAGTTGATTGCACAGTACATAATCTCACAGTGGTGTGTGAGTCTGCATTCTTTTAACTCAGAACCAGCGGAGAAGAGCTGAGGAGCTGAATTAAACTTTACGCTGTCTGTGCGTGTGCAGTGCTGTTCTCAAACAGGACCCGGGAGGCCTTTGAGATTCAGATTAGATATTTAAATCCGATTCGCCAGAGTCGCCGTGCCGATCTCGCCGATTCGTGAGGCCCTGGCTCATCAGCTCGCCTCTCGCCTTCAAAAGGTAAACCGTGGAGGACAAACAAGAATTTTCCCCCTCTAGACCCTGACCAACCCGAATCCTTAGAGTTAGAGCCATGAATGCAGAGCGGAGAGAGAGAGCGAGCAGGAGGGGGAGAGAGAGAGCGGGAGAGAGAAAAGGAGACCTTGCTGCAGGGAAAGGACAAACTCCACCATCTAAATTGCTGTATTTGAACCCCTCAGTAATCTCTAAGCGGACCCAACACCAGTGAGAGAAGGTGAAGACAGGAGGCAGAGCAGACAGGACACAGGGATGCAATCTGCTGGGGGAGGGAATAGGGATGGGGGGGCAGTGAAATCAAACAGGGGTTGAAGGGGGAGGGGCACTGGGATGAGAACATGATGAAAGTGACCGCGAAAGGACAAGCATCTCCACACCCCCCTGTCACAGGGGTGGAGCTTCATCAAGAGAAGAGACTCTGCTGTCTGGCACAGCTACTGTAAGACTGGATGCCAACAGGCTGCATTTTCTGGAACTGCAAGGCAGCAGCTGTGTGTGAGTGTGTGTCTCCCTTCTGGTAATAATTCACAATGTTCCAACAAACTCACACAGGAGTGTAGAACATCTATATCTTTGTACTCTACAATTCAAAAAAACTGCTTAATCATGGTTTCCATTAACCCACAGTTACCCCGCCATTTACTGACTTGTGTAAGCTTTCATAGAAAATTTTTAATCCCATCTGTCATTTTTACAGGCCTACCCCTTAAGAGGTGTCATGTTGGTCCTCTACTCAAGTTCACCCTTTGTTTCTATGTCAAAGTAACCAATTCCAGTCATGGAGCAGCACTCACTGCTAGGGATGCGTCAAAGTCTGCATCTTAAAGACTATGTATCTAAAGCAAACAATGTCAACAACCATTACAAACAGTCCCCATCATGGACCAACAGGTTACAAAAACTGTAAAGGGGCATGGAGGACAATGACTTTATCAGCTTACAACTGCTTTGTGCGACTATGTCATAGAACCTGTGGCTGATTCAATACATTAAATGTTGCGGAGCAGGGAACGTTTGTTGAGGTGACCATTATCAGACATGTAAGAGCAGAAATGTTGAAAATGCTGTCATGTCAGACTTTCCAAACTAGCATTTCTTTTTAATGTCCCAGTAATATTCAATTACTGATGTACAAAATGAATTTTCTAAGTTCAAGAGCTAAAATAAATGAATAGTTATGAATTCATCTGTTATTCTTGAATCACCGTTTCATGCCTCTCAGAGCTACAGTGCACACTATCGCTCGCACAGCTCATTCGATTCAATTAATGTTATGGCCACAGCCCAACTGTAATATTCATTGTAGTGCATGCCAATATAGTGGAATTGGCAAGAGCTTCTAAAGTATGTCTGTTATGCTGTCTCTCTGGTGATACTTTATTTGATGGTAATGAAACAATGATTTGCTGATCTATGAAAAAGATGATGGACAAAATTTTGTAATGACAGAAAATTGTCAATCCTGTCCATCATTGTGACTGATGAAAGTTTTCATTTGTTCATACACCACGGCCAATATATTGGCATTTAATGAGAACCTTAAAAAGAGAACATCTGTAATTGAATATATTGTGCATTTAAATAGACTGCATGGGCACTTTTAGGACAACTCCTTAAACCAGGAGACAGCAGTCCCTGTGCTGTCACTTTCTCAGAGACCCCCAGCAGTCAGCTGAGAGGAACAGCCAGAAAGTCCGCCCTGCTTAATCGTCCCACGCCGGCTTTTGCGCAAAAACCTCCCCAGTCCAACCAACCCCGTGCAGACTCTAAAAACCCACACACTTCTGTATTATTCAGACATCATGTTTATGAAACGCTACACTGAGGGGAGAAGTGAGAGCTTCATTCTTCATGAGCGGCATCTGTGCTGCTGAGGAATTCAGATGTAGGCTTTAGCTAGCAACCTGTGCGAAAACAGTTTGCAATGCAGCAACAAGCTAGGCATTCAGTGGTTTAGCATTCTGGAAGTTTAGAGGTGGCAGGGCATTTCTGTAGTCAAAGTAACTTCCTCAATAGTTTCCTGAGCACCCCCATGCTAATATAATACACAGTAAACGCTATAATATAGTAAAGGATTACAGAGGCATGGCCAAGCTGCTACTGACAGGGTTTCAGAAGGCTTCAGTAACTGCACATTGATCCAGTTTGCTGAAAAGATCAATTAGGCGATTCTACAGCACAGATAACTTGAGGCAGTGCAACAGGAGAAAGGTCAGAACGGTGAGCAGTCAGAAAATTGTACAGATCTAAGCTCAAAATTGAAGATGATGACTTTATTCACGGAGGCGTCCGGGTAAAGCACAAAGGTGCTGGAAACTTCACAGACTATGTGCTGAGGGCCAAGGCAGGGCCCTCGGATGGGCCAGTAGACTGCGACTGGTGTCAGCGGGGGGATTTCGCCTCATGCTCACTCACAGGTCTTCTCATTCAAAAGTTGGTGTTGCTACAGGAAGAATTTCTTAAGAATCATATCCCATGACCCCCCACTGGCGGTCACTGGCATCTTAATTTCACCACCGTCCCCTACGCCCACAGACAGAGCAACTCCGCCGTGAATCTGCCGTAGATTACAGCAAATGGCAAACCACTTCCCAGCACTCATCCCCATGTTCTCACACTCACTGCCACTGATAGAGGCTTGCTGACAGGCCTGCCAAATAAGGTGTCAATAATTTGGGGTGTCATTCTGATGCTGAGAGTGCATGTGCGTGCTTGTGTGTGGGTGTGAGTGTGTGCGCGCATGTGTGTGTGTGTGTGTGAGATGCTGAGTTATGAGAGGTGACGCCGGCACCCCTCTCACGTGCCGCCCACACCCCCCCTCCCTGTGTTCCCCGCTAAGCCCCGCCGATCCAGACGCATCAGCCCTGAAATTACGCATTCAGGGCGCGTGGGCCGGCGAGACTGCTTCTCAGTTAGCGGTGCGCTCTCCCGTCGATCGGAATCAGATGAGCTTCCTCCCCGCTTTATCACGGGCAAGCTCGAGGGACTGCAGAGAGCCGAACCCCAACCAACAGGCAGGTTCAGCGAGTACATCCCACAAGCAGACACTGGGACAGGAAAGTGTCTCCATCTTAATTTTGTGGCACTATGGGCTCCAGCTCTCTGACAGGTGATGCTTCCATGCGCGGCTGTAATTCGGTACGTGGGAGTTCTCTTTTAATCCTCTTTATCAAAAAGCTCTCAATAAAAACCAGCTGGGGGGGAAGGGGGGACACGAGAACACTGTGACTCTTGCAGCTCCCAGAAACACGAGAGCTTGGGAATGGGTTTTCCCCCTTTGAGCACGTCCATAGCAGTGCCAGTCCACAGTGCCCATGGCTGCTTAACAAATACACACAGCAAGACTCGCATGTGGGATGGGAGTCAATTCATTCCAAATAAGTGGGCAACTGGATGAATTTTGAAATGCATTTTTGTACAGTGGAAGTACACTGGCTTCTTTTTCATCCTACAGAGCCAGAGAGAGGGTGCAGCTTCTGAGGGTTCCGAAGTTAGTACTAACACAGATCACATTCTGATCTGGGGCTCCGTGCTCCCATTTCCCAAAAAGCACGTCAATAATTCACCGTGCGGACTGCAGTCAAGATTGGGAAAGGCGGCCCTCCAGTTAGCAAACCATTAAACACAGCACGTAATGCAATTACACAATTGCTTTGGAAACACTGCTGCCAATTACCAAGCGAGGAGATTAATTTCATCAGCGCAATTTGAAAACCAACTTGCCTTTTAAGTCGTTTTAAATTGGTTTACACTTCAGGAATTGGCAGGTCCTTCAGTGGGCTGCCACGACACCTCATTTTAAACATATATGCTGTTTACTGTCAATTTCACGGAGCTAATAACATTTTAACCACCTGCTTCTCCTATCCGAAATGAATAAAAGAATCACTGACTTCAGCGGGGGGGTTTTTTTTTTTTTTTTTTTTCCCACACCATCCTTCTATGCTCAACAGCCCTACAAGTGCATCGGAGTGCAGTTCCACTGCATGAGCCAAGGCCTTGCGCAAAGGAAGTCATGCCGCCACCCGGGGGTCACGCCGTGGACAGACAGGAAGCGCGGTAGCCTCATTCCCGAAAGCTTCCTGTTTTTTTTTTTTCTTCCTCTCCCTGCTGTTTACTGACCCCCAGGAACCTCTGGGATCCCATAATCCCCCTGTGCTGCGGACTCGCTAATGCTCGCGCAAGGGCAACGATTAGTCACGGCCTGCCTGCCAACAGGCGGACTTAAGGATCATTGACATTCAAGGGGACTTCCCCTTATGTAACCGGCCTTGGCACTGCTGGGGTGGCCACTTACCTGAGCGGGCTGGTGCGACGAACCAGGCGTTCCCCGGGCAACTGAGCGCCCTCAGTTCCCCATTGGGGTAAGGCTGCACCCCGCCGAGGCAGACGCGCCTAGGCAACAGAGCAGGACGCTTTCTGATTGGACGGAATGCATTCCCGGACACGGAGCGGCCCATCCAAGTTCCGGGAGCTGAACTTGGGCTTGGACGCGGGTGAAATGGAACGGGACAAAGTTCACAGTTGTCGCCTGAGCTCAGGAATTTAAAAACTGTTCAACGGGAGGCACTCCAAAAACAATAATATACGCACTATGCTGGTTTCTGTTGCAGCACAAGAAACATTAAGTCAAAGCACATAAATTATTATTTCTTGGAGTGCCTCCTGTTAAATTGCTGAATCACTTTGGGGACAAACATTCATTGTTAATGACTCATGTCCTCAGCTGGTAGCAGGGCGTTCTTTCATACCTTAGAGAATTGGAAGCTGAAGATGAAGGTCAACTTGAAAGCGTGTGAGAAAAAAGGGAGATGACCTGAGGCACAGCTCAGGACATCTGCTCAAGAGAACAGCTGGGAACCCGCAAAACTGGCTTCAAGACACCCGTCTGTCATGGTAACACTTTTCCACCCTCATCAGCTCTCACCACAGAGTAGGAAAACTCATTTCAGATACAAAGGTGTTTATTAAAGGAACTGGGCTATTTGCTCAGTTAGTTTTTGCACCATCTGATGATATTATCACATTTCCTTGTTTGGCTAACCCTTGATTTATCCGGTCTTCATGTTGTACTTTGTACCACTGATCTAACACTAATTACCACATGGGTTGTTTGAGCCTGTTATGAACCATGGGCCCACACTGGTCCAGAAAAGTACCACTCACTTTGTCTTTGTCCCACTCACTTCTGAGGCACAAGGCAGCAGCGAGGACAGGAGAGCTAATTCTTCCTGAGCCTCTCAGGGACTCGGGAGACTAATAATAACCGGTGCACAGAGAGGGAGGGGGGACGGGGGAAGGGGGACACGCGTCCTGACCCGAGTGGCAGCCGCCCCGACCCGAGCAGCCGTCCCGCGTCAGCGAGCGCCGCAGTGTGAGCTACCGCTTCCACACGCCTGTCCACCCCCTCGGCCTCACCCGCCCGCCCGCCCACGGATCCTAATCAATAGCCCTTCATCATCCCGCCCGCTTCCCCCTGCTAACGAGACGGGCCTGGCTCAGCGTAATCCACGGGCCGGCCCGGGTCAGGGACGCGTCAATTAAGGCACGAGGGGACGCGAGGGCCGGCGGGGCCCGCGCGGGGAGACGTTAGCATAAGGACCCGCGCTGACGAGAGCCGCTCTGACAGCGGTGCGGTGTCTGAGCCCTGAGTTCCCCGCGCCGCTGCGTTTCACAGACAGGCCCCGACACCAGCGGCTCACACAGCCCACCGCTCCAAAGGAGCCGCTCCAGATGCCTCTGAGGTTTCGTGGGGACCACGGCCATGTAGGCATAGCCAAAGAGGTGACGCATTTGCATGCTCCAGACCCGCCGGGGCTGCTGTGTAGCCCCGGCTGAAAAAAAAGGGGCCATCCTTCAGAAGGATATCCAGAGCACGGCGTTAGCACAGGTGCGCTGCTGATAAAACCGGGGATGACCTGAAACTCTGGGTATCGGGGTTCTCGCTGCCGTCGGTACCTGCCACGCCAGATAACTTCAGATGAGGCTATTTATAGGGCCAGCCACTGCACATTAATCGAATAAAGCAGCGAGCTTCCAGCAGACTGTGCGACTGTGTGACTCCACACACTGTGCCTGTGGTGGTATGGTCCTGGAATGGGTCTCAGCCCTACAGGACACCCAGGCCTGTCGGAGGAGCCAAGGAGCACCCTGGGATGGGAGGGAGAGAGAAAGAAAAAGCAGGAAAGAGTCTGGATTCAGTTAGGAGTCACAGAATGAGTCAGTGTCAGGGTCAGAAAGAGAGAGGTCAGAGTGTGGTTCACACAAAGAGAGGGTGCCATCCTGTCCTATGCTATCCTCTCAGTGGAGAATGATGGGGCACAGGTAACATGTCTGCAGTGTGGAGGCTCCAGTCACTCCCACTGTAACCAAAGCAACTCTAACAATCAAGTAACTGGGTTAGACTCTGGAGAGGGCAGAACATCATGCTGAGGGGGGGTTGGGGTGTTTTCCCCTCCCAACCTGCACAGCATTATGGGTAGTGCAAGTTAGGCTGCACAGAAACCAACCTAACATCAGTGCAGCCCCATGAAAGATTAATCCAAGGACTGAGAATCAGCCCTGCGATCTATAAATGGCACGATTAGGTCGCGAAAGAGAGGCTCCACACACACACACACACACACACACACGAGCTGACGGCGCACAAAAAAAGGGAACGCATCTAGAAATGACGAGGTGGAGAGAGACAGAATGGAAGCAGCTGACGCATGCATAATTCAGCCCGCTCCCCGTATCAGACCCGGGCGCAGCACACGGCCGGCCCCGCAGACTGTCACAGCCAAGCAGCCCCGGCACCAACCAAGATGACCCCAGGCAGTGGACGGCTAGGGACCTACAATGGGTCAATGTCTCATTAAACGATCGCAGGGCAAGCAGACGCATTCTAGGAAAGCAAAGACAAAAGGGGGGGACTTACAATCTGTCTGTGGTGAATCCTAATGCTTCTTGTGTATTGGGAGGATTTGTTTTTTTCTTCCCTTGCCTGTTAATGATATTGCCTCGTTTCTTCCCTTCAAGACCTTTTTATGTATCAATCTAACGTGAGGTTAGAGCAGGGCACTGTAGCATAGTGGTAAGGAGCAGTGCTTGTAACTGAGTGGTTGCTGGTTTGATTCCCCATCTGGGCACTGCTGCTGTAGCCTCTGAGCAAGGTGCTTAACCCACAACTGCCTCAGTAAACATTTAGCTGTGTAAATGGACAAAACTAATCTATGTCACTAAGTCACTCTTGAAGGAAAGCATCTGCAAAATGACAATAATGCAATGTGATGTCATGTTGCTAATATAGCATACTGTGACCTAAATAGCAACCTTGCTTTATTTCAAAACATTATAAAATAGTTCTGATAAAAAAGGCAAGGAGGGACAGGCGATGTGTGCGTACACACAAACAAATGCACGCAAAGAGATACATTCAGGCAAAGCGACCCATGAACACAGAGCCTTCCACCCACACTCATTGATCAGGCACAGCTGGTGCTCTGGCTGAAAGGTGTTGAGACCTCTTACAACCAGCCTTAACAACTGAGGAAACCGCGCTTCAGAAATAATCAGGGCAACTGTACCCGGCTGGCGGCTCCACAAATAACAAGAAATGGGGCACTAATCAACAGCTGAACTCCTAGGACTAAGGTGCTCTCGGGCAGGCAACGGTATTATTACTATCCATCAAAGCCACACGATCTCCACAGGACCGCCTGAGCCAAAGGGGCTGTTTGCAGAGATAACACCTGGGGCAATAATGGTAAGAGAATTCCTGAGAGTCATAGACAACCTCCTTACGAAGGACAGCTGCACCGAGGGGTCCTGCATGGCACCTTCCTCGGACACCCTCAAATGGAGGCCAGCTCAGTGAAGGCTGCCAGCAACCAATCACAGACTTGTCTGGACTCCTAATACCGCTGCTCTGATTGGTGCTCTATTCTGTGGTACTGGAAACACACCCAACATGTTATCCAAAGGGATCGTGGGGTGATCTACATTCAGCGGCCTGCGTTCTTTCATGGCCAGGTCCTGACAAACCACAGAAGCATCCACATTTACCACCGCAAGGCCTCAATCATTTCACTCTCTGGTGAATCTTAACAGCAGGTCGAAATCCAGCAAACGCGCGACCGCAGCTCTGACACAGAACAAGTCGAGGCACGCGGACGCAGGCTGAATTCTTCGCGGCGTTTTCGCCGCGACACGTCCCGGAATGAGACAGCTCGGCGTGTCCGCATCGATCCGGAAGCACCCGCAGTGAAGGGTCTCTGTGACAGAGCCGCGCGGACACAACTAATCAGAGCCGGCAGCAAGGACACTCGAGGGTGACAGGGCTGGAGCGGAGGGTGGAGGGGGGAGGCGGGGTTTTTCAGAGCGGAAGTAGCACAGCAACCCGAGGAACCCAAAGGAAGGCTACGTAAGCGCCGAGTCCGCTCCCTGTCAGGCCGTTTGCCTTTTCTACCCCGGCGTTACACCCTCATCAGAAAACCGTCACTTAAACAAGACCACCGCGCCTGAATAAGCCCACATGTGTTTTGCCAACACCGAAATAATCAGCCAGCGTGTGGCCGGGGGTGACAGTCCCGGGCCGCTGCTCGGGGAGACAGGGACGCGGCGGGGGGTTTCGGATCACTCAGGCCCCATTCATCCGCCCACCACCTCATCAGCACGCTGCCGAGGAGAAAAAAAGCACCTATCTAAAGCGGGGAAGAAAGAGTGCAGCTAAACGATTAAACACACCGCGTCCTCGCGAATATCTTAAATTAGCCGTTGCTGTGGCAACCCGTGGATTTTTTTAGCGGAAATTTAGCATGCTCCCCACGTGCTTTCCTACCCCTGGCACAGGTTAAACTCAAATCCAGCCGCTTCTGCCTGTTTTACCACTGCCAGGAAAAGGCGCGGGGGGAGGGGAGAGAAAGAAAGAGGAAGAGGAAGAGAGCGAGGAAGAGAGCGAGAAAGAGAGGGAGCAAGGGAAGGATAGAGAAGGAGCTAGGGAGAGAGAGAGTGCGAGCAATGGCAAAAATGGGAGAGCTCGTGGGATAGGCTATTTTTAGGCGCCCAACAGTCTCTCATACACAGCAAGTCAGAGAGAGAGGGAGGGAAGAGAGGGAGAGAGGCGTGCTGTAATAGCATAGGCACTGCCTCCAGCAGTACAGACTCGCCGGGATTACACAGAGAGAGAGAGCTGGACAACTGTTTGAAGAGAACTGTCAAAGTGATTCACGGTATCAAAAGAATGGTCTGTGTGTGTGTGTGTGTGTGTGTGTGTGTGTGTGCGTGTGTGTATGTGTCGTGTGGCAGGTGAGCGCCTGACTAACTCCATTTCCGTCCAGAAACAAGACACACAAACCTAAGCCAGTGGACGGCGGACTACCGCACCCGCTGCGAAATACTAGGTCACTGTATCTTGGTGGAACCATGCAGTGAGGTAATGGCCTTACATGTGTTAGATCAGCAGGGGTCACTTCTAAAACAAACACACTACAAAGCACAAAGAGAGCCGTGTCCACTCAAAGAGCAAACATTATCTGTTCCATCTATCCTTCTATCAGTGACCATAAACTACTACAGCATCCTTTCATCGGCGAGCAATAATACGACGAGGAGAAACCATTAAGCGAATTCTAACACAGCGCGGCTCTCAATTTATTGCAAGTCACTTTGAGAGCAGTAATACGATGCCAGTTAACCTTGTCTTGTCCCATATAAATCCTGTGATTTAAGACACTTTCACGGATCGTTGCTCAGCTTTTACGTTGATTATGAAGTGAGCGTGTTATTCTTCAGGATGTTCGTTAGGCACCTTGGTTTTACCACTACGTTTTGGCACCGTTTTCCATTCCGGTGCCATATTAACTATAATTGTTGGTCTCGTTTTCCCACGCGACATGTACATACTGCATCGCATCTCAACGGCCTCCTACACTGTTCAGGATGAGAGCGTCCTCCAAACGCAAACAGAAATAATCAGAGGAAGAAACACGCCGACACCGTTTTTGAGCACGCAACTGAAGGAAGGAAACTGAAGTAAATATATCCCCAAATAGTTATCATTAAGCAAAACCGCTTTACTGTCACAATAGCGAGGGCTCGACCTGGAGGGTCGCGAGCTCAACATGCTCCAGTAGCACAGCGGATTAAAGCCCCTTGCATAATATGTGTAAGATGAAAAGTGTCATCAGCCAGAGCAGTCTGCAACAGGATGACAGTTCCAATTAAAATTCGGATCAATTCAAATTTTTGGCCTGCCAGTACATTTGGTCAGATCTTCCCATAATTACTGAATTAAACTGCTGCCACTGCACCCACACTACATTACAACACATTGCATGACATTACATTATTGTTAATTAGCAGATGCTCTTATCAAGATCGACTTACATAGGTTACGGTTTTTATCCATTTACACAGCTGGATATTAACTGAGGCAATTGTGGGTAAAGTACCTGGCCCAAGGGTACAGCTGCAATGCCCCAGTGGGGAATTGAACCAGTAACCTTTTGGTTATGAGCTCTGACCTCACTGCAATGCTACAATACCGCCCACCCAGGATATTTTGCAGAGAGGCCACGAAGAACCTCCACAGGCTGAGGTTTGTGTGCTCTTCAAACAGCAACTGAGCACTTGCTAAAGGCAAGAACACTCTCTCACATTTTCACCCATTTCCCTCTCAGGTTGGATCTATAAGTTAAAATACCCCTGCAAGAAAGGGCACTATTCCTTTGTCAACACAATGATCAATAAAATAAGAAGGTAAAACATTAGGCTGGCGAGTATTTGGCAAGCTAGCTGGCAAGACCATTACCGGACCAGTGCGTAAAAATCCATGCCATCCCTGTGCAATGAATCCATTAGCTTCACTAAGCAAAATCATCTAGAAAAAGTCTGCAGACATAAATTAGCCGTACTGATTGGGTACTGAAACATAACAGCGTTGGATTAACTGAAGGAAACGCTACGCCACCTTTCTGTTCCTCACAAGCAGCTCGTTCCACCGACTGCTTCGGCCAGCGTCCTGCTGTGATTCAGTGGTTCGCGTTTGGCTTGGTTATGTAAGTAATGGTGTTCGCTTCACCGTGACCAAAACTGGACAACAAGGTCAGGACAGATCTAACTCGACTGCGCTGTTCAGTAGCAGAGGGAGAGGGAGACCAGCAGATAGGAGAGAGCGGTGAAGATGGCACAAACAGACCCATGGAATCCTGTAGCTACAAGGGCTCTGGAATGTTCTGCGAATAAATGGGATTGTGCTTTGCGGAGTTTTGAGATAACGAGTGCAACGCTGGCCATACTCAGCTGCACAAATATGTATCTATGCATCTCTGATCTGAGATGAAAACAGTGGGCTGCAGTCTTGGAAGCAGAGGCCAGGCTGGATCCAGCCGGTTGCATCCACACACACACCATCAACACCCAAAAGCGTGTTCAGCTCGAACGCACCCAGGCCTCGCTTCTCGTGTGAGGAAACCGCCCTTCCTTTTCGGTTAACTTTCCTCTCAGGTTCGACTGATATCTGATAAAACGGCTTGATAAGAAAGGCCCCGCCAACCTCAGCCGCATCAGTCAAGGTCATGAATTAGAAGCTGAGGGAGAGAGAGAGGGGAAGAGAGAGAGGGAGAAAGAGTGGGCTCAAACAAACCACTGAACGTGAGCGCGCGTTTCAGACGGACGTGGGAGGCAGAACATGTGGCGAGAGCGATGGCAGATTCTGCAGATACAACAAGAGAGCAGTGCTGCCGTGTCGCAGAGCAGGCCGAGAAGAGAAGATAAAAAACCCACACACAGACTCTCAGAAACCCCACGGCTGCACCAACTGCTATTCCCTGCTCAAGTAATACTTCATTTAAGCATCATTGGCCACATGCTCTCCGATTTGTTTACAGCGGCGAAAAGGAGCACGACAGGTGTCCATGTAGGCAAACCCGTTAGCTCTACCGAGCACAGACATTAAATAAACCTGGGAAGTCCACCGATACCCAGCCAATACGCAGCTGAGCTACTCTGATGCAGCATGTCCAGGAAAGCAGAACTGCAGTAACTTAGAAGGAAATACAAAAATACAATACTACTGACCACCATCACCACAAAATTAGGTTACCCTACTCTCTCTTTCTGCAACCATCAGTAACGTGGAGGCAGAGAATAATACAGAGCTCTGCACTGCTCCTAACTCCATGTATCTGAATTCACTTCATCGAGCTCAGCTTCGAGCGCACACACATGGCGAAACTTTCTTCTTTTTAAACTCGGTCAAATATCCAGAAAAGCAGGCCTTGGAAGCAGAGAGGGGCCTGATGCTGGAAGAGACTGGGGATGTGGCTTCCGATTTAAGCCAACCCCGGCGAGTCTGCAAAAGAGCTCAGCGCTGAGGGATGAAACAGGTCGTATTCAAGAGCAGAGACCGGAACAGGAGAGGGTCCAACTAAAGCCCCAACAGACTGAGAATTCGTCTCCATATACCATATCTCTATATATACAGTCGAATAAAAATCACTGAGAGCCAGCTGTGGATCTGTTTCGCAAAAGCAAACAAAGACAACCATTTCTCCAGATGTCTACCCCCCCTTTCCACAGCAAATGAAGAGACTGACTCAGACCGCTGAACACAGACAGTGGTCGACAGGGAGATCAGCATGAGGCTTTGAGTCCCTGCCAGCCGCTGATCAATACTTCCACAGCTGCAAGTCACCCTCTGTGTCGTGGCTGCCAACGCCCGGCGAACAACGCCGGAACCAGAGAAAGCGCCAAGACGAAACAAAACCGGCCTTTGAAAAAAGAAAAGAGCCAGGCTGACTGACCTGCCGTGCGAGTGGAAGTCGAGGTGCACGTGCTTGTCCTCGTGGGAGACCGCCCTCTTGGCCCGCTGGTGCTTGCTGTGCAGGGCCTCCGTGTCGTAGGACAGGCCCTCATAGTGGCGGATGTACTTGCTCAGGGGGTTCCCGTACACACCTGCTCGGAGAGGAGAAAGTAAGAAGGTGAGGTGAGATGAGGCCTATGCGTTTCCCCTGTTCAAAACCAAGGCGACCACGTCACAACCACTGAAGGCCTGTTTCACAGAGCGAGAAAAGCAGTGGTTCCTCTCTCTGCCACGTGGATTTCTGGAATACTGGCAATCTGCTGGAGGCCTAATTTCTTTAGTATTAACCGTGGTGGTAGTAAGCAATTAGGTAACTGCAGGACTTTGGAACAGTCAATATGGGCGGCTTCAGCAGATCTGATTTTCATTGCAAGGGATCCTGCCCCAGCCTTTTGAAACATGAATGGATTTGGAGGCCCTTGGGAAATGTTAGATCGGCAAATCTGTGTCTGAATGTTCAACACCAAAGGTTAATTTAGTAGCAACGACTGTGACTGATTATTCTTGAACCCCTTAATGGGTGGAGCTCCCAAACACTGACTGGTACGAATCAAACTAAGGCTACAACTGTTTCAGCTCAGCAACAGAATGAAATAGAGCGAGACAGAGAGACTGTGTGTATGTGCTACGTTTTTGTATTCCCCCCATCCTTCCTCACATTCAAAAAATTATTTCCTGCATGGCCTGAGATTCAGGGACCAAAAGAGCCAGTTGTTTTCATAGGAAGCCATCCCCCAAAACAGTGCAATATGCAGACTCCATGTTTGCGGTCTGGGAAATTACACAAATGTTCCATACCCTGTAGTGATAACATCATCCGCTCAATTCAATCACTGTGCTCCACCATACAATGCTATGGAAAACAACAATAACATAAAACAAACACAGCACACCGGATTTAATCATATTTCAGTCCTACGCTACAACTCCATTGGTCGCGTCGCTCAGTTTTCCACGCGGGAAAGCAAAAGGCAGGCAATCATTTTCAGGCACACCGATGTCAGCATAAAGCAGCACTCGGTTCCTCTGACACCGGCTCTGCTTCCCTGCCAGTAAAAATCATGTTCCGTGCTTAAAACCGTCCCGCAGTGACCTGGCCAGATTTCTGGTTTGTGACACCCCTGGCTTCTCAGGGACACACCGTTTTATGAATGAAACAAGCACAAGCCTCACACCAATTTCCAATGGCTGGTAAGGCTTTTCCCACCTCCTCTAACAGTGTGTTATTGCTCTGGGACCAGTCTTCTCTCTGTCAGTTCTTACAGTTATACTCATCTAATCTCTAATAACAGACAGAGTGGCAGAGACCCTCTTTTTCAGGCGGTGCATAATTCAGTCAACATTCATGCAAAACCATAAAAGGTGTGGATAATGCATACAAAGCCATAACAAAATGTCAATGTGACTAATCACCTAATCCTTCTAAAGTAACAGTATTCAACACAAGCAAAAATATACAATGTTTCATCTTTGTATAACACATTTGGGGCCAGTGGAGTTTTAAAAAATGGCTGAACAGCAACTAATATGGTGGCCAAACTTCTTTTGCAAAAGGTAATACTTTCCACACGCTGCAATCTAGGAGGAGCCAGGAAGGCACTACAGTCATTTTAAATCATTTAGATGAGAAAATAGATCCAAGCGAAAACAACAGCACCCCAGAAAATCCAGGACTGCTGAACCTGCGAATATTAGCCTCCAGAATAAGACTGTTGCTGTCCGGGCTTCAGATATAGGCCACGCAGCATCCAGAGCAAAATATTTGGCATCTGTGTAGAATTCGTATGCAGGATAGCAGCCGCTCCCACTCTCACATGAAAGGGAAACAAATTGGCGTGGCCCTGTGATCTCTGCGCCCCGCAGCAATGTGGATGCGCTCTCTCCGCCTCCTCCTCCTCCTCCTCCTCCTCCTCGCACAGCTCCCTGCACTGGGGTGGGGGGGAAGGGGGTGCTCGATCCCCCTGTGAATTTCCCCCTTTCCGAAAGGCTAAAGAACAAACTTCACAGGCGCCAATCACAAAGAGCTCCACAGCCTGAACAGAGAGCTCCAGTCTTCCACGCCCGTGGTGGTGCAGCTCTGATGCCCACCTGCGATATGGTGCGATAAACCACGTCCTCGTCTTATTCTGGAAAAAAAATTCCAACATTTCTGGGACTCGTTCATTTCGGGGGTGCGTTTTAATTCAGCACGTTAACGTTCCCGTTTCCTCCCGGAAACACTGAGGCCGAAACATTTCACCGCGCCTGGAAGTGCGTGTTTGCTTTCCTGTTTGGCCGTGTAACCTGACGGGCAAACGCGAGCGCCACACCGCTTAACGCCCTTCGGGAGACCCAAAGCTCTAAAAGGCTTTTAAAGGCAGCCACGACGCATTGTGCAAACACAACAAGCGGAGCGCGTCGCAAATTAATTCATTTACTCCCTGATTAAAATTAAAGCAGGTCTCATTAGGCCTTCACACACAGTGTGGCAGTGCTGGGTTCCCGGGCTCGCTCTGTCTCGGACGAACAGGAAGAGGAAACTGAGCCCAGTTCCTGCTCCTTCAAGGTAGGATTAACCTGACAGAATGAGCCCTAACAGCTGAGTATGGGTACAAGAGGTGGGGGGGGGACTGAGACATGCAACAGCAACAGGCCATAGGCCAACCGGCCCAAGGAGTGTTGAGACAGTGCCACAGGTACCCATGGGGGAATAAACGCAATAACCCTTGCCCAGGCCCTACTTGGGCTCTACACATAAGACATCTCCCTTTGCTTTCCATAAAGATCTGAAACCATCCTCTACCCTGTAAATCTACTGTTCTTACGGCTCGTTATGCCAGATCCGTTTTTATTCCAGATGTCCTACAGTACGGCCTTTTCTGGCACACTTGTCTCCAGCAGCCCCAGGAGGGAGGGAGCTGCCAGGTTTCCTTGTTGAGGCAGCAGAGAAGCCTGCACAAAGATACTCATGTCCTGGCTCATCGGTGAGAGTCGAGTGCTCTTTCCTCTCTGAAGGTCCAGCGCATGCCAGTAACCACGTAGCCGACACCCCCCCCATTCACACTGCAGCAAAAGTGTGCCGGCCCTAGCCCAACATATAACAATAACAATAGCACAATAACATGCATCTCTTGTGTTTTACCACTCTTTGGCTCAAAACGAAGCCCCAGCGTGTAATTTTGTTTTTACCTCGTGTGATTAATTAAGCGAATTAATCTATCCGTTTTGTTCCATCGTACATTGTTAAAACCTGCCTCTAAAGGGGTGCGGTAGGAAAAGGCTCACGTTAGCTTAATAAGCAATCCATCAGGAGAGTTGGCAGAAATCCTGCGCACACAAAGAAAACATCAAATATGACCACAGGAGTCAAAAGGAAACAATGCAGAACAATTCAAATCGAAAGGTTTTGATAACAACACTTCATTATCTCTACACAAATGCATACACAGAGCATTTGAGGGTAAAAGGCAGCTTTGCCCTGCGCAATGGGAAGGTCACCACACTGGCAATTTACCAGCATATAGGTGGCAGCAGCCTCCGGTGTGAAAGGTACCCTGAGGGTAGTGGCAGCTTTTTAATGCTGGCTTCAATAAAGGGGCTTGAGGGATGTCTTTCCCACATACTGAGAGGGCCACTGCAGCACCCCACACAGTATCTATGTACTGTAGCATAACAAGCAGTTATGCTAAAGGGTGCAGATATTTCTGGAGAGGAGTAAAGAGATGAAGCAATGCTATGGAGGAAGAGCAAATTCACAGCAGGCCTGCAGTGCCAGTCAGCTCAACCATGCATCATCAACAGCCCTCCTCCCTTCCAGCGAAATTAGCAGGAATCTACGGAGTGGACAGAAACATCTCAGACAGATTTATGCATGTGTAAATCCATTATGAGTAGGCCTGCGTCTGCTGGATTTGAAGAATAAAGAGACATCTGTGAGAGGAGCGAAACAGCACAGTAAATAAATGACTGCCTCTTGAGCGGAGTTTGAAAGTGAAATCCATTTTCTGCATTTATCCCCCCCACCCCCCTCCACAAGCTGGAAATGACAGACAGGGGACAGATCTGAACAGATCGGTATGATAAGAATCAGTGCACTCAACACAAGTTACAAGAAAAAAAAATAACACAATAAAACAAAAACATAATACCGTAAACAGAGGAAAACACAAAAAAAGGAATGTTGCAACAGGTTCCTTTGTGGAGATAAAAGCCTTTTTCATGTACATCAAAAGGTACAGAGGGTACGAAGACGCGAGGAAACTGATCTCTTTCCAGGTTCTGGCGTTCATGACGTCAGCTGTTTGATGGCCGCCAGAGCGACAGTTTTGCTCGCCACGTTTGGGCCGCGGTCGTGACGGGGGGAGGACGGCTCCTGGGTTAAAGAGAAACGAGAGGTGGCGCCGCTCCCTTGCATAGAGACGAGCCGAGATTTAGACATCCGCCATCAGTTCCATTAAACTCGGGTGACACTTGAGGAACTTTCAGACGCTGAAGAGAAGCCCCCTGGCAGCCCGCCTCGACACCACTAAACTTAATGAAGATGGAGCGGAGACGGCAGGAAGCGGCGCGTTCCCGCGGCGACTCGCCACGCCACGTTCTTCTCTCGGTTATTAGGCCTGCACCATCGGCGGACGACTCCTCGTGAATTCATAAAGCGGTATCCTAGGCGGAAACCCTGCGCCCAGACTGCACTCCTGCCTGGTCCTGTCGTTCTCCGAAACGACCCACGAGCTTGCGGGAAAATGGGCGGTACCGTGTCCAGTGGCAACCTCGGCTCCTTTCCCGGTCCCTCCCACCTCCAACCCAAGTAACCTTGCCATGGATTTTGCTGTTGCAGTCACAGTAAAGAATGGAACCCTACTACATTATTTACCTAAAGTAAGCTGTGCATAGACATGTGGAATTCCCTCCAGGCAACATGCATCCAAGAGCAGGAATCTGAAAGCAGGGTAAGGCCTGAACCTTACCAGGCAAAGGCTGGCGAAGATCAGGGTTTGGGTAAAGGCTGGAAACAAAGGCTTTTAGTCTGATCATGCTGACACGTCTGCTGAACTTCGTAACCTGAAGCTAGTGATTGGCTGCAGGATTAAAACATCAATAAATGTCATTCTGAATACCACTGTTCCCTTCTTTTTAGTTCAACAGACACCAGTTTCTTCTGTAGAGTGCTGGTATGCACTAATGCAGCAATTTTGAAAAGAGGGCCGGGAGACATTGCCAGAAGGGCCTGTGCATTGCAAAACAAGCATTTTAAAAGTGCAGTCCTATCTTTCTACTGTAGAGTAATATGGTTAAACATCAAAGTTATCACATTTCATTACATCCAGAGACAGCACTGAGACTGGAGCACACAGTCTTTCTCTTACAAGTCCTGGTAATGTAACAAAAAAGCGTGACTGCAATTACAACCTGAACAGCGAGCTGCACAGGTGTGCAAGGCAGAGCAAAAGCTAGCATGAGGGTACACATCTTAAAAAAACAAGACACCGCTTAAGAACAACAAAAGGGAGACTGACACTGTAAACAGGCTAGATGAAAATGAGGAATGCTACATTCCGATAAAAACTCTAAAAAGACTAAATGGCTCCTGTAATCTGTACAATTGATGTGTTTATGCTAAAAGGGTTGGTTTCACCCAGAGGGGCGTTTTGCTTTCAGAAAGAGCACCTCTGTTTTTGTCAGGGCCCAACAATGGCCGAGACTTCATTTCCACAGCACAACAGTGGCCCGGCTGCTCGGGACACTGTCCTTTTGTTGTCACGCTTATTGTCTCATCCGTTTGTTATGTCACAAACCAGGCCATTCTTTCAGCAGTTTCCATAGAAACTACGCATACGGCAAATACGCGAAACGGTAAACATGTTCACCTTCTCAGTCAGTAATTTCCAACCCTAATGCGAAATGCTAGACCACAAACAGATCGCAAATGAGAACAAGAACAACATAAAAACACAACAGAATGAGGACAGAAATAACTGAGGCCTTCTCTACAGACTACAACTGCACTTTGCCCTGATTGGTCCTCTCCGCTGCTTATATCTCAGAGCGATATGAACAGTAAGGCAAGAACAATGGTACTGATAACAGCGTGCGGAAAGCGCACGGGAGAAAAGGGGGACTCGCGAGTCACAAGACGCCGGCCTGGAAACAGAGGGCCCATTTGCAGAGCCCATTACCGTGACAAACTGTGTCATTGTATCGACCCCGCAGCCCGGCGCGGAGGAGTCACGGGCGTGCCCGGCGAAGCCCCCGCACGGCTGTGCACTGAGAGACCGCGTCGGAGAGACAGGCCGGGGCGGAAACTCGGCAGGATGGGATTTTAATTACCCCCCTCTGACAACAAACCCCGTTGTCTAGACTTGACACCGCTGGTGTCCTGAAACGCCGGTCCCGAGGGCCGACTGAGGACGAAGACACAAAAGACCGGTCTTTCAGAAGACACTGGTGGTTCTTTGTGTCCCCGCTTCACAGTGTAAGCAAATGCAGCTGGCTTCATGCTGGTTTCACTCACACCTCCTCCAGGACACAGCACTCCCGAAGGCGACCTGATAAGGCCAACACCACTTCAGTACACCAGCATCCCGAAACAATGGACAGGTTTAAATACACAATTCTATTTTAGGTATGTTGCATAACAGTTTCTCAACAACATCTGGACTTCCTGAGAGGAAGTAGTAAATTCAAAGAAATAAACTGGATTTCAAGGCATGGCACATGCTGTGATGTTAAACACAATGCTAAGCTGTTGGACCTAAAATTAAATCAAATGATCCACCCCTGGAGCAACATTAAGTAAAGAGTATATAATAAAATCTATAAATTTACTCTTCATGGGACTGTAATCTGGAAGGAGTACACACATTGGGGAGCTGAATTCAGCCCCATCCTCCACCCATGCAGATCATCATCACCTACTCCACTCTGTCTCCCTAGGCAACTACCACTGATAGAGAAGCATTGGTACGTGATCACAATTGTCAGGCTCCTGATCGGAATTCGCATGGGCCATCATTTTGGTGCGGGCCCATGGGCTGCCCTGCGACACTGCTGAGAGACTCCTACCCTGGGAAGGCAGACGTTAGCGGGAAAAAGGAAGTAAATGGCAGACCAATCCATACCACCGCGCAGGAGCGGGAAAGTGGACAGCGCGGACAGCGTGGGTCGTGCAGAAGACGACCGAATGTGACAGAATGCGGCCTGATTTTTAACCCCCTGAGAAACGCCCGTTGGTGCGGAAGCCGTGCAACAGGAGCTAGTCTGTCACATGACAGCACGCTGCCCTGGTGCTCGGGTGGGAAGAGGCAGGGCCCGCGCCGTCACCGCAGCCAACACTGACATTTTAACATCCATTAATTCCCACACGCTGCCAACAGCAAAAATGACTGGCCTCCTATCCTTCCATTACGATAATAATCCATCATTTCCTCCCACCCCTGAGGGCTCGGCACCTCCCAGCAAGGCCGCTCCACGGCCGCCACTGGAGCCAGCTGATGGTTTAATGGAGCCCTTACATTAGAGCTGCGGTCAACTGACCGCGGTAACCGCAACCCTGCTCCGGTCAAAACGCTGCAGCTCAAAGCACCCTGAAAACATGAAACGGCAGCTCGGGAGGAAAACAGGGTGGTGCCGTGATGTCACCTCACTGCCCTGTCAATCCCCGTCCCCCTGGAGGAGGCTCTATGCAAACCAGTGAGTGGCAGCAGGGCAGCGGTGGTGAGCTACAGGGCTCATAACCAAAAGGTTGCTGGTTCTGTTCCTCACTGGGGCACTGCTGTTGTACCCTTGGACAAAGTACTTAACCTATAATTGCCTCAGTAAATATCCAGCTGTATAAATGGGAAAAAACTATAACCTATGTAAGTCGCTCTAAATAAGAGCGTCTGCTAAATAACAATAATGTAATGAGAACTTGTGTTAAAAATACAAACAAAAATGTTTAAAAAAAAAAAAAAAAAAAAACAACACCAGCCAAAAGGAAGGGGAGAGGTTCGTGCCAGGACACGGGCAGCGCAGACACTCCGCCGTACGAAGGAGACGAGAGGAAACGGGTGACAGGGGACCAGGAAGAGGCTGTACTTCCTGAGGGCTCAAACTTGGGTGGGGCACAGATGGATGACTCTTCTGGATGTCAGCCCGCCACTGTGTCTTATCTCTCTGCCAGGAATCTTCTCTGACCACAGCTTACAACATACATACAGCTACGTCTGCTTAAGATACTGGAATTCTGAACTGTCCCACTGTGTTTAATGAAACGCCTTAAAAAACATGCAACCTGAAGCTGCAAATTATTCATTATGTTCAACTCGTATAACGTTGTTTTCACTGCAGACCTGGGAGCAGCGGAGTGAGAGGAACA
Organism: Megalops atlanticus; assembly: GCA_019176425.1. NCBI lineage: Eukaryota > Metazoa > Chordata > Actinopteri > Elopiformes > Megalopidae > Megalops > Megalops atlanticus. Next base: position 11,824,699 of record CM032885.1, on the reverse strand, counting down.
ATATTTCAATATACTGCTAAAATAAACGTGGGAAAAAATTCCGGGGCGCTTTAAAAACACCTACATTATTACGCACAGCCCGGTTCCCAAATCTGCTACGTTCAGTGAAAACCTCAACGTGTAGCCGCAAAAAAACACTGTGCACGGTGTTTATAGCTGTATGCAGTTTCATTCAACCCGACCGCCCACGTCTCCTGCATTGCCGGAGAGCTTTAAACGCGTCTTCGCTTGACGGAGCACCAGTTAGCTACCGGGAAGAAGTTTTCAAAGCAGTCAAGTTTTTTTGCACCGAAATGCCAGGCACGGAGAGGAAAACCCTTGACGGAGGAACTGAACTGGGACCAAGAAACAAAACAGCTATGACTCATCCCCCCGGCTCACTGTGCGACTGGGTTAATGAAGTCTGTCTGACAACAGAGAGGGCAGAAACATGGAGGGGAAAAGGCCTGCTGCTGCACGGATACTTTGATATTCTACGTTTTTAATATAATCAGAGCGTTATGGGAGACCCATCCTTCGACGTGGCGGATAGCCACGTCACATTGAATAATGCGGGGTTTGCGACGGTCGCATTTATTACTGACAGCTTGTTTCTGTTCGCGCTGGATAATGACGGCGAGCGGTGGTCACGTTGAATAATGACGGCCGTGGCCGCGGTGTCACTGGCCCGTTACCTCCGCGGAGCTCTACCGCTGGATGCGGCAGCTTTTGCCCCTCAGAACAGCCTCTAATCGGATGGGCTGCGGCAGATGTTTTTCGAAACAATTGCGCTTTTGTTTTCGATTCGAGTGCTTTGCTATGTTGTGTGGGCGACTGCTTTGGTGGCGAGATCAACATCCAGTCAACTGCGAGGGAGGGGGATTTGAAATACAAAGGAACAATGTATACTATATCACGCCTCCCCGTACCAGAATGTGCCTTTCTTGCATGGTAAAGGGGAGCGGCGCAGAGCTAGCACGAATGCTGAGTAGCGCATTTCTTTGACCGCTGTCAAAAATGCAGCATTTGTTTCACACAGCTCAACTGCATAACAAATTCAAAGGAACGGCATAACATTAAAGTCACTGACCAAAGCGTCAATGCGCGTTTCTGATTTCATTTCTATTCAAACATCGCGTTCAAACAATTTACTAACTTAACAGACGGGCAGCTTTTATCAGAACCCATCTCTGTATACTCCCAAACCTCTCTGTTATAAAGCAAAAGCAAATACATCAACAGGTAAAAATCAGCCAAACAGATGGAACACCAATAGCAGCAGTTCCGTAGCTAATAACGTTTCAAATGATGTTTAGTGCTTAGCTAACCAATTCACACGCGAGTCAGATCTGACACTGAGGAAAAAATATATAAAAAGGTCTCAATAGTGAACTTCATTTAAAAAGCGGGGTCAAGGTCTGTTTCTTCCACATAACTCACATTTCGGGTAAACTGTCTTACATCAATATCAATTAAAGAGTTGAGTGTGTAATACAGTACATATTTACCAACAAAGGAGTTGAGTCTACAATACTTTAACTTTTTTGCAGTAAGTGGCATGTCATGCATATTTGAGTATGGACACAATGTGTGTATATGCAAACACTGCCTAGTATTCTGCCGGCCTAAAATGTTATCTGCAGTAACCTCACTAAGGAGTGATTTATGAAAGAAAATCCAAGGTCTCGAAATGACCATAATTTTCCCATTGAAACTTTAGAATCCTATTTAATTGTGTTGAATATAAAAGACACAACACTAGATAATGTCCTTCTACCAACACCAGAATGATGGGGAATCAAAGAAATCCAAAATCCTCACATGAAGAGCCCTCCAAGCTCCAGGGTCCACTACAACAGAAATGTTAAACATTACCATCAGAATGTAGAACAGCATGATTATTGCTTACTTATGACCTCTTTCATCTGGTGTTATTTGAAATGAAAATGACACAGCACCCACACACAGCAGTAGTTTGCTGCAAAAAGGCATTCTTATTAACAAAACTCACGAAGACAAACAAAGGCTGGCCAAGTTTTGTCGTAATAGCCAAATGTAATGGCAGAGCTAAACAACCATGCAACACAGTACTGACTGATAGGACACTAATACACTGGTAAGGTAAGAAATTCCCTAAATGAAGGATCTCAATGCTTAACTCAATGCATTGCCCACATAACCACAAACCTCAGATATACAAGATTACCACATCAGCGATGAAACCAATTATAAAAGGGCATGTGGCACCCTAAAATTTCTAAATACAAAACACATACACCCACTTCCTACAGAGCAGGAAGTCATTGGTGTCCACACCCCAGCAGGTTGCAAAACAGTGAACTGTAAGCGACAAAGGTCTGTCAAAAAGCCATGGGTAAGGTTCCTGACTGATAAAAGGTATTAAAAATTCCACTGGCACCCTGATGCTACTTTTCCAGAGAATGATGCAATACGGTAGTGGGTTAATCAGGGCTTATCCACTTGAGGTTTAAATTAGCAGCGAAAGGGTAAACCACTGTGTGCGCTCTGGAGGGGCTTCGTTACTACACACTCATGCCAGGTCCTCACCCCACAGGGAGCACTCGCTAGCCCCTTCAGAGAGGCTGCAGAGGAGGCAGGCGAAGATCACGATGCCCTCTCCTCTGGAAGGCGAGTTCTGGGCTCCCGCAGTGAACTGGGCCAGCGAGCAGCCGTCCTCAACGAGGCCCCTTGGGTGCGTTTGATCTTCAGCGGGGGAGACCGGCATGCGGAAGGGGGTCCATCTGCGCAAGCCGGGGCAGGTGCGGAGCAGCAAGACTCACTCCGCCAACGCATACGGCTGTGGGAAACCCACACACACCCGTTCCACTGGGTGTGGCCTCACCTCCGCCTAAGAAGCTGTCCACCGGGCCTGGTGCTTTCAGAGAACAGCTCGACTATCACACTAACAAAATACCTTTTTTTTTAATAAAAATCAGGATTCGTCATGCTCTCTGATCCATGAATTATCTTCCGTGAGCAATTCCGCTTCAGTGTTATCTGGCAGCAGCAGTAAGACAAGGAAAAGCTCAATGAACAAAGGTCACGTCATTCATCGGCCATCTCAGGGGGGTTAGTTAAGGACACCGACTTGCTTTAGGACAAGAAGATCTGCTTAAGCTATTACCAATCAATGTGGGTTTTTTAGGGGCTGGTTCTACATCACCAAACTAATGACATTAAAGCCAGTGAAAACCGAGCCAAAGCCAAAACAACACGGTTGCTCTTGTTTTGTTTGTTTTCAAGGGGTTAGGTGTGTGCGTGTCAGGGATTTACAGGTTTTTGCCCATTGCCTTCAGTATGTCTTTCCTCAGTGTAGAGTATACTGGTTTTGGGAAATCTGTTGCCACTGCTTGCTTGTACCAACAGTACAAGCAATCATAGCAATCCCACCCTTCAATGATAAAACACACATCGCATTTTTGGGGAAATATCCTATTTCAGCATTCTTTAACCCATGAATGAATATGAGTATGTTATTACAGTAATTAACTGATCCAAATCACACAAAGACTGGATTCCACTGCCAATGATGCAGTTTGTGAAGACTTGACGACAGGAAGTCATGGTGAAGCATTTGGGGGTGGGGGGCAAGAATGGATGTCATCCCAGTTTATTGATTCTCCACCACTGAACGTTTTCTGTTTATTCCTGACAAACCACAGCTTTCCAAGGGGTGGGTAACAGATATGTCATTGTATTCACCAAATCAAAACACTTGTCACTTTTTGCGCATTCTGTACAAAGCACTCCTTCAGATGTTATCACTGAGTCTGTCCGCTTGGTAATCTTGCTGAGGGAACTTTGAGGGAACGAACAAAAGGAAACGCCATGGACATTACAAACCACAAGAACGCCTGGCTTTAAAATGCCTCTGTGGTCAATCGGGGCAAATCTAAAAATCATATTACCTTCCAATATTGATTCAGCAGCAGTGCAGGCGGGCAAGCATTGACTGCAAAGTGATCTAGTTTATTTCACACCACTCTAAGTTCGTACTGCATTCTACAGCCCTCAACAAACAGATCTGCAGTAAATGGTTTAAATACCAGACTCAGAGCAAGTGCAATGTGTCTCAACCACGGCTTCTGCCGAAGAAATGTTGAAACACAGTTAAGCAACACAGTTGAAAAGCTCTGTTTGTCTTAACTTAGAAAACAAGCCAATTTTAAATCATTTGATGGCTTTCTAACCCTTGAATGATATCCAAAATACATTCGTCCACCTCTCCATTTCTGCAGATTTTAATTTAATACTCACTATGTTACTTGTGTTATCTCTGCTAACTGAAATGCATGAATGCAGACTCCAAGATGTTGATATTGGGTGGAAATTAGATGCATGTCCATTTCATCAGTGCGCTAGCCTCATGCTAGCAGGCACAAGGGGGTGTGACCAGCTTCACAGTGCATTCTGGGTACTGCAGGCAAACAGGAATGAATTGAAATGGAGCACCCTGTCATTCTTGTTTCTTTTCAGAGGGTACCTAAAATCTACAACAATCTACAAAAGCATGCCTGTTGTATGCCTGCCTGTTACAACACTATTTACTGTGAAGTGTCAGTGTTGTAACAAGCATTTCACAATTTCCAAAGCAAAGCCAAGAAAATTAAAGGTGGTGACCAAATGGCAAATGCAAAAGTCCCATTTGACTGGAGATGGAACAAACTCAAGATATGAATCAGACATATTGATAAATGATGACTGGAATCATGAGGGTGTCTTATTTGACAACCACAGGATAATCAATAACTACAGCATAAGCTCTCTTTCTTCCATAAGACACAGGATGGAGACAACTTAAGAACTTAAAAAAGGACCTAAATTTATACAGTCTGTATCCTCAGCTACAGTATTAATCTGACTAGTGAACAGGAAATGTGTAATGTATGTAAAAAGATTCTTTCCATAGGCTTCAATTTACATTTGTTAATTTTCATTTACATTTCCAATGCCATGCAATAATACAACCCTGTTCAGATAGTAGGGTGGACTAGGATTCAAAAAAACAATAATATGCAATTCAGCACTAGCCCAGAGCTAAACAAGCCTGAAATCAATTACATATTTAGCAATGTCTTGTATAAAAGACTTCCCTGAGAATTTTTCCAAGGTTCAAAGCAAGTAAAAAAACTGCCATTTTCTCCTAACCCCCCAGTTCAAACAGAAATTCATTTTGTGGGATGATTTTGAGATGGTTGAGGAAAAGCCAAATTTCTGACAGGGTTGGTAAAAGGAACACGGGAAAAATTACCGTTTCCCAGAAAAACAGTCTCACCTCCTCACATTAAAGTGTTGACTGACATCCCTAAAATTACGGGAGACACCATTCTGAAATTTGCTGCGTTCGTACACCTGTCTGTAGAATATCAAACCAAGCCCTTTTTAAAATATTTTTTTTTGTCATTGCTGCACCAAGACATTTTCTGGGCTGATACTGATAGCGGATGTCTGCCAAACAATATCTGCAGATTCCAATGTGTATACCAATATTTCAGAAAGTCTGCTCCTTCTGCAAGCACTAGGAATATATGAATTCCTTGTCAGTATATGCATATCCAGATGTGTGCATGTTCTTCATGCAAACAGACACCAAAGCCAGGATTCAAATCGTCGGCACAAAGATATTAAGTGTGTAATTTTAAATTATGCTTCAAATGACAACATTTCTATGATCTGTACTTTCAGCTTCCTAGTTGCGTGACTTACTGCATGCCAGAAAGAGGATGAAACATTACCAAAATCATACTTGCTAAACACAACAAACGAATAATTTTTACCAAATTACCTCACTCTATTTCAAGGATCCTTTTCACAGTATCTCATTAATTCAGTGACATTCTCTCAGCAATTTCGTGCTTGAATGCATTCATTACTTTAAAAAAAAGACCTAAAAAAATTTTAAAAACTCCAAAAACTTGGAGATGTGATCAAGATGTGATCCCAGCACTTGAATTTTCCGCATTTCAACGACTGAAACGGCGCCAGTTTTATGCGACCCGCTGAAGTCCTCAGTACGTACAGGTACTTCCTTTGGTCAATCGATTTGAAATACGATTCTATCCACTGTGCGGTTAAACCGAACATGGGCGTAAAAGACCTCTAAATGTTTTTATGAAGTTCTCCGCTGAAACGTTTCCCAGCAATGGATGTACGCGGAGATATAGCAGTGTTCGGGAAGCACATTTGGAGGGAAACGGCCTTCCGAATATAGCGGGGTTTTAAACGTATTCAATAAAGCGGCAGAAACTCAATCCACAACGGAAAATGGCTTATTATAAAGGGCAATAAATTCCAACATTTTTTTTGCATCATTTCTTTTGCCCTTGGACTGTCATGCTCTAATTTCTGAGAATGCTGAAATAATTACTTCACAGACAGCTGTGCCGCCGCTTCGCTTTTTCTGTCCAAACGCAACTGAGTTTTTCCTCTTCCGTCATTTTCTAACGATTGCGAGATGCTGGGTGGGTGGGTTGACGCACCTTTGCTAGGTTAAAGACGTTTTTTGTAGTAAATTTCCTTCAGATCTCTCCTCCACGGATAACCTCAGAAGAGCAGACCTTGGAATCCGTGGTTTGGTTGTTGCTTTCTGTCACTCTCAAAACTTCGACTGTGTTGACACGCTTGCATAACATAACACAAACACGCGTAAACAGAATCCATCTGCTAACGGTCGCAAATGGTCAAGACGGAACATCCACTTTCCTTATTTTCGTTTTGAATATGACTACGCAAAATGTTTTTGTTCCAATTCTACACGTTGTTTGAAGCTGTCAGTGGCGTCTAACGGTGAAAACAAACAAATAAAACGCCACATCTTGCTTGAATTTCCTGCCATTCTCTGAGATGCACTTCTGTCACAACATTCAATTTAGACATAAAAGAAATGTTACACGACGTCAGTTCAGCCCAAATTTTTCAAAACTACAGTTCAGGACAGTTACAAGCTGTCTGGCAGTGGAATAGGATTCAGATATTAAGCTGTTTTTTGACAGCAGCACTGTGTAGATACAGGGGCAAACTGGTAAACATATAGGAAAATGTAGCTACTTAAATACATTTAACACCAACATATTGTGAAAGAACACTGGCAGGCTGTACCCCTTCCTCTACTTGCGAAGTATACAGGATGCTACTGCTACCGTGGCTATTTGTAAAGCAGTGGAAATGGGTGCATGCACAGGTTCACAGTTTGTTGACACAGTAAAGAGGGTCTACGGCAGCTAGACCCACGTCACAGTGCAAGCTACTTCCACTCTAAATGCCATCCCCTGATTTAACCCATGTTTCAGATGTCACTCACACTCCAATGGATGGTGCTGGGAATTTAGAACCTCAACCAAATGCAAACAACTGTTTTACAAATAACTTACGACTTCAGTTGACATGTGTATATTACTCGGCACCCTGCTACTCTTCAGCCACCTTGAAGTGGCTCCGGTGACATCAGAGAGAGCTGCCTATCCTCTGTTTGGCACTTAGTCTCCTGGAGCACTGTGGGACTTGTGGTGTGAAAAATAGTTGTCATGGTTGGAGGATTGCATACACTGCACCATAGCACTCTAAAAGTGAGTGCAGATGAACCCAATATAGAAATAGCAATTCCAAAAGAGCTGAAAAGAAGGGACAAGTATCACAACATATCCCAATCAATAAATGTTACTATTTATATATTGAAACAACCTTAAATTCAGACACATACACTGGGATTGTAATTCCTGCTAACATTAGCTTGCCAGATATCAACACTAAATGAGCCAGCGTGCTGGGCAAACTTTTGGAGTAGTTTGTGCTCTTTCTTCAAATTGGCGGTGGTGTCACAATAGCCCAAACATTTCACACAAAAAAACGTTTTTTTCCACTTTCAACTTTCAGTACTTCTCAAAATACTTCCAGACATCTGACACCATTTTGTCAGAAGCCAAACGCAGAGAAGCGGAGAAGACGAGAGCGAGCTGCAGCCCACTCAATAAGCTGCAATTCTCTTGTTAGAAGCCGTGTTCACAGGTGAAGAACCGTGCGCCTACATACTCAGACGCGACTGAACAATAACCAGAACCCTAAAATCCCACGTGTTTTTTAGTTTGGGAATACTGCTTTACGGATATTGGTTATAAGAACAAATACTTATTTGTGGAATATGAATTATTATTTTAGAGCACAAACTGTGACTTGTGATGCTGAATACCTTTAATAGAAAATTCACTCCAGTGCCAGACAAATGTTTCTTTCCTTTGCATGGACAGCTTACTAGCTACTCTAGTGAATGAAGAAACCTAGATATTAAATGGTGATGCTGTGTTGCAGTCAAGTAAGCTGTTAGCTGCTTTAGATTCAAGTGAAATTCTGGTTCTATGGTTTAAATCAATGTTCATAGCCCCCCCCCATGTGCCGTGCCAAAGAAATCTCAAGCCAATGAATGTGGCCCACAAATAAATGCAACTGCAAAACTGGACCAGGTATACAAACATCATCAAAAACAAGGACAAATTCCTCTCTCTACATTGTCGGGGATAGCACATTTTCAAATAGGCCAACTTTCAATTCAAAAAAACAAGATCCCCGCTGCCAAGACTGGCACTGGTCAAACGGAATTTGATCCCACCCATCTCTTTATCTTCCACAGCTCACACCAAGGGCATTGAGTTCAATGCCTGTTAAAATCCAGAAAGACGACAGAAAGATACAGAGAAGTGCATTCGCACTGTACAAATGTGTCACGTGCCAAACTATTTATTCAAGAGGGCCAAGTAGGCCTACGTTTTATTCCAACATCTGGACTACTGCAATTTCCATAAAGTGTATGAAATATTTAAGCCCGTCTATTCAATTTTTCATTGCGTTTTTTAAAGCAGAAAAAAGTAAAGCTGCTCTACCTCATTGGTGCATCTGATTTTTTTTCCCCAATACACAGAGGAAAAAACAGGTAATTCAGTGCAGGGCTTTGACAGCTCTTAAAGAACATTAAGCCAGGAAACTACAACCTATAATCTTTTAGTGTTTTTTATTGTGTGAAACTATTTGCCATTTACATGTAATGCCGTTTCCTAGAGATTGCCTTTTCATTTTTCTTTTTTTTTTTTTTTGTGCCAATACAAAGCTCTTTCAAAAAGATGGCTGCCAACAGGCCCTCCATCTCCCAATGTTGTCTGGAAACAGCACTTTCAATTACATTTCAAACCAATTTTCTCAGTACAGAAGGAGCCGCCTGCTCTGTTTGCAAAGCTTCAGCTGTCACATCCTAATATACACTGACTGCAGGCAGTCTGTATCCTCAAGATTTCCCCTACTAATTCCATTCCGACACCCCTGCAACTCTCCCATTTCACTTAATATGCTCACATTTTAACCTGTGACTTTTTGGAAAAGAAACACATTTGTCTTCAGTCTTCAAATGACATTTTATTGCCATTTCCCCGTACTTTTTAAGCCCTGTATTGTCCACTTTGTCGAGCTGTAATTTGCATTAAATTTAGAAGCAAAAGCTTCACTGTAAATTACAATATACTGATAGCACAGTTCACAATGCCTTGTTCACAAAGCTCTGCACGCAACCTTTTCAGAATCACTACTCTCATGAGACAGAAACAGTAACTTTCCTGTAACTATGTGCAACTCAGTTGTATTGTTCCATTCTCCAAAAAGTAATCAACCTGTCCCTTTTGGTACTAAGGCTGTGTTTCATTGAAACCCCAGGAATATCTGGGTAAGTAATGTACATTACTAGGCATAGACATAGTCTTCAAGAGAGGCACTGGATCGCATTTCTTTTTCCAAATGTTTTCTTATTTTGTTTCCATGCACAAGTTTTAAGGACCGGGTTTCTTTTATGATAAATAATAATAAACTCCTTACAAAAGGCAGCTTTTATAATTGCCATATGTTTTGAGTCGTTATGAACGTGTAGGCCTAATGTGAGATGTGACATTTGCATTACAGGTTCCACACGCACTGCAGTTACGTGAAGTTTTATTTATCTTTATTCCAAACATGCACAAGCCGACTATTCAAATAAATAGTAAATGTGGTTTGAAACAGTTAAAGATTTTTTCAAAATACAAGACTCCTCAATCAATATCGTTCATCATTTAGCTACATGCAGTTTAATGTGTATAGACTATTTTTTCACAATAGAAGGGCTCTTTGTTCATGCACCTACGCAGAAACAGTAGCTAGCCACAGTAGCCGGATATTCATTGTTGTTGTTAAGCAGCGTTGTACTATTTGCACTTTTGTACGTCGCTTTGGATAAAAGCGTCTGCCAAATGAATAAATGTAAATGTAAATGTACTAATGACAACAACAAAACACAAGGGAACGGAATCCTGAACACTTCATCACTAAGTCAAAATGTCTCATCCGGCTTTGCCTGTCTTCAACGTTCATAACCCTAGCTAGCTAAAGTATTTTCGGCTGTTTTCCTCATAGTACAGTCTGTGCATTAGGGCCTTTCGTAGGCGAAATGCTGTCAGTTCATAATACGTGTGGCGAAGTACATCTCTGCCCTGTGCTGGCAAAACAGACCAGCTAGCTAGCCATTTTCTATCTTTGTAGCCGGGAAGCTACCTAAGCCAGCAAAGTGTAATTTCATTTCCTGTGCTTACATTAAGGGCCGATCGCACATACATTGGATACAGGTAGAAATCCGTACGTAGTTTAGCCAGCTTGCTACTGCTGGCAGTGATGTTGATCACAGAGGAATGTATGAAGTGAGTTTGCTTCACATGCGCATCGCTAGTGTTTGGCCTTTTGTCACCTAATAGGCACTGCTTGTAAAATAAATGTCATTGCAGTCGTATCTTGCTTGAAACGTAAGCATCTGCCGCGGCGTTCCTAGGTCGGAAACCAAACAAGTGCACAGCCAACAACATTACCCTTCATCTGATACTGTCCCCAGTCGACCGCGATCAGAGTAAACCGAAATACGTTTCTTTTCTTTCATTCAGAACACCTTATCTAAGTAGCTTGCTAGCTATCGAGCTTAAGACTGTTATGGTCATTGTGCATAGCTAGCAAGCTAGCTGGACCAGCTAACTATAGACTTGAAAAACGTGCTAGCCGCTTAGTAAAGCCACAATATTTAAGTGAGAATATCTTTTGAAGGGTCGACGCTGAACAGCTCAAATGAGAGAACAATCGTAAAACCGTGACGGCTCGTAGATAATCAGGTCTAACAACTAGCTAGCCGTTCTGTCATAGCTTGCTAGCTAGCCAGCTCCAACTACAAGAAAACAGTCGGTCCCCTCCATCTTATTAATATGCTGCTAGCTGGCAGGCTCGCAATGTCTGCCGCGTCGAACTTAGCAATCTCATTAACTTTGATCTGGAAAACAAACACCAAAGTCTTTTAAGGCCTCACAGTAAAGCGTTTTAGTCAATCAAAAAGTTGTATTGAAAAATGACCCAGTATGTTCTGGTTTCACTTCCGAACAGCAGGTTCCCAGTAGTAATACAGCTAGCTAGCTAGTCAGCTCGCTCTATCGCCGACTAGTCACCCCTCCCTCCTCTATCCCGTTTCTTCCATCCGATTAGAGATCAAACACTTTCTTTGTACCTAGCGAAATTTAATCAGAAAGATCAGGCTTACCTTCGGCCGTCCGTATGCAGTAAAACAAAAAGAAGAGTTTTATGAAGACCATGTCGATTAAATTCATTGTTAGAGCATTGACACCGCGCACGGTTTATTGTTCCGATTTCCACCTCTTAAAGGCGCAGACGCCCTGTGTTTATGGCAGCTCCCTCTCTCTCTCTACTCCGCGGCCTTTCGCCGCTTGTCTCCAACGGCCTGACGTCAGGCGCAGGCAAAAGGATGGTCCCTCCCCCACTCTCAAATTACCAAACCCAGGGCTACTCGCGGTCCGCCAATGAAACCAAGCGGTGATACGTCTCAACAGGATCCCTGCCCCTACAATTTGTAATACATATTTTAGCTAATGCGGTTAATTCCAATCACGTCCGAACGAACCACGCGTTACCGTCAAGCTACACGACGCTATGCGTTCAGTTGTCACTTAACGAACTAATTTAACTGCAATACACGATAGCGTGTGTTTTTGACTGCAATGAGGTATTATTAGATATGGAAATACAAAAGTAACTCATACTGCGTGTTTTTTTGTATTGCAGTGGGGGACCTTTTTAGCCTATAGTTACCCCTGAGATGCAAATGCAAGCCAAGCAAGCATTATTCACTAAAACTTTTGGGACATTTTAAAACACCTAAAGTGGTAATGAAACAAAGGGTGGGCCTCTGGGTAAATGCAACCTCTTCATTAATTAATGACTAAAACAAACGCTCAAGGGGAAGTGAAATGAAATGTCAAGACTTGTCAAATGTAAGGCCAATCCATCTCTGTAACACCAAAACCAACTAATAATTTCGAGCACACGCCACCATATTCTACTGTGAAACTGAGACCAATGAATAGTTTAACTTGATTTTATGTTCCTTGTAAAAGGAAACTAATTAAAATGAACCCATTGGTGCAAGACGATGGTGCAGTTTGTTCTGCATTGCATTTGATATTAACAGTGCCTCAGGAGTATGGCGGGTGAGGCATGTTTCACTATAAGAAGCAAACTGATAAGTCACGGCCTCTTTTCAGACATCACGGACCTTTCACAAACATTGTCAAGTACCGCTGTGGGACACCAAGTCCATGTTGGCACTGATATAAAAACATGTTCTTAACCACTCGGGATCGATGTTACATGTGATGAATTATGCGTGCTGGATAAGATCCACCTACAATTGGAGTAAGATTGAAGATGACTAAGATCAAGGACTTACTGCGAAAGTTCGTGTGAATTTTCCATTATTATCAATATTACCAAGCAAAAATTGATTTCACCAATGATCATATGGTCGGTGATTGTGTGTTAATGATTCATTACAATATTTAATATGCACCAGAGAATAGAGAAATTATGCAGGATTTATAGATGGAAAGACCAATGTTACAGCCAAATGCTGTGTCCAGGCACTTTACTGGGCTTCTCCCGCCCCTCTGAGGTAATACATGGTATTGCATTTTGCCTCTGTATTCAAACTCCAATGGAAAACTTGAGTCTTGTACCTCTAGCTAAAACGAGTGTTGCGCTGTGAGAATCATAATCGGACTTATGGCATGGTTAACGACCTGTGATGAGAGCTCGTATAGCTGGCAGGAAATATTCCAACATTTTTGATATGTGTTCCAATTGTCAGGGTATGGTTTGAGACAAAATATAATGACATTGTGTTCGGCACAACACTGAGGATTGAACCCATCAAGATTAGCACTAAAAAAAACGTTTAAATATGCAGGTGAAAGGACTCTCGCTGCCAAACCAGCCAAGAGGGAAACAGTAGTGGGCACGATTTAGGACATAGCTTACAACTGTACCCTCCATTCTGAAACAGTCCCCTGAGTTTTTACGTTCGCTATACTCATCAGTCTACCAGTAGGCTGATTTCATCTGGCGCACCGTACGAACTCATACTCTAGTGCTGTAACCTGTTTTTTGATAGTAATAAATTGAACGTAATATCTTCTAAAAACGTACTGACCATCAGATATTCCTCTGATATAATTCATATAGGCTATATTGTGTTGTAGGCTACTCAGATATAATGACAGTTCCATTCGGACTCGGTCAGGTTCCCGCACGCATGGGCGTATTTTGTTTCTTTGAACATTCAACGCACTCGACTCTGAATGGCCGTACATATAATTTGATGCTTATTAACCAATCAGAGAAAGTGAGTTCAGTTGTCGTTGAATAACATGAAAACCCCACACATTTTTATGCTTTTGGGCGTGGTGCGTACAGAGGATTTTACTCCGAAAGCCATCGAAACGATAGCCACCATATAACTCTTAATGACAATAGTTTTTCGTGTTGGGACAAGCAATGAAATCGTTGATGGTTCCATAAACATTAAAACGCAACGCATTCATTATTCCAAGCTTTGCGAAACATATAAAAGCCAACCTACCCCTTTAAGATCTGTCAGATTTTAGATTAACGAGATGGGGTGACAACAGACATTAATTGCGTCTTTATTATTTTTAATTAAGGATAAGGAGTTTTACAGCGGTGAAAGCCACGATGTCGCTTCTCGTGTCGGATGCGCTTATTATCTTCGTTACATCAAGACTAAATAGATTGAATCGTTTTGGTTCTGAACTACGCGTACCCTTTTTGCCTCTTGGCTTTTAATTTGTTCCTAAAACTTTATAAAGATAAAATGATAATCGAGACCACGTCCCCCTTCACATAAAATGAAAATATTAATATTAATAAACACAATGTATAAAGTAGTCTAGATCTTGCCCGTTCTTGGCCAATAGTCATATATTAATTACTCCAGGAAAATAAAGAAAAGTGGATTTTAAAAAAATACCCTTTCATATTATTTAATATTGCCCTTCCTTGACCTGAAGAAGAGGCGTCCCTCTTACGGTGACGTCAGTTCGCTAGGTAGCTAGAGATGTCATGGCGTCTTTGGAGCAGGAGCAGGAGCCGCAATCTAGATAGGGAGTAGCATCGGTGGGAATCGAAATGGAGCAAAATGCAAGCCTGCATCGAGATCTTACAGAAAGCGCTCTGTGCTCTACAATATGCGCGGAAACGAGCGGTATAAAGGCTACAGAAGTAGTGAAAGGAGCTGTCGATAGCAGTAAGAATAGTGAGCCCTCTGCGCTCAGTACTTTGGTCAGTAGTAGCGACAGTAGTATTTTATCAGCAAGCACTGCCAATGCTCTCTCTGATAATAAAAAATCAGATGTTAGATTGGAAATAGACGAATCTCTCCCGGTTGAGAACACCAACATCCAGCCGAGCGGTTGGTTGGAGACGTCGTCATCGGAACTGGGAGATCAGCTGAGCAACGGGATGGGGCACAGTCTACCGCTAGCTCCAGGAAGCGGCGAGGGTGCCACCTCAAAGTTGGTAAACAACAGAACGGATGGCGATCCGCCTTCTACGATGGAAGAGCCGAGTGCAAGGATTACAGATACTCAGACTGTGGTTGCAAAATCTGCGTTGCAGGAGCAGACGAAGATCTCGCCGCCGACGTCGTTGTGCCCAGACAAAACAAGTTTGACAAACGTTAAACCTGGGGCACTGGCTTCCAGTGACCATGGACCATCTGAGGGGCCGCCGACTGAGAGTGACCCCAGCCCCGCTGGTGAATCCCGGAGCTTTGATTCACTGGAATCCTTCTCAAATCTAAATTCATGTCCGAGTTCCGACCTTAATAGTGAAGGAATGGAGGACAGGGTACTGGCCATCGCTTTACAGAGCAACGAGTATGGGGCAGATGAAGCGAAAATCTCTTGCATCAAGGATCGGGGCGCCGGCCAGTCCATATATCACATCAAGTGGATCAAGTGGAAGGAAGAAAACACGCCTATCATTACACAGAACGAGAACGGGCCATGCCCATTGCTGGCTATAATGAATGTCCTTTTGCTGGCATGGAAGGTAAATAACTGGCACAGCTAACTTATAACTCAAAATAATAGTCAGAGAAGTTCAATGTGGAAAGGCTAGCAGTAAATCACTACACTGGAATAGCATTGGGCCTAAAAATACGACAGATATTGCCCTCGGCGGTGGTCTCAGTCTTGTTGACTAGCCAACTCTTTCATTGTAGTTGTGGTGTTCCAAACAATCCCCAAAGCACATAAAATACGACGATCGGTGAAACATTGGGGGTGATGGATGTGGAAAACGACAGCTGACCGAGTTCAGAGTAATTCCCTACGCTTAAAATAAACATTGTAGTGGGCATAGATGTAGTGGGCATTAGCGGACTGCGTGTCGTCCGAATCAACTTGTCTGTCCGTGGTCAAAATAGTAGACACGCCTCTTCCTATGAGTCTAGTGTCAGTACTTGCTCACAATGGGAAACAAATTATGTACTGTCAGTAACAGCGCAAAGGTTTTACCCATACCTGCTGCAGCTCATCAAGTATTATTTTGTTTCTATTTTTATCCGCGGGAGAGCCACCCATTTAATTTACTGTAATTGCATTTCCCCTTTGAAATCTGGGTATGGGAGAACTGACTACCTAATATGTTTCCGTTCAAACGGTGAATAAATGTGTGTGGATTACTTGGCTGTCTTTCAAAAAAAAAAAGGACATAAAATAACAAATACCGTTGTCGTCAAACCAAACGTTCACTTCAAAAAGTTGGAATATGACCACGCAACACGATGTGAGGCTATGAATTTGCTTTAGCTGGTCGTAACCTTTTTAGGAATTAGGGGGTTAATGAAAACGTAGTAGATAGGTGTACTTCTAGTGGCAGCAGAGTTGACAATATGAATGGGTGCAGCAGCGTGGTGATGGGGGAAGAAGGCATATATCATACCTATAAGGTTGCAGATTGGAAACCCACATACGAAATCCGACTAGAAATTGATTTTTTATCCAGTACAAAGCTATTTATTGTAAATGACTTGAGATTAGCAGACTTGATATTGTTCCATCATTACCACAGTGTTTCCCATGTGGTAATCATAGATTTGAGATTGAAGTGATCTCTGTGAAGCTGTGTTGATTCCATCTTTACCATTTCTGTGTACCTCAGTGAACTCTGTGGTCTACACCAAGCTTCCAACAGTTCATTTGGGAGTGCTGACAAAACACTCAAATATACTATTTATCTGTCATTTTACTAGGAAGAGCTGAAAGCAAAGCAATTGTGTGGTTGTTGTGGGAGCCTGCATTACATTGCATTTTGCAATTTAGCGGTCATTTAGCCTAAGCTGTACACAACTCAACACGAGGACCATGTGAAGTGGTGGCTGCTGGGAGCAAAGATTGGGAATGTGTAGTGAAGACTTTAGTTCTGTTGTGTTGGATTCTGCTGTGCGTGATGAGCTCTTTCATAGACTTTTCTTCTCCTTGGGATGTAGTGTGCCCCCTGAAGCAAAAGCTGGGCTTCTCTGGAGCTGCGTTATGTTTCCTGGTCTTTATAAGGGTTGTAATATGGGAATCGTGCAAGGAAGAATGGAAAGGACCATGGGGGTGGTGGGTGGGGGGAGCGCACTGTACTCAACATGTTGTTTAGAGCAAGGTCAACAGACTGAGTGGTATGATGCAACCAGGCGATCCAGGCGGTTGCATAGAATTGCCTGGAAGTCATCCCTCCAACACAAACTGTACTCTGTATGCCCTCATGGCTTAGCACAGTGACAGATGACAATAAGGACCCTTGATGAATGGGTTAACTATATCATCTCCCTCTCCATGCATTGCATTATAATGTAATACTAATTAAAATGTGTTGCCAGCTTAATTCCCCGCAGGGGCACTGCTGTTGTACCCTTGGACAAGGTGCTTAACGCTGAATTTCCTCAGTAAACATCCAGCTGTACAAATGGATAGAATGTAAAAATTGTAACCTATGTAAGTTGTTCTGGATAAGGGCGTCTGCTAAGCAGCTAAAAGTAAATGTTATGATCGCGCTGTTCTTCCCGTGTTTTTCAAGAACTCCCTACTGTAGTCTCAGAGGGCTGGCATCGTTTTATTTTCCGATGTAAATGCAAGTGGTTGTGTTTCAATCCATGCTTCCAGCATTGCTCTGCTTATTAATCAAGCCAGTTTGATCCAGTTAACCTCGGTCTGGAAGAAGTCCAGTGACGGACATGGAGGCTATATGTGTTTCCATCTAGGGGTGGTACAGGGTGGGGTTACAACTGAATCACATGGCTGATTGGTTTTGCTCTCTAATGTGGTTGTGAAGGGAAAATTCAACCATGCTCGGCTTTGAGCAACAGAGTGGATTAGACCTGTGAAAGGGATGGGGAAGAGGCCTAATCCGCTCTGCTAAATGCCCGAGCATGGTAGCATTCTTAAGATGACATAAGTTAATTCCCAGAAAGCACAATAAATATGTGAAACATGAATGTAGTTGTTTTTTTTTGGTAAACTGAAATCCAACAAACTTCCAGGAAGTGGGAAGCTGAATTATTTCCAGTGTTTCCTGTAGCATGAGGGCTACAATATGGTATTGCATGATCATTTGAAACAGTAATTTTAAGAAATTTGAAGATGTCTCTATATTTTGTACTATACATATGTGTATCCTCATTTTCACTGTTTTGCAACTTACAGGGGCAATGTGTGGCCACAGAAAACATGCCCAAATTTGGGGACAGCTTGCACTATGGTTTCACACTGAACATGGATAAATCATTCTTATCCTGACCCTTCTAGCCTAAAAGCAAACCTCCTGAACATCTCAAGTATCCTAACCTCAGGCACTCTTCTCTTTGAAAATACTTGCTCTTATTGCAGGAATTAATTTGTAGTATTACATCCATCGCTATGGGTGCGGCCCATTTTATTTTTAGTTGCTTGGCATGTTGGGAGCCATTATTTTTTGACATACCATAGCCTTGGCAACACCTACTGTCAGACAAAGTCGTGGCCACTCATTAGTAACTGTTTCTGCAACTCCAACTCTTTGCTCTAACTTAAAGCCGCATACATCAAGAATGTTTGGCTTTAATTACAGTCTTTGATGGCTGGCAAAGGATATCTTTCAGTGTGCGGTTTCACATCTGAGCTGAGCCTCTGTGTTGGGTGTGCACTAGACTTTCATTAAATCCGGCAGTGTTCTGCGAGATGAGTGCCAGGTTGGGGTACAGAATTTGAATTTACCGACTAATAAAAACACTCGCTGTGCCAAGCGCCGGCGAGTGATGACAGAGCTGCATGATCTCGGTGGCGACAAAAAGCTTCGGAAAGGGGGCGGGTGTGTCACAGGCCCGATTGGTGTTGAACCAAAAAACTGCATCTCAGTTGCAGCTCAACGGTCAGGAATTTTCTTTGAATCTGTTCTTCATTTGCTTCCCGTAGTGCATTACCTCACTGACTGGTGCCTCCTGTTGTCTTGCAGGTGAAGATGCCCCCGATGATGGAGATTATAACTGCAGAACAGTTAATGGAATATCTGGGTGAGTATGTTGGTAGTGTCATTGTCCTCTTTTCAAAAAGAGCAATTGAGAGGATTAGACTCGTTTTCGCTCTGATCAGACGTGCCACAGAAATGCCTACTAGCCTAAAAAACAGAGAAAAAGCAACTTTGCATTCAATTAGGAGGATGTGTATTGGTTATCCTTTATCGCCATTGGTAAATCTTGGTTTTGAGTTGAACTCGGCCAGCTATATTCACTCCACTTTGCAGACCCATCGAACCCATTGCTGAATTTGAGCTTCAACTGGGTGTGCAGAACACTCTCCCTGAATGTAGAATAAAACCTGTTCCGTCTTTTTGTGGAATGTATGTGATGATATGGTTCTAGTCTGAGAGTGCCTTTCACACTGAAGACACAATTTTAGAAATGTCGCCATGTGAAATGACAACCTGCGTTGACTGGATCAGCAGGTCTGGTAACAGTGAATACCATGGTTGTGAATTATGGACACAGAAGGCAGAGCTGTTCTGCTCTGCCCATACTTACTGGTCTCAGTTCTTTCCTCAGTAGTTGGTAGGGAATTTTTTTGACACGCATGTATGTTTAAAACATGAAAGAACATTTCTCAGAAAACTATTTGTAACGTCAGTTTTTACCTTCTCGCTGCACTTGGGAGTCTGAGCCAGCTCAACCATAACTGGCTGTTTTTTTAGTGTTCTGTGGTGTTGTAATTGCTTAAAAACCCCATGTTAGAAATTGCTAGTTTGAGTCCACCGCAGTGTTTTTAGCTCCGAGCTCAGTGGGTCACCTAAGAGGAGAGGGACTAATTACAAGCTGCAGAAGAGTTATCATGACCCACCCTGCCTCGGCAAGAAATGGCTGTGTGATTACAGCCATCATAACGGGCCCGTCATTACATTCATCCGCTTTCCACTCTGCTCTTCCCTCTTTGTGCCTCTGTATTTTTCAGATGCTTTTGTTGTGATAATTCTCTTCTTTTAATAATTCAGGATCCTAATTTCTGAACCTACGTCGGTGTTACATAAAGCACGGAAAAGCATGCTCTCAGAGAGAATGCTCAAAGCCCCCTACTGGTTCATATATTCTGTTCAGACGTAATATGTTGCTGAAATGTCAATGTTATCGATTCCAAATTTGAATCTTTTTTCAGTTACAGAGGCAGGGTTTCGCTGTTCTGCTGGTGAAGGCTCGAGAGCTGAGTAAAATATTGCTGCAGCTATGGAGTACATTTGTTGGCCCCGACAAATAAACAGGTGCTCAGCCACAAGTGTTCTTTTTTCCCGCTTAACCGAATGAATGGACGCTTAATACCCGGTCATTCTTTCAAGGGGCACATGTTGGAACAGCAGATGTTTTAAACCGGTGCAAGATCTCTGTACTGACGCTGGTCACTGCAGCTCTGTTCTGACTTCACCCCACTGACAGAGATGAGGAGAGGGGCGGTAAGGGTGGAGACGTCCTGCTTATTTATTTATTTCTTTTTGGGTGGCTGTTGAGTGAAAGCATGGCGTGTGGGAGGATGGCTGTTTTGAGTCAGTTCGCGTGACGGTGGCTGGGTGCTCACAGAGGCCCCGCACCAGGCCCGGGGAGCAGTTTGGGCCGACCCCCGCCGACTGGCGTGAAACGGGAGCTGCTTGTCTCCTCATAGCATGCTGGTCCTCCTCCTCCGCACACGTCCATCTGTGCTGAAACCAGAAACCCGGAGACCACAGCTACGGCCTAATCGTACACAGCAACACACTGTCCTGCCGCTTCTCTGGTTGCCCCAGTGCACGTTGGGATTCCGCCCCCCCCACAACCCTTGCACGCGACCGCAACTCTAAGGAATGGCTAACGCTGCAGTTGATTTTCCAAAAACCAAATCAAACCCAAAACCCCAAAGACTGGCAGTGTGAAATACGATATGAGGAGCGCTTGCTGTTGAGTAATACACAAGCTCGAGAGACCTGAAATGGATCCAGATACGTCATGCTACGAGAGCGTTGACCTTCCCTGGATTTAACCCCTCCGCATGCCAAGGCCCCCAGGATATTCTTCCTCTGGCGGCAACAGCATTCCACGCTGTGCTGTCCCTCAGGACACGCCGCGCATTGCCGAAGATCACGGGAGATAGCGGGATCGAAATAGATAAAGCCAAGCTGGCCCAGCTGAATGTGAAGATGCATTATATGGATCCCTGGTAGCAAGCCAAGTCCCAGTGATGGCAGGCAGTAAAATTTGCACGCTTGGCGTCTGGAAAGGGAACATTTCACAGTGGACTGACAGGACTCACGCTGTCATGGCAAGAGCGCTGCATTGTGGGTATGAGCGAAAACCAGCCTCAACTGGAAATAACTCCCCATGATAAATAGGCTAGTATATAAAATACGGCAAAGTGAGGGGGAAAAAGCCCATAGTTAAAAGAACAGGTGTCCAGTCAGATGGAGGCAGGAACACAAGTTATTTATGCAGCCCCTGTAGGTTCTGCCATAAAGCTAAAAATAAAGCAGAAATATGCACTGTAAGGTAATTATCGCAAGTATTTTCATGCCGGTGTGCCATAACGGTGTATGCCAGTGATTCATTTACTACATTTACTCAAAAAAGCTCAATTAGTAAGTGATCCCTCAGCTCATGCAGAGGGACACATTACAATGAGTGGAGTGCAGTTATTTTAACCGCTTGAGAGATAATCGGACAAGCGTGCAAAACCATTAGAAAATGCGTATCGAGCTGGATATGGAATATCGGCATAATATTTACCACTTATCTGCTAATGTGAATGGAAGCGTCTCTGTTTACTTGCGCATCACCCATTGCGAGGCACGTACATCGTGTTCCCAAAGCTAATTAATTGCAATTAAAAGGCACGCACTATGATAAGGGGGCACATTTGGCAGTAAACAACAAAGAGACGAAAATCAATTTCACCATAAACACACAATAACACGACGCAGGAGAGCTCCCCTTGTAAAAATTTATCAGGATGTAAATCTGATATGGAAAAGGTCTGGTTTACACTAAGGAGCTGGGCTGTAACTAAATTAGAAGGGAGATTTTGTTTTTCAAAGAGGCTCAGGTTTTAAACAGAGACAGCAGGAGAGACCAATGATATTGGTGTCAGGAGGCAGGCACAAAAAGGCCGTAGTGCCCACATCGATTTTCGGAGAGGCGTTGGCACCGCCAGCTCGTTAAGTTTGACCGAGGAACGATGGTTCAATGCTGCCTCTAGACCTCTCTGACTTCTATTGCCAAGGGACAGCTCGAATGAACGAGTCAGGCCACACACACCAGGGCTTCTGTATCTCTCCGGAGTTAGGGTGAAGAACACTTCCTGTTCTGCTTGTCCTCTTTTAGCCTTCTGGGTAATCTGGAGCGGGCGAAAGATCCCCCCTCGGTTCCCCAGCTCCCCCTAGCTGGCTCTGGACAAACCCAGGTCTGTCAGTACGGGCACTGGGTGTTCAGTCGCTCCGGCCCCTTGGTCAGGCACCGTGTTTAAAGTGCATAAATTTCACAACCAAATCATTGTTGATAGACATTCATTTTATAAAAGAATAGCTTTGGGCAATTTGAATGTTGCTAGTTTACCCCCTTTTTTCCCTTCCTGAGCTATATGTTCCTCAGGGTGAGTTGGTATAGTTATTTGTCATTGTCTTGCTATAAATTGCAGACTTTCATTTGTGCACATTGGGTACGCTTCTGTCTCTCGACAGACCCGCTTCAGAGGAGAAGTCTCAGGTATCGTTGTTCACGAGGGAACGTCCCTAAATTACCGCTTTCGGAGTGTGTGGAGCTAACACCGTCTCACACCAGAGAGTGGCTAAAAGCACATAATTAATGGTTTGGATCTCAGTGTAGGCATTTATCTTCTGTAACATCCAGGGGAGCAGGTAATTCTCAGCCCAGCCCTGATACGCCTCATAAGGTTGTTATTGTTTCATCACCAGGAAAAATCAATGATCTATGGAGAAGTGCCTGCAGAAATGCGTATTTACTGCCAGCTGTTTAAAGCACTGAATTAATGGCTGCCACAGGGCATATTAGCAGCGGGATTTTGAAGATGCGGCCGATGGCGTGGCACAGAATCGCTGGGGCTGAGTCAGGCGGGGAGGCTATAGAGAGGCACTAAATGAGCCCATTCATCGCGCTGGGGCCGTTAGCGGCGGCGGGGCTGGCCCCCTCGCGGGGGCGGAGAATGAGCGCTTTGAGAACCGCCGAGGGCGCGCTTGACAGATCCGCTGGACGGGAAGCGGGGAGCCAGGGAGACGGCGTCCAGCGGAGGCGGCGGGGGGGGACGGGCGCTGCGCTGGCCGGGTTCCCCCGGCCCCCCGCGATGCCGTGGCCTGAATTCGATGAGACAATTCAAAGCTCGGATCGGCGCCGGGCCGATGCGCGGGGCGGCACCACCGCGGGGGGAATCTGTGAGCGGCAGACTGCTCTGCTCGCGTTCCGCCCGTGAGTTATGCGGCTGTCACGGCGCGGCGGGGTTTAGCGGAAAGGTCCGCTTGATGCGCTGCTCCCAGAGGCAAGAGCGAGAACGAGAATGTCCCACATCCTCCTTAGGGTCAAACTTGCTCTGTGTCGTTACACTGCACATGATGTACAAACCAGGTAAAGGAAAACGTCCCTAAACATGCTGATTGTATGTGTCAGATGTGGCTAGGGTTGAATTATAGTTCATGTCATGAACATCTTTATGGGGAGTATAACATTCCATTTTTTATGTCAAGTGAAAGGGTACAGTGGCGGTTGGAAGAGATGAATGCTGTAGAGAGGTGTTCCATGCCACAGAGGTGCAGCCTACAAAGACATATTCTGATGATCCAGTGTGGGTCCCTATAGCGAGATGCTGTTTCGTAAGAAGGTGCTCTGGGTTACATTGAAGTTCGACAGTGAAGAGCTCTGTGATTGGTTGAGGTTCTGAGAGAGCCAGAGAGAGCTATGCTACAGTGAAGGTCTGTGTACTGTTACAAGGTTCTCTGTGCTACAGCGAGGTTCTGTTTCGTAGGAAGGTGCTCTGGGTTAGAGCGAGGCCCTGTTTGCTGTAGCGAGGTTCTCTGTGCTACTGTCAAGTGCCCTGTGCTGCAGGAGGACGCTCTCAGCAGGGTACATGTCACTGTGTGGCTCTTTATCCCAGGAGGGCCAGCTGAGCAGAATGTTAATGGCTGTGTGCGTGTGTGTGTGTGTCGGGGGGATGGGGGGTTGGTCTGTTTGGAGACAGGTGCACTCAGATTAACACTGTAGCCCAGTGCGGGTGTTGGGGGGGGGCCTGCTGCTCCCTGTCCAAACCACAGTTCAACAGGAGCGCCTCTAACCCACCAAGGATTTCACCGCCACAACTGCTGTCAGTTATCCCCCCCGCCCCCTTCGCGGGTCCAAGGCCGCTCTTTCTTTTCTTCCCCCGAGCACCTCCTGCGCATGTCCACGCATGTTTGGACCCAAGCACCAGCACAGGCATTTCCTGAACACAGCTGGCCTGTACTTTTCTCAGTGTGCTGAGACAAGCTCTTCTCTCAGAGGCATTGTAAGAAGGGGGGGAAAAAAGCCCGTCTTGGTGGTTTCACGTGATTGACGCGAGCAGACGGCGTGCAGATCGCGTGGAGTTATTAATAAGAGAGCGTAGCGTGGCGGCGAGACCGACACTCCCTCCGCCCCGCCCGCCCGGTGAGTTTCACACACCGCTCTCGCACCTCGTCTCCCGGTCCTCATTTCCGCTCTCTCTCTCCCTGCAGGCGACTACATCCTCGACGCCAAGCCGAAAGAGATCTCTGAGGCCCAGCGGCTGAACTACGAACAGGTAAGGGGGGTCTGCACTCACCTGCCTGCCCACGAGTCACATGTCAAAACATCGCGCACTAACGCTGGCAGGATAATGGCCTCTGAGTGACACCGGGCCCCATGTACTTAGACCCCTCCCCCCACCCCCACCCCCAATTCCCCCCACCCAGCTGTGAGAGCAGCACATGATCCACTGCTGTAAATCACACCTCCATTATCACTTCCCATCCCAGAATAACTCGGTCTACCTGGTGCTGTAGCAGCTGCAGCGCCTTCGTCATTCAGTTTCACAGTCACACACACAGCCACAGTGGTCCAGCTTCATTGTTAAAGCAAAGCCCTTGCGGTCAGACCCCTGCTCCTGTGTTATAGGTATACCATAGACATTGTCTTTTATTTTTAATGGTGGTTCACCATCAAGATACCACTTTGTAGATTTGGGAGGACCAGTATGCTGCATTTTCATTATGCAATCCAGAGGATGGTAGAGGCATTTTGAGTCATCTAAAGGAAAAAGCCGTGGAGAAAAAAAACACTCTTATCCCCATATATCCCCTATAGAGTGCTTACATAACAGTTTGTCAGATAAGGCCAAAGGCATCAGGTCACGTGGCCGTGGACACTCGGGCCAGAGAGAGCACAGCATCTTAGATTGCTGGACGTGGTTCAGTGGGTTCAGATGGAGGCCAGCGCTGTGTGCAGAAGACGCCGTTCCCGGGATTCGCCCCTCGCTCGCGTGTGGAATGTGGCAGGGGCTCCCGCTCCCAAACCCCTCCGCTCTCCGCCGTAATCTCAGTATCTCTATGGCACCAGCGGAGGCATGGGAGAGCTCCAGCCTCATGTGCACGCTGGCGGAAGAAGGTCTCTGCTGTGTGTTGCAGTGATGTCTGCTGCACGCAGTCTTCATATGCGCTACATTAAGGCACGCTCACAGGGAATTCTGGGCTCTAGAAATCATAAGCTATAGATGAAACAAATACTGGGGTCTGAGTTTCTGTCAACCCAATTTAGCATATTCAGACGCCATGGCGTTTTAACTGATGCTCTGTTGCCTGTCTGCCTCTTCATCTGAATGCGAAAGACAGAAGCAGCAGCTACAGCATGACGATGAGACCCGCCTGTAAACGTGCTTTCAGCGGAAAGCGCGAGGTTCAGAGGCCCATGGCGCTCCACGGTGCTGTAAGAGCTCTAAACTTAGCCTGGCTAATGCGCGGCAGGGCCCGGCTCTCTGGGGGCCCAGGCAGACGCAGAGATGTTGTTTACCTAAGTGGAGGGTTCAGGCTGAGGCTTCCCCAAGCTGCTGCAGCTGAAAGGTGACTGCCTGTATTCTCATGATACCCGGCCCATGTAAACCCCATGGCTGCTGAACCTCGGCTTGTCAAGTATCACCAGTGACTAGGGAGACTGTGCGAAGTGTGCTGTTGAGCGGCGGGTGGAAGCTGGAGCGTGCCGTCGTAGGAGTCAGGAATCACGGTGGGCGGCGAAGAGAAACAAAAAAATAAACACGGTGCACGCGCTCATTTGCATTGGGTGCAGCCAGACCGGGCACAGAACTGAGCCTCCTTTCCGTCGCTGAAGGAAGCTAACCCTCACAGGTGCGTCTATTTATAAACCCGATGCCGGCTTCAAAAAGCATCATCCGCCGCCCGACGCCGTCTGGATGAGAGCCGCGGCGGCTCTGATGTTTCCACTCTGCCGTTCCCACGTGGTCTCCGCGAATGCGTTCGGGGGCGGTCTGCTCCGCGGCCCTCTGTGGCGGAGCAGGCTGTGACAGTGGAAGCAGAGTGACTGTCAGGCGTAACCGGAGGGCTATGGTGGAAGCGTGGCAGGAGGGGAAGGGTCACGGGGGTGGTGGGGGGTCAGCGCGGCACAGGTGTGGGGGACCCACCCTCAGCAGCAGCCCACGGAAGCACCCTCTGTGTGGTCTGGAGCCTTCGTTAAAGGGGACCCCTCCGGCAGGGCGGGTGAAGTCCGCCCCTAAAATCGCCCCCTGCTCTAAAGCTGGTACCCTGTTGAAACAGCCTGGGACATGTCTGATGGAGGAGATCAGTGTTGCCTATACAGATAGCTAAAGGCATCATTAGGGTGTGAGCAGCCTCTGACCTATGAGGCAACATGTGAGGCATTCAGGCGGTGATCCCTCTCGCTCATAAATTGCAGCATTAGGAAGCTGCTGATTATTGGAATGTGTGAGACATTTCCAGTACTCCTGCACTCATCTCTGCTTCCTGGAAAGGAGTGGCAGTGTACACTCAGGGCCTGGTCACCACGGCGATCCCCACACCAGCCTAGCAGTGGACCAATCGGGCGGCTCTCCAGTTGCATAATGCTTCTGTAACAGTCTACGGTGACCAGCTCAAGCTGGCCTCACTCACCGCCGACAATGCACAGCACCATAAAAGGAGACCATTACAGATTATGAACTAATTGTTTTCATTTACAGTGTTTGACCCACTGTATTTTTCTGTGCTGAGTTTACAGTAGGAGGCAGGGCGCAGTTTAAACCCATAGCCGAACAGAGGAAATCACGCTTCTCTATAGCGGATTTGTCTGTATGTAAACGTCTGCATGTAAAGTGCGAGCCGGTGAAGATCCCTCCTCTTCAGGGCTCTGTGCCGGGCGCCGGTTACCTCTGTAGGAGGATGATTGGTAGCGCTGAGAGGCTGCCAGCCCTCTGACAGGACTCAGAAGTTATTGGACTGATACAAATGAGAATTTGACCGGAGCCCAAGCAGTTTACAGCCTCTTGTTTTGTCGTTTTCAAGTGGCTATTTATAAAGTTGGATGGGAAACTCCAGGGGTAACACCATGCGATCCCTGTGCTATGTTATACAGCCAGTGTATGGGAATGGGGTCGGGGGGCGAGGGGGATTGGGCTGGGGGGTGTCACACGGGACCCAGACCTGCCCAGGCTCGGAGCTTTCGGCTGCCAGCACTGAGCGATGACTCTGAGGCCAGGTCTGTGGCGCCGGGTTTGGGCTGTGTGAATTATCTCCTTGACGACAGGCTCACATGACAGGAAGGGGGGCCTGGAAATCCAATAAGGAAGCAGACTCTGAAAAGCTTAAACTGAAATGGGCTCTGATCGGCCCGACAACAGTCTGATCTGTGCCATGACGCAGCGTCATTTAATATACCGTCCGTTAGAATGGGTAAGAGGTTTTGGGAGGGGGGGATTTTCTATCCTTCTTTTGATAGCCCGATGAGAGCTGAATCATAATCAGGGAGATTCCTCAGGACCCCCTTCTCCCCATCCCCCCCAGCAGCAGTAAACTGCCCCAGTGTGGAAAATGGCAGAATGAGGAATACAGAAGCTTTTCGGAAAACGCTGCCTCCACCATAGCCCTTGTGGCGTCCAGCCAAGAGCTAACAACTTTGAGAGTGAAGAATTTGGTCTCCCTTGAAAACAGTGGCTGCCCAGCTCCGGGGCATTCATTCATGAAGGCGAGGTCCATCACACGTACAGCGGTAAGTGTTGGGCCTGGAGACCTGGGATTGCAGCACTTGCCTCAAGTTTTTCTTAAAATACTTATTGCAGCCGCCCGTGAGGGTATGAAGAGTGAAGGGTTGGGGGGGCCGAGGCTGAGTTCAGCGAGGGGGCGTGGTGTCTAAGGTGGGCAGAGAGTGGTGGAGCTGTGAGGTAAAGCTGGCCGGACCGCGGGCGCGGAGCCGGGCCGCAGCGGAAGGCCCAGGTGGGCGTCAGGAACGAGGGTAGCGCCGGGAGAAACGGCAGCAGTGGGAGGGGCATTGGGCTGGTATTGGGCCGTGCTGCCAGCTGGGGCCCCATGTGGCTTAAGATGGCCCATCGCACACGCTCAGTGGTGACGATGCCTGGTGGGGCCGCGGCTCCCCGGGTCTCTCTCCCTCCTTCTCTTCTCCCCCTCTTTCTCCCTCCCTCCCTTCTCCCTCCCTCCCTTCTCCACCTCTTTCTCCCTCCCTTCCTCTTTCTCTCGCTTCCTCTCTGCTTCAGACTTTCCATCATTTCTCCCGTCTGTCATGCCCTTTAAAGCAAAAAAAAGAAAACATTTCAGAAGCCTGCTAGAAGTCATAAATACTGTTATAAAACCATTTTTTAATATTAGACATCCTCTGTTACATTTTTCGATTATGTGCCCAAAATTATGAAATAGTGATTCATATGGCCATTTTGTGTTTGTTTCAATAGTGCTGAGTTCAAGTAACACGAGAAATTTAATATGGTGATATAGAAGACATCCTATTACTGTATGGTGCTACCTACCTTGCTGTATCACACTAACCTGCCAAGCCTATGGCTATGCCAAGCCTGGACCCAGTTAAAAAATCAGAGGGGGAGGGCATTTAGCTAAGTGAGCTAGGGAACCATGCACAAACAATATATCTAATGTTTGCTAACCATCTAGATACCCAAACAGTTATCTTTCTAGATATGAAGAGAAGTTCTGCCAAGCAGGACCTTGTGCTGTAATAGCGGCAGAGGATACGGTCAAACTTTTTTCATTTCCGTTGAATTCTTCTTATGTATGTAAGCTCCTCGTCTTTTCCAGAAAGCAGTTGAACTAATTCGGCCTGACTCTGATGTCTACTCAGCCATCATGTGTGTTCTTTATGTAAGCTGTTGTGCAATCTACAAGTTATTTTAAGGACCATGCACAGCCTTTTTATTCGGCGAGGGCTGCGCAAACAGCAGCGTTGGCAAAGTTCAAGCTAGCATGGGGGAGCAAGGACATTGCCCTGAAGTCCAAAGTGAAACAGCAACGCGTGCTGGTTACATTCAGATCAAGAGGTCAGCAACTCCTCCGTCCAACGCTCTGAGCCATACGTAGACCAGTGCAAAGGCACGCGATGAAATGGTATGGCCTTTCTAACACCTCCCTCCAAGGCACAGTGAAAAAAGAGAAAAAAGAGAAAAGGGCAGACAGGGAAGAGGTGGACAAGAATGGGCCCTTTTCCAGAGAAGCGGGTATTAGCGGGTGACCAGCAGGTGCGGAGTCGATTGGTTCACAGTTCAACAACAGTGGCACCACAGTGATCAGAATGGCTCATGGGAATTGTAGTCATAGGGGAAGTTTCTGCTATGGTAGTGAAGCCTGCTAAGCAGATCCATCCATTTCGCTTACACTCCTCCGTATAGCAGACTCCGTGATCAGTAGCTTGCTGTGATTTGTACTGAAGAAGTATCAACAAAGGGATTTCATAAAGTGGCTAATATTAGAAACAATCCTGTCGTGGCATTCAGGTAGACTACTTAAAGGTTTTGTCTGATGATTCAGTCATCGATTCAGTCAGAATGGGTCTGTGCATAGAGATTAGAGAGCACAGGGTTGACAGCATCTCTCTCATCAGGCGGGCAATGATCCTTCACTGACCCGTAAAGACCGGGGGAAAAACATCTCGGGAGGGAACCATCAGTCCTTACCACCCCCTCCAACCCCGCCCACGTGACATCATCTGACTCAGAGGCCGGGCCGTGTGCCCTGTGGCACGTGGGGAGTTAATCCCCGCCAACTGCCGCCTAATCCAGGCCCGCGCAGATGTGTCCGCGAGAGGCTGCCGACAGGGTCCTTCTGTAAGCTGTGAAAGTGGAGGAGTCATTCCCCATCCACCCCCAACCCCCCAGTGTCCCGTGTGGAAAAAACAAAACGTAACAAAATACACACAATGGCCTGCGGTCTTCCTGTGGGGAGAGGAGCCAGAGACAGCTGCAGGGCCTCCTCCAGGGGTCAGGCACAGGCCGGCCTTGTTGAGGGTGTGTGTGTGTGTGTGTGTGTGTGTGTGTGTGTGTGTGTGTGTGTGTCAGGGAGGGTGAGTTGGTGAGCCGGGACTCCTCCCAGCCCTGGCATGCTGGGGAGCGCCAGATTACTCTTCCCATTTCTCCTTTTGTTATTCGGAAAGGAATTAGCTCTCTTAAGTCGATGTGTTTTTCTCTCTTCTCTGCTCTCCCTCTTCAATGCAGCTCTCAATGTGCCTGATATTTCTTCATGGCCTTCTCCTTGTGACACGAAATGGTTCAGTCCCTGTGTGTGATGGTCAGGTCTGGGGCTATGAATGGGACTAGATTCCCATTTATCAGCATAGTGATGATAATGATGATGATGATGACGATCAGTCTTCCATGTTGTCCCTCCAGAACATGAGCGACGCCATGGCGGTGCTGCACAAGCTGCAGACCGGCCTGGACGTCAACGTGAAGTTCACGGGGGTGCGAGTCTTCGAGTACACGCCCGAGTGCATCGTCTTCGACCTGCTGGACATCCCCCTCTACCACGGCTGGCTGGTGGACCCCCAGGTCAGTCGCGCGCCTGGCACCGACCGCACGAACCAAAGTCCCGCCCGCTTTGCTCCGACAACGCCACCCCGCTCGCCGTTCTTTACACCTCCCTTTCTCTGCTGACTCTCCTCAGCAGTGTTCACCTCTGGAGTCAGTAGCACCGTGGGGGTGCGTAGAGGTTGCAGCTGTTCGAATGATAGAGGCTCAAGTAACAGCTTTGAATGTTTGTGAATAAAGGAGACAGTGTCCTGAACACGCAGGATGAAAGGGAGCAGAGCCCCTCTGCGATAGCACTGTGAGACCTGATAACAGCACAGAGGAGGGACCGGCCAGCGGAATGCCGAGGCGATAGCCGCGACCTTGATAGCGGGTCTGACCGGGCCTCCCGTCTCCCTCTCCCTCCCCACAGATGGCCGACATCGTGAAGGCGGTGGGGAACTGCAGCTACAACCAGCTGGTGGAGAAGATAATCTCCTGTAAACAGTCGGAGAGCAGCGAGCTGGCCGGGGAAGGTAGGTCCGCCTGAGAGCGCGTCACCTCTGCCTCTTTCCGCCCCCCACCTCCCGGAGACTCGGGCCGATCGATAAAGCCGGCCCCCGAAAAAAAAGCCGCCCCTCCTTTTCCTCCAGCACGTACTCCGTTGCGCAGCGCTGACTGAACAAACCAGAGTTACTCCCCCCCCAGCCCCAGAGGACTGTGCTCTGGCAGGGTTTTCAGTTGTTATTCCAAAAGACACTCCCCCGGGCTGGAAAGTGGGGAGAGATGTATTGATTTAATCAAGACAATAATCAATTGAATCAGGTGGTCTGAGCTGTCTGGCGGGGGAGGAAGGCCTGCCGACTCCGCGGGCCTCCAGGACCGGGGCGGAGACGCGCCTCGGGTTCTGCCCGGGGTCTGTGTTTACGGGCGCGCGGGCGCGGCTCCGGGCCCGGCCCGCTCCCGCGGGGGGCATATGGTGCGCCGAGCGCGGATGACGAGGCACTTTTATTTCGGACGTGGGCGCATTTCCTTGTGGTTTGCTGCTGCGTAGCTTCATCACATAAACAAGCGGTTACAGTGGGAGCTCAGCATGGGTGCTCGAAATGTGTCAGCCAGCGCCTGCACGTGCCTGTGTGTGGTGTGTGTGTGTGTGTCTCTCTCAGTTTGTTTCTGTCTCTCGATCTTTGTGTGTCTCTCTCGCTGTCTCTTTGAGTCTCCTCTTCTCCTCTTCTTCACATCCCGAGACCGTGTCCCTGTATGTGTCTCTGTGTCTCTCATTGCAGTTAGTCTGTCTGTCTCTCTCAATCTCTGAGCGTGTTTGAGTCCCTTACGGTCTTGGGCTCTGTGAACGTCTGTCTCTCCCACAGTGCCTCCATGCGTGTGTGTCTGACTGCCTCTCTTTTGCTGTGAGTCTGGCTCTCTCAGCCTATGACTCAATGTGTGTGTGTGGCTCACAGTATGGACGCATATACCGTGTCTGCGTCTCACTGTCTCTCTCTCTGCCCCTCCTGATTGGCTGGACCCCTGCGTGGCCGCAGGCTACGTGGCGGAGCAGTTCCTGAACAGCACGGCCACGCAGCTGACGTACCACGGCCTGTGCGAGCTCACGTCCACCGTGCAGGAGGGCGAGCTCTGCGTCTTCTTCAGGAACAACCACTTCAGCACCATGACCAAATTCAAGGTGACCAGTGTCGCCCCCGGCACCTTCTGCTCCGGCATTCCCTCACCTCAGTCAGTCTGAAACACTACACTTCACCTCACAGCTTCTACCCAGAGCACTCCAGATATGGCTGTGGAGAAATGTCACATTTCAGCTTCATGCCCTCCAGTGGGCACTGGGAGGTTTACAGCTGCTGAATGCAGCTGTTACGCAGTGTAGACTGACTTCCTCACTTCCTTATACTTTACATCCGAGCCCCCTTGACATTCATGTACTAAAGGGAGTGATTTGGCAAGTGTACAACAGTGGATTTTATATTGCACTGTTGTACATTTGCCAAATCACTCCCTTAATCACTCCCCTTATTTCACATCCATAGTACAGCTTTAATTGCCTGTTCATACTTATTATGCAGTATCAAATTACCTTTGAAGGTCCCAGCCATCAGTCACAAACTAGACCTCATCTGCAGTTGAACGCTTGATCCCCCTCTGTAAAATATACCTTATCCCTTTGTACTTCCATGAGGAGTAGTGGCTAGGACATTGGACTCCGGGCAGTTTTAGGGTTTAAATACCAAGTTGGAAGAAGGATGTTATCATATATACTCCTGTAAAACATCACAGAGACTGCATACATGTACAGTTACAACGTCTGCTGTATAAATCATGTAATCTTTCCCCAGATTGATAGTATGACAGTGTTAGCAGGCCCACTGTGGGGCTGGATCAGAGGGGTTGAGACCTGGATTTGACCCTCATATTCAACCCCACTGAAAGGCACAGGTCCCGCCTTATATTCTGGTCCTTCCTTTACCCTCCTGCAGGGGGAGCTTAGCCAGCTTCAATACTCTGTCTGGTTAGTGAACTAATTGTTATTATGCTGTTGTTGTTATTATTAGTGGGAGTAGTAGGGACAGTATCAGTAGTTGGAATTTGAATATCTGTGGATAAAGGAGGCTCACTCCTCTCTGGTAGCGCAGGGATTTTGTGGCGCCCTGTCTGTCGAGCGCGGTTGTGACGGATGTCACCGTGTCCCCGCCGCAGGGCCAGCTGTACCTCCTGGTGACGGACCAGGGCTTCCTGACCGAGGAGAAGGTGGTGTGGGAGAGCCTGCACAACGTGGACGGAGACGGCAACTTCTGCGACTCCGAGTTCCGCCTGCGACCGCCGTCCGACCCGGAGACAGTGTACCGCGGGCAGCAGGACCAGATCGACCAGGTCAGCCTCCACAGTCAGGGACTGAAAACCGTCTTTTTTGCTTGGCTGATAAGCACAGTTTACTTAGAACAGAGAAACGGTATATTCAATTAAGGTTTCAGCACCACAGATCTAGTCATTGTGTGAGAGATTCTTCACAGGGTTGGCTGAGTGCTGTATGACCATGGCCTGATGGATATCTTGTACACTTTCTTGTAATTTATAGCATTTTCTAATGTTTTTAGTTATTTAAAAGGCACCTAGGGTGTTTCTTTGGGGGGTGTCTATGAGAAACACAACTGAAACACATTTAGTATATGTACCAAGCATATATAAAAGGTCCATTCACCTGGTTTGTGCTTGGTTAGGCCAAATAAACACTTACCTGGGGTACATTTTCAGACACCTATCGATGTTTCGTTTCCAGAAAAACCCAAATTAATTTCAAGGTCCAATAGTTTTTCTTCAGAGAATAGCTTTAGGTGCTCTTTAAATCATCGCTGTCCAAACAACAAGCCCCCCCGGTGTGTTTCTAAAACGTATTCCTTGTCGGTTTTTTCTTCTGTTGGCACACCGTACTCATAAACGAGCATGTCTCAGCCGACAGAGACACAGTGCTGTGAGAAACAGCGAACACTCCAGCTCATCTTCTCTGCCATATTTCTCTCCTTTCCCTTCCTGTCCCAGCTTAGACCAGGCTTTGGAGAAGGGGAGAGTCCTTCAATAATAGATGCTAAAAGCTCCCCTACATTACTCAGGATTACAGCCCCCCTGCATTTAGATGTCTGAATGCCTTATCAGCAGATTAGAGTGAGGAATCTGATGCCCCCCTCCCTCTCCCTCTCTCTCTCTGGCCAGATTGGCTGTTTAATAATGGATGATATTTGTGTCCCCTGTGTATTTCGCCGGCCCGACAGCTTCCTGGCGTCTCGCTGCCATGGACAGAGACAAACACCACGCTCCCCGATAGCCCTGGCTGACAGGGTCCAGAGTCGCTCTGGATGGGGTGGGAGGGCGAGGGCGATTGTGGGGGGGGGCAGACCGGGGGGTGTCACGGGTCAGCGCCATCAAAGCGGTTTGTCCCTCTCAGTTTTTGTCACGTATGCATGGCGCAGACGCCCGTACCCCAAGGGTACGCGCAATGACAGACAATGACGGCAGCCATAAGTGACGCAAGGTGCGCATACTCAACCGAGAGGACGCAGTTCGTCGGCTGAACAAGCCCCACCCCTTCATAAAATGTACAGCTTTCACTTGCATGGCCCTCAGGCTTGCTGGGACTGGAGCAGCTAAGTAACTGTCAGCGCTAATACACGTCGGGGTGGTAGAAGTGCACACACGCAAAACGCGGCCCCTCTCTTTGTGTGCAGGACTACCTGATGGCGCTGTCGCTCCAGCAAGAGCAGCAGGCCCTGGAGCTGAACTGGGAGCAGATCCCGGAGGGCATCAGCGACCTGGAGCTGGCCAAGAAGCTGCAGGAGGAGGAGGACCGGCGTGCCTCGCAGTTCTACCAGGAGCAGGAGCAGGCGGCTGCCGCACAAGCACAGGTGACCGGCGTCAACGCGCTGTCGAAGAGACAGTCACATACCCCAACAACCCGTCCATTCACTGGACAACAAAACCAGCAATGTCAACCAGGGTTCATGTCCTGAGATGGCACCTTGAGTGATTCACTGAAAGATACGTCTTTGGAAAGGGATTGCTTGGCTGTATCTCAAATTTAATTGAGTCTGCTTCAGTCAATAAAACATTTTATCGCAATCAGTCCAATTATATTTTATACAGAGCTCTTTATAAAAGATAGTAGAATTCAGGAACAGCAATGATTTTTTCACCAGGATATAAATCACTTTGACAGACAGAAGTAGAACCAATTAGATATAATCAATCTAACACTCATATGAGACATGTCTTGATGGGACACACCATCTACCTGGCGGTTAGCACATCAAACCAAACACTTACTTTGGTATTAATTTTCAAAGATGTGTTGACCTTTTAAAGATGGCTTGAAGCTTGAATGAGATATTAGCTGAGTGATAACAATAAAGTTTGGCCTTGATAGCTTCTCAGACTCTGACCCCAGATGCCTTGTGTGTGGTGCTAGCAGTAACCATTCATCTCTGGAACAGAAGCATACTGTAAATTGCCCCTAGTAAAACAAATGCAGAACAGAGCAGCTCCTACCGCTGCGTGTCAGTAACAGCGCTTGCATTCTCTCTCCACCTGGGGGCAGCAGCAGGGACAGCAGCAGCCAGCAGGGGGCGACGCGGACGCAGGAGCGGCGGCGGCAGCGGCGGGAGCCGCCAGCGCCACACCCAGCCCAGGGAAACAGCCCAGCACCGGCGAGCGCAAACCGAAAAAGGAGCCCAAGGACAAGGACAAGTGTGTCCTGTTGTAACAGAGGAGGTGGGGGGGTGGGAGGAGGAGGAGGAAGGGAGGGGGACAGCATTTATCTTATGTTCACCTGACACCCGACGCACAGCCCCCTGGGAGGAAAGAACAACAAAGCAAGAGGAGGCCAAAGTGAGAGAGAGAGACACACGCCACCTGTGCCTGATGCTCCTTACACATCATCTTTTTCCCTTCAGTTTTTTTAACACCAAGGAGACGAGAAGGGTGGCCATGACAACCACTACTACATCTTTGATACAGTTGGCCAAACTTTGCTCTAAGTTGCACACTGCACTATATTTATGATGGAGGGTTGCGTGCGTAGGGGTTACTATATTTATAACAAAACAACTAAAAAAAAAACAACAAAATGAGCTAGCTAAAAAAAAGTGGATAGTGTAAAAATTGCACCTTCTCATTGCGACATACATGGTTTTCTAAAGATAGCATTCATCTTCATTTTTTTTATTTTACTCAGTTAATAAGCTATTTTGTATAACAATATACAGTACATATATTAAGAAGCACCAATATGAATTAATTTTTATTTGGTCATTTTTTTGTTGTTGCTGTTGTTGGGATTTTTTTTTAGTATTTGTCTAGTACTTAGAAAAAACACCCAATTTCTGTCCAGTGTTTGGTTGCCACGACAATTGTGTTTGTGTCGATCACAGGTCTTTTTGCTACCAGTAATCAGAGATGAAGAGAAGCAGAAGGGCAGAGGCCAGATTCTGGTGACAGACCCGCGTTCTGTGACGTGGAGTGGGGTGTAGCATTCGCTGATGCCATGGTGTTTGTCTTAAGAGTGATTTTTTTTCCCGTCTTTTCGAGTGGCTGAAAAGTCTGGCTGACTATTGGTCATTCAAAAAAAAAAAGGACTTGCGTGCGTTTACAAACGTTTCTCTGCATTTCAAGGGATTTGGCATTTATTGCCGGGGGGGGGGAATGGCTGAAGATCCCTCACTAACCTCGCAGCATAATCCCTGTAATCTCCGAAAGCGGTCTGATCCCGGTTCGCCTTACTCGGAACGATGCACACCGCTGAGGCAAACTGCGTGGGACCGCGTTCTGTAGCTACCTTTTCAGCGTGTTTGTGTGTACATATATACATGTATGTGTGCGTTCGTATGTACAGCCATATCTCAACTAGATGCCATTGCTTCGGAAAAAAACACGTAGTTTCAGCACGGCAGGTCACAGGTTTGGACGGGATGTGGTCTTAACTGTAAGCTCACAAGGGTTAGCATGTAGCGTAGTAGCACTTAACTGCAGAGTAATAAGGCAGTGGTGGTTTCTTTGTGTCATATATTAGCAGTCTGGGCAGTTACAGACGGCAAGTGTAGCCCAAGAGGACTGTTTCCGATCTCAGTAGCGGTGCACTGCATTTGATTGCCACAGGGTGGTTTACACATCCTGACCGCAGAGCACTTGTGGCCAGGTGAAGAAGCCAGCAGAGAGGGCAGGTTCACCTGCACCACCAGACTGTATGCCCCACAACCTCTTCTCATACACATACACACAAACACACACTTGCTCACACACGTTCCTCTTCCTCTAGTGCAATATTTCTAACTGCAACATTGCCCTCTCTACCCCTCGCAAAGAAAGCAGAGAACTCAAAGGCTAACAATGCCAGTCTGTGTACCTGACTCACGAACCCCATTTAGACCAGTTTTCCGAATCTTCGTAATGGGCTTTGTCGGGGCACCTCCTCCGTTTCATTCTGAAAGGTATTTCCTTTCCCGCCGCGGTTTCATTTCATTAAAGTGTCCCCTGCATATTTCACTTTTTGAAATTAATTTATATATACATGTATATATGAACAGTGTGGAAATTGCAAAGCTTGCAAGTAGTGCTCTGCCACATACTCAATGGTACTGCCTCTAATGGAGCAACTAATATTTCTCTTATCTATACATTCCAAATGACTGCCTTGACTGAATCATTTGTTTTGTGGATCAAACCTACAGACACTTAGATGTAAGGGAATTCACTTGTGTGTTACCGGAGGAGATCTGGTTTTTTTTTCTTTTACTTGTCTTTTCCTAGCCTGTCCCCCAGAGGCCTAACTTACTCTGTATACAAAGCCTTATAACATTACAGGACCTTTCTTTTTTTTAAAGGACAAAATATACGTGTTATCAGAATGAGACAATCTGTAGACTTTAACATAGACATCAGAAATATTCTCAGGCCTTTTCAAAATGGACATATCCTTGAGTGTCTTTTGCAAGCTGTTTTGTGTGTTTTAGCTGCCTTGACAACAACATTGATAGCATATCTGTATATATTGTGTTGTACCCTTTAGTTGCACCTGAAGAGACGGTGTTGTAGATCCATATAAAAGGAAGAGTAACAAAAAAAATCTTCTACCCCTGGTTGGTTGCCATTAACATTTTAGGTAGGTATGCAAACTGTGTGTAGGTTCATGCTGAAGGCTGTTGAACGGATTTGCCATTAATATTTTGGAAATTTACTTTTTAAGCCATACTTTGTTTTTTCTTTTTTAATGTGCTAACCAGAAAGCATTCATGATAGGTTATGGATTATTGTTAAATAGAGAGGTTAAGGTTGTTATTTTGAATTTAGCTGCTGCATTCATTTATTTTTTTTTGTCAAATACCTTACAACCTTGATGACACCTTATGACACTATGAAAATATATCTTGAAATGAACGTGAATTCTATGGAGGAGGAAGGAACCCTCCAATAAGTGTATACATTCTGGTCTAATGTGAATTTAGCTGTACAGCACCGATAAAGGTGTCCCTGAATTGGACTGGTGACCAGTCCTTATTTCTGGACGCTTGGGAAAACTCTTGAGGGCTGAGGAAAATTAAAATGGTGTCGCCCAATCCTCTCACTATAAACGTCTTTACACATCGAATAAACCCTTTTGAGAAGATCCACTGCACTATTGCAGGGGTGTTTGAAAACTCTACTGAGGTTGCAGTGACACTAATTACACACGTACCACAAGGTTTGTAAAAGGCTCTCAGATGTACTTCAGTAATTACAGGACAAACTGAAACGAAAGGGACATTACACTAAGGTAATTGATAGGGATCATACCTGTATGAAGGATGACCGCTCACGATCGGGAGCCGATCGGTGAGGGTGAACGCACCGGTTGGGCAATGAGACGCACAGGCTCGTGCTCGACGTTCATTCATTCATTCTCAGATACTGTACAGTAGCTTGGCATTGCAGTTACTTGCCGTTACCCTAAATATTTTTCCATTGCAGGTTTCATGTTTATCAGCTCCATCCTTTGCTCCAAATTGCATGGAATTGCGTGGGGTTTTGCGCGTGGACTGTCAGTGTAAAAATCATTGGCCTTGCAGGGATACTTCACAGGCTGCAGGGCATATCATGTTGAACAGCATCTCTCACTACAGAGATCGTCCTTGAACATTTAGTCCTAGTAATTGGTTTTGCACTATTACTTGGATATGCACTAGAATAAGCATAAAGGAAAGATATACCTCATTTTATACAAAATCTGAAGACGTACAAGGGCACTTTTTGCTCCTGGGGTACCTGGGGTTGCAGCGAGGGGGTCGCAGCTCTTTTCAGCTGGCCCGTTTGGAAATGACAGTGGAATTAATGTGGTTTGTACACTAACAGACATGAAGGCCTTTGTTCAAGGTTTGGGGTTGTCTGCAATTAGCTAAGGTTACACTGTACAGGCTAAAGTACATGAATTTAAGAACCTGTGCATATAAATGGCACATTATTCACATTAAAGTGTTCATTTAAGGACTGAATTTTCAGTAGATCCACAGGTGGAGTGGTGTGCACTGTGGTTATGGCCATTTAAGAAGGTGTCAAGACAACTTGTGATTTAATGCAAAGACGATCTAGTGGCCCGTTTGAATGTCATATTCATACCGTCAGGATAAGCAAAGATGGAAAAATGCCACGGCAATCTCTAATGGTTACAAATGTCTTTTTTTGGTCTTTTGCTTCAATGCAGTGCATTTTCTTTGTATCAGCCCTGAATGACTGTTGTTGCCATTTCATTTGTGATGCATGCATACTTAGCTCTGAATGTAACAGGGGATTAAAAAAAACTGATCCCGTGAATATTATCTTCCAACCTTGGTATGCTGATGTGCTAACAAAGCAATGTTTAACTACTGAGCAAAGGCAATTATCAAACTGGGTAAGTTCTGGAGATAAAGGGTCAATACTCCACAGCAATTAAAGGGTTCAAATTTTTATCTATATACATGTGACCAAATAATGTATGTAGTCTTCATTACAGTATGTCACAAATGTAGATGCAGGTCGTTCTTGGATTTTGGTTTTTTTTTTCCAATTGCATTTTTAGTTTGTTACAAAATGCCTTCGACGTGGGACATTTAGCCTGATAACATTAAAATACATAGACAGTAAAAAAGCTGATATTTGCTGGTTTGTTTTCTTCTACATATATGGAAGTCATGGCATTTTATTTTCATGGAGATAAACAGCCTTTTGTGCCATTACGGAACCTTAATCATATGTGCTTGAGTAATAAATGACTGCTTTTGTGTATGGTCTTTACTCATTTCACATTCATGGAACAGACTGGAGACCAGGAGACGCAGCTAACACAAGGTGTATAATTTAATATCAACAACTTTCAAAAAGCACCATAAGAGGAGCATAATGAAATGGCAAGTTTTCAATAAAGAAAGCTTCATAACGCAGCCACTATACATAGAGGAGAACCTTTTCTAGGGTAGGAAAGCAATTTTCAGAACCACGTATGAAAACTTTACGGTTACAAATAACTGAAGCTGTACAATACTTTTCCTTTTTAAACCCCCCTGTTGCCGAGGGCTCCTGGCCGCGGTCGAGTCCGTGTTGTAGAGCTCGGCGCGACACTCAGAACGAGCGCTATAATCGCCAAGCCACTCGGGAGCCCCCGGAGATAAATCCATATATCACTGAAACCAAAGGTTCCAAGTCCAGAGTGTTGACAATCACACCGTGGACTGTACAACTCTTTTCCAAAGTTAGAACATGTATATGCACAGGTACTCTCTCCCCCCCGCCTTCATCAGGGCAGGAACTGTTAGGAAAACCTACATGAAATTTTACACGCATCTATACAAAACAAACAGCTTTTTTTTTTTTTTTTTTTTACATGAACCTCTCTGCCATAATCCAACCATCTAAAATGCCTAGTCAAAAAAATAAAATAAAAAATAAAACATATAAAAACTTTGTTTTGCAAATACAGTTTGGACAGCTGGCGTGGCCCCCTAGAACCTGCGCGGGGCCCCTTTGAAGGGCTTGAATCCTCCCCCACTTCCGCCGGAGAGGGAACTGTTGGTGATCTGCACGATTCTGTTCATCCCGGATGAGGAATGGCTGCAGATAGGAACAGGGTTGTGGTTACAGCAGCGTTACCGCCGCGAGTGCAAAGTGCATGTGTGTACATTAGGGGCGGACGAGCAGGAGAGCATGCTCTCTTCTCTCACCAGAAGCACAAAACTAACAACTGCAACACATACTCTGCAAAAAGCCACTGTCACCTCTCCCTCATGTCAAGAGTAAAATAAAACTACTTTTGCATACAAATGATGGCATGGGTGGGGGTGGACAAAAACATTTGTCCTTTCTTAGTATGAAATTGAACAGGTATTAAATTGTTGAATATTTATGTTCATGATTTCACTGTGGCCACTGAAAATAGTCCAGGCTGAATACTGCTTGGATACCCAGGGACTCCAGATGCAAATTAGCTACATAGCTAACTCCGGTGCAACTAATGTGTTGTACATGGTCCCTGTTAAGTAAAATAAACTGAACGTGTGAAAGGGTCTGCTGAAACAGGCAGCTGCAGGAGGACTCGTGTGAACGCGCGCTGCTCTGTACCTCGAGTGCTGCGGCATCATGTTGCCTCGGCTGTCCCCCAGTCTCCGGCTGTCGGGGAACCCCCCACTCTGGGAGCCCGGCCCCCCGTGCCACTCCTTCCGGGGGCCCGGGTCCCTGCTGTGCCGCTCCACAACCACCTGCCGTCCCGCGCTGTAATGCTGGGGGGAGAGAGGACATTCCCAAACACGTGAGGAGGGGGGATAGCAAAGGTCAAGTAGGTAAAGAAACACTCGGACCGTACAGTGGACAGGACTCAGTCAAGCAGTAGGACTACAAGACAGGACTGCAATTCAGTGTGCTTACCGGTTCTTCCATCACCATGGGCCTTCCCCCGTCCCGGCCGCTGAAGCTGGACCTTCCCCGACTGGCTGAGGGGGCGCCCCTGAGCCCCGGCCCGGGACCCTCCCTGCCTGACCGTTCCGGACGCATCCGCACTGCCCCTCTTCACCCCACCACCAGAGAGGAAACCAGTTACACCCCACACATCAAAGCACCTTCCTTTCGCTTAGTAATGAATATTTACATCTGCACCTGACACACGAGTCCTCCTCTCTAAAGCAGAGGTGTCATTGCTGGACCCGCTTACCGGATGTCTCCCTTGCTGGCTCCCATCCCTCCGTCGTTCTTCCAGCCTCCGTGTCCGGTCTCCCTGGGGGAGCGTGCGTGGGACATGCCCGGCATCCCGCCCCTGCCCCCCGCCGGCCGCTCGGGCATGGGGACGGCCCTGCGCTCGTCCCGGTCCCGGATCTCCCTCCGGTCCGTGTCGCGGAGCTCCCCGCGGGGAGGGGGCGGCGGCGGCTCCGCCCTCCTCGGGGGCTCGAAGCCCTTGGGGTAGCGGTCGAACCCGGAGCTGTCTCTCCGGGCCGGGGGCCGGCTCTTCTTCCCCTCGGCCTCGTTCTCGAAGCGGTTGCGTCTGCGGGACGGGACACACACACGTGCCGGGTGGAACGTTAACCCCATGCTGACGAGTCAGTTACGCAACATGCCCGCTATCTGCTGTCGCTGCATGAGGGCGAGCTCGTGACTCGGGGGTCACCTTACCTGTCAAAGCTGTTGGGCTCCACGGAGGAGCCTTCGGGGAAGCGGCCCCTGTCCCGCGTGGGGAACTCCGCAAAGCGGTTCTGCTGTCGGCTGTAATCGGAGCCCTGGCTCAGCCGGCCCTCCGAGTCCGTCTGGAGCTTCTTGTTGCCGTTCCAATAGGGGTCGTCCCTCCTGGGGGTGAGCGAAAGGAGACACATTAACTCACCCCTGCACCACGTACAAGGAGACACTGATGAGCAGTGTAGTAACTGCCATCGCTCAACATTTTTATAATGTGGTAGTTAAATGCAAGAAAATGGTGCTTAGTGGTTCAAGAACGACACACCAAGAAAAAAAAAGCTATGACAAAGAGTTATGGAACAAGCAGTCTGCAGTTTCAAATTACAAACACTACAGAGTTACCAGTCATGAACAAAAGTCTACGTTGGAGGGAATTTAGCTGAATTACCCAGGACATATCAAATGTCCACAATGTTAACCACATACCACCTACAGGTGGGAGAAACAGATATTCCATTTCCCACAGACCCAGTTATGTCCTGTTCATAAAAGAAATGCCATCTATACATGCTTCAGAGAATGTTTTGCTATTCGTTGTCGTGGCTGACCTAGATATAAGTAAGACTGACGTATTTAAGCCTGATATCACTACTGTTAGTCAGAGTCACACATGAGGAGATTTAATTTGACTAGGTGAGGTGGCTTGTCAGGTAGCTCCAT
The DNA here is from genome assembly GCA_019176425.1 of Megalops atlanticus. Classification (NCBI taxonomy): domain Eukaryota; kingdom Metazoa; phylum Chordata; class Actinopteri; order Elopiformes; family Megalopidae; genus Megalops; species Megalops atlanticus. The sequence goes on along the minus strand of CM032885.1, from coordinate 11,780,897 downwards.
GTAAAGCCAGGTGAAAATTAAGAAATTGGGACCAGGAACAAATATGCCTTGCAAGAGAACAACGTTAAACAGCAGTGTGCGAACAGTCCAGCCTCTGACGTGCACAAAGGCACTGCTCTCTTATAGGTCAGGCATATCGCTTCCCCTGCGTTTGGCCTTCTTGATTCTCCCCGGGCCTGACGTTCAGGTTAAATCCTCCTCTGTGCCTAATCACCCCTCTGATTAATGTGCTGATGCAAAAGCTTACGCAACTGAAAATGCCACTGGGGCACGTCAAGTTCAGTCAGGAATGATTGATCAAACTGACACTGAACTCAATGTCTCTCCAGTTTAAAAACGTAAACTAATATTTATTTTCATGGACTCCATATATTCCATTACATCTACTATAGTATCTATTACATATTTTAAATCTCTCGCCCATATAAAACAGTTTGAATTGGCGGTTGTGAGTTAAGCCTTTTCAGTGTTCACTGCCAGAACTCCAAGCCCACATGTATCCTGACTTAAGGGCCATGTCAGGCAGCCATTTCCTCTGGGGTTTCCCCACCTGTGGTCTGCGTCGCGGCCTCTCTTCAGCGAGTTCCTCTTCTCCTGCTCGTACCGCAGCTGCTCCTGCTGCCTCCTCAGCTCCTCCCTCTCCCGGGCCAGGCGCTCCGCCTCCTTACGCCGCTCCTGTTACAGACGAGAGGTGCACCCTTGTTAAAACCCACACTCCCAGCATCGCCAGCTCACAATGTGCTACTAAAGCAACCGGTCATAAAGGGAAGTAACTTCCAAACACGCCAGGGCCCAATCCAGAACAACCCTCAACCCCTTCATGTCTACCCATGATAGGTCTAAAGGGGCAGGGTAGGTATGAGCCACAGGGAAGAAAATGGCAGAAACTACCTAGTCAACGGGAAAGGTAGATTGAGCCATTAGCCTATTGCTGATCCCTCTCCAATCCTTCCAGACCCTCGAGGGAGAATCAGGCAGGGCCAGGGAGAAGGTGTTAGGGGCTGGTTCTGGATTGGACTGAACAGAGAGGAGGAGCATTACCTGCTCTATGCGTATCCTCTCCCTCTCCAGCCTCTCTCGCTCCATGCGCTCGCGCTCCAGCTTCTGCCGCTCGATCTCCAGCCGCTGGCGCTCCCGCAGGAGGTGCTCGCGCTCCTCCCGCTCCCGCAGCAGCCGGATCCGCTCCCGCTCCCGCCGCTCCTGCTCCGCGATCTCCCGCCGCCTGCCGACCCCCGCCGCACACCGTTAGACACCCCGCCCGGCCGGCACATCGAAAGGAGCTAAACGGGCATTCCCGTGAGGAGGTCGTTACCTTCGCAGCTCCATGGCCCTGCGGATGCGCTCCAGCCGGACCAGCCGCTCCCGCATCCTCTGCTCCTTCATCTTCTCGAAGGGCAGGATCTCCTTGCTGCCTCCTTTATTCGGGAAGATCCTCCCTTTGTTCCTCAACATCTCCATCTACAGAGACACAGGAGGAGATGGGTTTCAGAGAGAGGCTACAGGAGGCCAGAGAAGCTTCTGTGGTGCATTACAACTATAGAGGGAAACCGACCTCTTCTGGGGGGATGAATGATCTGGGCCGGCGTGCCATCATGTTTGGAAAACCAGGCTTAAAAAGAAAGAAACAACACACGAATTTAAGTTGATCTGTCATTATGTATATTAGCGTTTCTCATTTGGAAAAGCATTTCACTGACAGCCGCCTGCCACAGATCTGCATCGGCGCCGTACCTTGTCGAACCGCCCTCTCCTGAACGGCGGCCTGATTTTGCTGAAGCCAGGTTCCATTTTGGTCTGATCTATGATCACCATCTTTCCAGGACTCTTACCTGGACGGCACACAGGGCACAAACATGGGCAAGGTTAGTTGGGTTCCGCCCGCGTCAGAGGCAAACACTTATCGTGGGGGGGATCTGGCCGACTCTTACGTCCATGTTTCTTCTCGTCCTTCTTGGAGGCGTCCTGCGCAGAGCCCGACGACGCGGCGTCTGACTTGGCACCCTTCAACTCCTGTTTCTTTGAGGCGTCCTTGCCATCCTTGTCAGGTTTCTCTGACTTCTTCTCTTCCTTTTTAGAGGAGATGGGTGTCCTTAAGAATGGGAAATAAAAATTGAGAGGTTAAGCCTTTTGATTAGCGACAGGATTTCACACTTTGCCCAGGATCAGCGTTTTTCCTAACTCACTTGCTGGCCGTCTTCAGCCCGGCAGCGGAGCGCTTCTCTCCTGATGTCTTGCTGGATCCTGATTTTTCATCTGTTTCTTTTTTGGAAAAATCCTTTTTGAATGGGTCACTTTTAACCTGAAAACAGAGTATATATATGAGTCACTCAGTACTGTATCTTACAACTAATATCATGTTTAAGTATAAGCAATGATCATTTTTGGAAAATTCTCAAAAGTTAAACCTAAGTGCTTCATGAATTTGATTATTGTAGAAAAAGCTAAAGCTATAAAAGTTCCACCACATTTCAAAAGGTTCTAGATTTCTCTGACATTACTGCAAGGTCATGTGTGGGTGCTCCAAACACACAATGTGCACACAAGAGTTCATTGGCAAAGTTACCCTGTCAACAGAGATCTGCTGTCCATGGAGTTCAGTGCGGTCAAGGTGAGAGATGCACCTGGCCACCTCCGCGCTGGAGGACATTGTCACCAGGCCGTAGCATTTTGCTCCTGGGCTACGGGCATTGGTTACGACCTTAGCGCTAAAAACCTAACATGGAGAAAAATAATGTTGAAGTTAAAACATTATGAAATGTTTTATGACAAAGTAAATTACTTTTGACATTTAGCTGATTACCTCTTCCTGGATGAATTGAACTATACTGGCAACAACAACAGATACAACATTCAAACATTCTAGAAAAAAAACAGCACCTACAGTCACCATAACTGGATTAAAAAGGCAAAATCTCAGTACCCACACTTAGTCCACAACAATGTATCAGTCAAAACAATCAAGACTTGGCCATTTCATTGTTCATTTCTTCCACTACCATTTAGCATAGTAAAGGAATGTAGAAAAACCAATAGCCATATGGTTTCAGGTCTTTACACAACCCAGAGAGAAGCGGACGAAGGGGGCCAATGTTGTCCTGAAAGCAGACCACCCGAGCCTACCTTTCCATATTTCCCAAACAGGTTCTTCAGGTCGGCCGCTTTGGTGTTGGAGGACAAGCCGCTCACCCACAGGTTGCGCGTCGAGCTGCCGGTGCTTCCACTGCTCGTACCTGCTGACACAGTGCGGTCAATGCAGCACACCACCGCACGTGCTCAGAGCCCATACGCCTAACACTGACGGGCCAGACCATGACCAGCTACAAAGCCTCACCCACAAGTTCTGGATCTTCACTGAACACACAGAGCCTTCATTCCCCCAACACTCGTGACACATATCCAACCACATGGAGCTCCCACCCCCCTGCCCATAGTGCGCATAATGTTTACCAAAAGCACACAGCATTTCCCTAGCAATCATGGCACAACCCCCCAAAACATTAACTAAAAACCCTGCCACAGTTCTCCACACCCCACTGGACTCTACTCTCCTTCAATGGCTGGTCTGTGTGGGGAGATTGGAGATAGGATTTCTATACTAAAAAAGGTTAATTTTAGCAATCACAGCTCTGCTACAGTAGACACTAATGATGATACGATTGTGAATTACACTGCATATGATGGTTTCATAAAATAACCATTAATACATTAATTTTTCTTCCAGTGCCTTTCTTCAAGCAGACTTTCAAACACCCCTTCCAAATGAGTCAGACACAGCAAAGTCATCTGTAAGGGGCAAAGGGGTGTGTAATGGCAGAGGGAAATAATCAGCTTTGACTTTAACCCGCTGCAATTTGCATCATGTAACATGGAATTACAGGTTAAACCACTGCAAACGGTGACTGTCACTCAAAAGATTTGACTTCAATTACATTTTCATTCAATATTAATTTTGTAATGACAGCGAGGGATGCAGACCTTTGTTTAGGTCAGTGAACAAAGCTGGAGGAACTCCCTCCCAACATTGAAAATTGTATGATTGAGGTACATTGCCAGTGGCTGTAAACTGAACCATTTTCTTGATGATATGAGAATGACAAACGTAGATGAAAATTACATTATGAGAAAGCAATCCATTGCTCCAGCCACATTTGGGCTATACAGACAGATGTTTGTTAGATAAAAACGTAACTGCCAACAGAGCTGCTCCTTTGGTTTTACTTTGGAAAATCTGACCAACCAGCTGGCAAAGAAATAACGATTATCTCATGAGGGCCAAAGTGCAAAACATACCTTTTTCATCCTTTGCGGTCTTCCCATCTTTGTCTTTTGAAGAACTACAATGCAAACATTGCAACAATAACAAAACAGAAACAAGAAAATGAGTACCGGTACATGAAACCACCCGTGCAAAATGACACAAAAGAAAGACCACCATAAACAACCTTGATTTTAAAAAAAATTAAAAACAAAAACAAAAAGGTTGTGCTTTACAAAAAAAGAAATCCCCCACAGGCAAGGCTTGCACTTGGACAAAACTCCAATACTGGCTTCTTTCATAGTTTTTCCACAGGTGAGGAGTAGGTCAGGTTTTCTGCCAATCTATTCTCTGGACAAATGAAATCCTCAGGAGTGGAACGGACTTCTCTGCAAATCATTTCATGGGATTCTGACAACCTCTGACATCACAGGGACTACTTTTCACTCTTTTTTCTGTGCTTTAACCCTTCTTAAGTGGGAACTGGAAAAGGCAATAAACGTGCTGGAAGCGTGAAAGTAAAACAGACGTGTTCTCGTCTCCTGGTTTATGCCATAAATTACTCAATTTCAAAAAAACAAACAAATGAAAAGTAACAAATGGCAGGATTAGGTACACCAATGAACATTTCTGCAAAAAAAAAAAAATCTTGATGCTACGCACAATGTTGGGTTCTTAGTGAGAGCTGGACCTTGGTAGTAGTATCTTAAAGAACTGACATAGAAAGACAAACCTCTTTGCTTGACCCGAAGCCCCAGTAGATGAGGGGCCTTTCTTCCCAGAATCCTTTTCTTTGTCTCCCATTTCAGCCTTCTTCGAAGCCTCTCGGCTCTCCTTCTTTGTGGGGTCAGTCTTCAGTCCGTCATCTTTCTTACCATCTTTATGGCCCTCTTTGGCTTCCGCCTTCATGTCTTCCTCCGCGCTCATCTCGGCAGAGGGCTCTGGGTCGTCGCAGCCCTTGCCCGCCTCTGAATCTGGAAGTTTCACATGTTTACCTGTCTCCAGGAGGTCATCGCCATCAACATCCAGCGTGATGGCATCTTCTGCCTGGATTGTGACGGATATGTTATCGTCCTCGACTTCTTTATCGCGGGCGGCGGCCTCGCTTTCCATCCCCGCCACATGTTCAGCCTCCGCGAGGCCATCTTCACAGGGGAGATGTTTAGAATTTTCACGAGTACCATCATCAGTATCAGTTACATCTGAGGGATTTAACAAGGATAAAACATGGCAAAAAAAAAAAAAACACATTGGTTTAACATTCACATTTCTGTGCTACGTGACCTAGAGAAAGTAGAATAGAAAGCAAGTTTAGTATTAGCGCTCAGTGAAGGTCAGAAAACCACATAGGTGTACACAAAACATACATTCCTCATTGGGAAAAAATGGTGCGATTCAACAATCTTCAAGCCATTTTAACCACCAATACTTTTATCACAATCCTTACAGTGGTGCATAGACAAAGCTGATTTGTTCTCTCGTGCTCTGTTCCTTCAGAGATCCATCCACATTCTTCTGTTTAGAATAGAAGGTGCCAGGGAAATTGTGAATGGGGCAAAAAAATGGATGGATTCCGCTTGGAAGCAAATGTGTGAGTGTTTTGTCCTTGGCCAACACATGGGGAAAAAAATCCATGTCCAAAACAATACAAATCAAGTCAAGTACCACTTCGTGGCCATTGTAGACTGTCCTGGGCTGTCATGGATGTGAGGAGGCCATGTCCCATGTCTTCCTTCGTCTTTTGCCTCCCATCATCACACATCTCATCTTGCGATAGGGGACAAAGTGGGGGGAAAAAAACAAAAAACAAACCGTTCTCTAGCAACCGCAACTGTCCAGCCCTCTTGCAAACGCGCTGGATCATGTCCATAGGGAAAGGTGTCCTGTGGTGCTGAATGTCCACTCGAGTTCCTGGGAAGCTCAGTGATGTTCCCCCTTCATTTGAGCTCTGCACAGCAGCCAGGAGGGAGTGGGACAGACGGGAGTGAGCCCCGATGGGCAAGCGATTCCAGTCCAGTGAACGGCCGTCCGTTGCAGGCAACTGGCTTCCTCGCCTCAGCCACTTGCAGCCCTCCACCTCCCTCCTCCGGTGTGGAGGGCCTCGCCTGCTCAAAGCCCCCAACTTGCTTGTGGCGGCAGGCACGAGGGGTGTGGATCCCCTCCATCCCTGGCATCTGGAGCCCTCTGACTTCTTTATCTTCTCACAACATTGTGCTGAAAGGGAATCTTTCAGGGAATGCATTTGGCATGCGTGAGTCCAGTCTGTGTCCTCCATTGGTGAAGTTGCTGCTCCGTGAGCAGAGGTGAATTTCCATGCTGCCGATTTCCATTTGTGCGACAGAATGAGCTGACTACTCAGCCGAGGCTGAAAGGGACAAGGTTTAAAGGGGGGAGCGCAATGCTTTTCCAACCATCTGCGTTACCTGTAAAACCCAAAGATGTTAAAACTCCAGCAGGACGAAAGAGTAAACATACCTTTTTCAATATCTTCATCTTCTGTTTCCTGAGCAGAGAAAGAATGAAAACAAATTAATAAAATATACAACTGGATGCAAAAGTCATTTAAGAAGTTGAAAAAAAAAAATTATTATTATTGTTATTATTATTTTATACACTGTGCTGTTTAGAATGCAGACGTCACCAGTGTTCGATCAAAACCTCTGTGTAGCATAATAAACACCTGGTCTTACACTTCAGAATTTCACATTTTGAATCTCCCCTGACACAACCACAAAAAACACCATGCATCAAAAAGCCAGAATTCTGGATACATCTCAATCCAAAAGAAAAAAATCCATCCAAAGTTTTCTTTGAAATTACATACCTGTAGATTGTACTTTGTACTGTCTAGAACACATATTCAACAGTCAGATTGTTTGAATGTGTTCTTCAGTTAGCTGTCCCAGATCTACTTCAAGACATTTCCATGTGGAAGAGCAATGCATAGCATATCACCAAATGTTGGCCAACTTTATTTAAAGCAATGTATTACCTGCTATTGAGAAACTTAATAAGTGAATAAGAGTGTAAGGTCTTAAAAAAATATATTCGTCTCTTTTTTGAGCGTTCACCAGTAATCTTTGGCCACTGTACTAAGTAGAGATGAGTTCACCCATTATATAACTTACCTTGGAAAAAGATTCCTCTTCAATTGTGTTGTCAGTGTCTGAGTCCACTTTCTTTCCTATTTTAAAACAATTGCACGTGTCAGCCATTTTTAGGTAAAGCAACTGCGCGATGGAAGAAATGCAAACTTGGTAATTCAAACGCAGAGGAACTGGCTCAAGTAGTGAAGCATTACGGCAGGATTTACCGATTCATTACACTCGAGTTAATATGCAACCACAGTACGCCCGCCCAGTTTACCTTTCGATTTAGCATGTTTCCTAGTGGGTGTGTCAACAGACTGCGGAATTTCAATGCTGTCTGGGTCTCCGCCTTCCTCCTCGATGGCCTAAAAGAGACAAGTGTTGTGACAATAAACTCCGTTACCGCAACATTCACTCATTTTTGCGGTTCCCTATTTATCCAAATATTTTAGGTATTTAGCTAACGACCAAACGGAGTTTTAAGAGCAACCCCGTGGCTTATCAGCGAACTCGCTGCTTAGCTTATCGGCTATCATCAAAACAACTAACATTTATTGCACGAAGTAAACCGAAACTAATACACTTCACTCAAGCTTTTTTTTTTTTTTACATATGTGACATTACTGCTTAGCCAGCATGACATGTGACAGGTCTACTTGCCTACGTTCATAGTTTTATAATAACGCTGTTTCCCCAGCTTGCAGTTTATCGTGCGGCTAGCTAGCCTGATGTTAAAGGAGCAGGACAGAAGTGAAAACGCAACAACCTACGCACACAATGCTAAGCGCCTTTTTACGAAAAACACGGCGACCGTCCAAAAAAAGACAGCTAGCCGCTTTATACCAGCTCGCTAGCTAAAATGGTGTCGCCATTTTCTTGAAACTAGAGGCGCATAACTTGATTTAGTGCAGGGTGTTCTCCTGACCGCTAACGTTATTGTATCGGCCATGGCTGCTGCTAACTCGTTACTTAATTTACCATCAGCACCTACAAACCCTGCATCCAGTTAACTGAGAGGAACACTAACGAGCTAACGTTAGCAAACAAACTGCGAAAACAACATGCGAATAACAACGCAACTGACGTTAGCTATCTAGCAAATAACACGCCGCCTGACTTACATCTGTTGGTCAGTGTTGTGAATCCGTAGAAGAGCAATCTATTTGGCAAATTGAGTTTAGGACTGTTGTGGTGGTTCATATACAAAAATGTAAAATTAACTAGTAAGCCAACAAAGCAAACGTTAAATATCTGACCACTTGAATCATCACCTCTAGGTCGCTACACAACACTCCCCCTTCCAAATCTGCAAGGATTAGCTAGCATGCCTGCATGCACACGATTAAACGGGCCTCGTAAATATTTTGATAAAACAATCGGTGTTCATAGCAAATAAACATACCTGTTTCAGTCTGGCGATAAGAACATTTTTTACGCCCGCGACATCTAAATTCCTTCGCTTGAGTTCAGTTTTAAGGTCTATAACCCGTAAATCGGTTATTTTCTTAGTCTCCGTAGCAATGGCACCAGACGCCATTTTGCCTTGCTGAATGAGGAGATTGGGGGAAAGCGTAAATGGTTCTGGGCCATGTCCCGGATGCTAACGTAATAACGTACGTGTTGCGTAATGACGTTCCGCATTCGCGTAATACCTGATAGCGCCCCCTGCCTTTTTTAGACAACGATGTTTTTACAAGAAAACAATTTTCACGTTATGAACAGAGAGGGTCCAAGTGAATTACCATTAATTACGCCTGGCAACAGGCTGTATAAATTGAATGATGCGTAAACCACTCCTCCCCACAGGTGATGAGCACCCAGTGCTGATGAGTTGGTTGTATGGAACACAATAGTGGTTTTCGAAAGAACTTCTTACAGCTGAAATCGAAGGGAAAGATCTCAGCTATTACTTTAATATAGTCAAGACAGAAGGACCAAATATTTGTTGTAAATCTGTAGCCACAAATTTTCTTTCAATCAAGTGAAACAAGGTGAGCTGTATGTGAATTTGTTCTCATTTTCTCCTCACATCGTATCTCTTTTACTCCATTGCTTTTGCCCAAGAATAACAGACCGAGCATAGAAAAACATTCACTTCAGACCATGGGAAGATAGTGGTCCGACCACGTTAAGAGATAAACAGGACTGCACGATTGATGTGTCCTTTTTGTTTTGCTTTCATGGTGCAAAACCATGGTCTAAACACTGTACAGGACTTTCAAGTGAGAGAAGGGTTCCCAAACTGGTAAAAGAGAGTGCCATGAAATGTTTGTGGTATCTTATGTGACCCTCAGGTAGTATTCATTCAATTATATTTAATCTGAAAAAGCTGTTAATAGCAAGGGTGAAGAAATTACTTTGTCCCTCTTTACTTGGAAAGATGTTTTAGTGTGTCCAAGGCCAATGAGAAGAACGGCTCAAGAAAAAAGCTCCTGCCACATACTGCACGAGTCAATATTGCACTTGTATAAACGGTAAATCTACAGTTCTGTGGTTAAAAAAAACCTTTCAAATTTTATTTGAACACTGTGTCATAGAAAGCTGCAAGAAATATAACCTCATATCTTGAATAGTTTTAAGTGTTTTGGACTACAAGAGCCAGGGAACCCCTTTTGTAATGTATTTCCAGAGTTTCCCCCCCAAACTCTGGGATAGTTTTTAGGTAAGCCCTTTTCTGATATGTCTAGATGTGTGTGCACAACAATTTGCAATTATGAAACACATTTTGTCACGCATGTTGTGTGTCTGGTGCCCGTATAGTTTGTAGTAATAATTACATGAGCATGATCATAACACAAAGTATTAAAGGAAATATCAGATCTACTTTAATGAAATCATCGCATTGAACTAAATAAGGACATTAAACAATTTAATGCTAACAACACAACTTATGATTTTGTTAAGATGCTGATGTTTACAGCACGAGTGGTTTTGACTAATTATGTCCGCTAGTGGGCAACAATACCTCAAGTTAAGCAAGTTAGCAGACTATTGTGTACGAAAATCGTCAAGGTCCCTCTAGTGTCGGGAAGTGTCGTAAAGCGTTTATCTCAGCAGCAAGGCTCTGGGGATTTACAGAAAACAGATCAAGCCGAGAGCCAGCATTGAGCAAAGGCTGCCTGGAGTAAAAGCTACAACGGACGCCTGGATGAAGCAGGAATGGAGACTTCATCGCGGGCCTCGATGGCAGACGGAAAAGGATTTTTGTCTCATCTGAGAAAATATACAAAACCTTCCACCTGAAGCTTATTTGTATTAGCCATTCTGTACATAAAGGAAAAAATACGAACTTATATGGAACCCCCCCTCGTCTGTCTCCATTGACCGTAGCGTTAACATCGGGCCTTGGTTTTGTGTTGTCAGTTTCACAACCCGGCTGCTGACGTTTGCTCGCAGCGCTACTTTGTGTCCCCATTTCGCTCATTGATAGTGATTTCTAATCCGAAAAGGGAGCAGCAGAAAACCACCATCGTGTCTGACCTTTACTGGTAAGTTCATCATGTACTTTTTTTCAACCAACATTACCTATTTAGTTATCAATTTGTCTAGCTGGGTAACCATTGTCTCATCATAGTTTCATCCACCGTATCCAGCTAACTTGGCTAGCTAGCTCGCTGGATGTGATCTGTTTCAGATCCGTCTGTTGGTTCAAATGGCTCCTCTCACTTTTAGCTCAGGGAAATGGTGAAGGGGGAGGGCGACTCCACAGTGGCTAACGTTAGCCAGCAAGCTATCTCTTATTAATATGCTTTTGAAAGACAGCTAGACAGTAGCTAACTAGCCAAGGTAACCAAATAAGACAAATGTCGATATGAATAACCTCATTAAGCTCATCCATAACCGGTTGGGTAAGTTAGTTTTTAATAACAGGGTGGGTAGCTAATCAGATATGTAACGTTAAATGGCTGACCAGATAGGTAGACAACTAGTGTGATGTTAGTGGGTTGGGTAACTAGTTCGATTAGGTAGGTAGGTAGGTAGGGAGTTAAGAGATTGCTAAGTATGTATCTATAAGACATCTAGCTGGCCAGCTAAAATGCTTAGCCAGTTGTTTGTTTACCCAACATAATCATTCTAGATAATGTTAACTAGCTGAGTAAGAAGCAAAAGAACCCCAGTAAATATGTTGCTACTACCAGCTAATTTATCTCTTGGACAGGTTGATTTTTTTGTTTTGGTTAGCAGCCTTTAATGCTGCATTGGGACGCAAGCTTGCCAGCCAGCTATTTTGTTAAATACATATACCATCAGCTATGACGTGTGGCCCAGCTAACTACAGTTTCGGGTTAGCTAGCTGACCGGAGCTGTTAGTTTGTTGACATGAACGGTGTTCCTCTGTTAGCCAGTTATCTTGGTAGGATAGTAACGTTTCATAGATGTTATGTATCTTGCTAACGAAGTACGTAGAGGCCCAGCTCGACTGAGATTTTTTTTTCTGAGAAAATTGAGGTATACTCTTTCCAAGGGTCAACGTAGCAAGCTAGCTAAGAAGGTAGAGTGTAGGCAGCTGGTCTAGCTAGTTAGCATAGCCTTTGACAATCTAAGAAAAATATCATCTATAATATTGCTTTTGTGAAATGGGAAGTAGCAATTTCACAACCAGCGGCTATCTTACAAGCCAATTCAAGCGTTCATTTTGGTGTTCTTCGAGCTCGCTAGATTGTAAACAATCTGGCCAGCTAGCTAGCCAGGCTCTAGCTAGGCTAGGATGTGTGTCTTTGGGGCTTTGTTTTCATCCATTGACGTTAAGGTCTAGCTAGTTAGCTGCCGTGTGAAGGCTATGGTCACATTTAATGTAGGAAAATGGCAGTTTGCTAACTGGCTACACCGGCAGTCCACTGTGAAACGTGAGGCCTGCCATAACCTCTTTCCACTCCGAACTGAATCTTACTGATACTTCACGTTCTGAAATATTGGGCGTCTACCTGAAAGATTTTCAAAGAAAGGTTGAGTTATATACGCAGGTATAGTATGCACCTTGTAATATATAATGTGTGTCAGAGAGTTGGGGTGGAAGACTAAAAAATCTATGAGCTGACAGGAAAAAACAATATTGCATTTCAAACGTTTATTAACTGACAGCTGTCTGAATTTCTGCATAATTGTCTTAGAATCTGCGGTCGAAGATGGAGGTGGGTATTGGCTAACAAAAAGGATATATTTTTTTTTTTTTTTCGTTTCTGGCGATTGTAATGGCAAATTGTCCGCTGAATAATACTGATATGGAGCAAGCTCGCATTTGGGGAACACGGCCAGTTAATTATCCTGACCTAGTTCGAGTGAGAGTTGTGTGTTGTTGATATGTTAGTGACTTGTTCTGAAAAATGTATCGTTAATCTACATGGAGAGTAATCAATTATTTGTGAATCCATTGCTGATCAGAGTGCTAAAGCATTAAGAAAGGCCTTATGCTGCTGTTGACGATGATTACCAATGTTTTAAGTGGATGTGTGGATTGACAGCACATGTCCTTTCAGCGGTCATGCAGATGGATAATGTGAATTCTCCGCATGTTCACGTAGTCAGTTTTGGGATTATTTTTTCTTTAATCATGCATTTGGAATGGTTTCATTTTGCGAAAAAGCAGTTTTGTGCCAGCGGAGTTGACTTTTCTTCTCAAATATGTGAGTCATATCTTTGTTCCTTCGCTAATCCCTGTAACTTTTTAAATTTGAAACCCACACTGTAAAGTAAGGAATATTCCTTAAGGGTCGGGTTGAGACGGTTAGTTAATCCAAAATACGCTCCACATCTGATTAATGATACTTCAGAAGCTTTTTGACATTCTGTTTCCTATTTTGTGCAAGGTATCTTTTAGTGCGCAATAAACTTGATAAAAGAGAATTTGATTAAATCTAGAATACACGCCTAAATAATGAATTAATGGTCACTGTCAAGTTAATAACTAGAAGCGAGTTGCAGTAAATTCAGAACCATAGATTTAACCATTACGGAAAGCTAACCTTCTACTGATTGACTGGAAAGCCAAGAGCCAGAAATAGAATCTGTTGTGTATTCATACACGTCCCCTGGTAACTATGGCAACGTAGAGGAACCAAAGGAATGCCATAATGCGGAATGGTGTCGCACAGCTGTAGAATAAAGATGTTATTAATGTACAGGACCTTCACATTTTCGTTTTAGCATTTGTCCTCTCAGTGATTTTTTGCAGAGATGATAATTTAGACCTTTTCTTGTTGGATATTTTTTCCACTCCTGTTATGAAGCACATCACAAATATTTGCATAATGCAGTCAAGCAGAGCATTACTGTACTGTCCAGCGTATCTCGTTTGATTGTTTTGTGCTTGTAGCTGTAGGGTCTTTCATTATTCTGTGTGCATCATGGTGTGGCCTCCTCGTGTGTACAGGGATCGTTTCTCCCAGTAAAAACCGATGTAGTGTGTCCTCCTGTTCTCCTCTGTAGCCTTTCAGTTTGCACTTTGTTGTTTTCTCTTCCAGAATATTCTTATTCACAGCTCCTCAACTGTACTGCCATAACCTCATAAAAGAGCAGTCTTTGAGAATGATGTCCCTCAGATGTCACATTACAAAAGTAATCATTTTGGATCTGTTAAGGGGCAGGGCCTGTGCTGTCCATATGTCTGAGAAGCTATCAGCCCTCTGATTTCATGTTGAATATGATATAACAGTCATCGTTCAGTCACCATAGCCATAGCCCTGGTTGCACACTTTCCGGGGATACAATTCTGCCAGACTCCTTTTCACAACAGGGAGCAGAATATTAGATCTCTGTCAGCAGATGTTATTATAAGAGTCAACTGTTGTCGTCGTCCTCTTAGACAAACTAATTCAATGTGATATTTTTTCCCCCTCCTTATTCCGGACCTGTTAGCCACCAAGCCATTATCGGCAGTGCAGGATAATGTGGTGGCGAGCAAGCCACGCTTCGTAATGATATGTATGTCATCCTGACCTTTGAGGAGAGACTCACTTTGTTCACAACAAAAGCTCTCAGTGGCTGAAATTCTCACACACAGCTGCTGGTTTTCAGGGCTCTTGTTACGTGTGACTGCTATGGCTACCGCTAACACAGAGGCACGTTGCAGTGACTTCTCTGTGTATAAAAAAAAAGCTAAAGTAGTGCAGAGTAGCTTTCTGATTGGCATTCATCAGCGCCTTCTTATTCAGATTTTATGCTGTGACCACAGATTGAAACAAAGTTGTTCTATTCACATATGGTGTGAATACTGTCTTATCTGTGTGAATATTCAGATTTTTTACTTTGTCAACAGCGTGACAATGGAAATTTTGTTGCCTTTCAGGCTCACTGGTAGAATGGAAGTAAGGGAAGGAACTGAAGATTCACTTTATCTCTAGGAAGAGTTTTTATTTCATTTTCCTGACAAGTCTTCGGTTCCTGTTGACCTGGGCCGCACCATTATTCACTACAGAAATAAAGCAAGAAAAAGAGCAGCAGCTAGCTCAGCAGTGCTCTCTGTGAACATCTCCACTCTGGCTTTGCTGGACCCCCCCGGCTTTGCAGTCCACCAAAAACACCCGCGCTCTACGAGCAACATGCCCCCCTTCCCCAAAACTGATTCCCTCAAATAACTGCTGGCACGACTGTTCTCGCAAATCACATCAGAAAAGGTAATATGATGCTAATGAGCTAAATACAGTCTCTCGTGGGAGGGAGGGGCGGACCCGCTCGCTGGCACAGGTGCTTGTTTGCACACAGTGCTGTGCTTATAGCGCTGCACGCTAGCTAGCAGCAGTAGCGTTCTCTTTGCAGGAACGATCCTGGCTACATAATCTGAAAACCTACTACCTTATTCCTTCCTTCAACTCTGCCCCTTGCATCTGAACTATGGTGAATTTGGGGGGAGGGAGGGGTGTCAGCTCATATTTTTGCTTGTGAAACCTAGAATGAAGAATAAATAGTGTGCCGTTTGTTTTTAAATGCACTTTATCCATTAGGCTGTTAAGTGTTATTGGTTAGAAATTCACTGATATGTATGTAGACACCCGGGTATTCCATCATTTAAAAATTTGACCAGGTTTCTAAAATGGCGGGGACCCCAGAGGCGCGGTTTGCTTTGTCATGCACAGGCAGCTCCCTCATGCTTGTGTACGCAGCCTAACTCCGAAGAGGACCGCGTTTGCAGGATCCAGCCATTTTCATTCCATATGCCGAAGGAGTATGACATGATTGTTCAATTGAGCAATTACAGTCTCTGAGTTGCTCTGCTTCCCTTGGAGTGTTTACTACCCAGCTGCCTCTCTGATCTGCGGTGATACGACAGGGGTTATGCTGTATGGGATTTCAGCTCCACTGAATGTTAACGTTCAAACAAGTCAAATAAGGATATGGCTTGGAGTCTGCTGAAGACATGGCAAATATCCATCACGTTGAGTCACATTACTGTAGTAATATTTACCCTGACTTTCAGGCACAGTGTGTTCAGAGAAGCAAGCACACACACGAGCGGGAACATCCCTCAGTTTCAGAACATCCCTCAGTTTCAGAATTCCTTATGCTTTATCAGAGTTAATTAGTCAAATAGCGTGTACCTGTGTCTGTTTGCTTCTGTCACACCGAGTTCAACAGAGACTAACCTTTAAAGGACATTTTTTTTAAAGCTGCTGTGAAGTCATGCAGGAACATGCGTATTGTGTGCTTGGCTTGTAGCAGGGAACAGTGTGAACTTCATGTCGGGGAATGCTACGATTGGGAACAGCACCGTCAGGTGGAGCGCACGAGAGAGCCAGCGTCCCCACCGTGAGAGATCCGTATCCCAGCATGCTCTTTTCTGTCTCTGTCCTTGTGTTGCCTTCGCCGATAAACAACGAATGTAAAAACTAGGCCGCGACTACGCCGAGCGGTTCGGCACCCAGAGGGCCTTCCTCCCCCTTGGGACGGGGTTAAAACGTGTTTCCGTAAACCCCCCCTCCTCTTCTCCTTCTGAAGCGTGCCCTCGCCTCCTCGGCGGGAGGGCCGGCGCTCGCGGCTCCCGCGCTCTCCCCCTTGTTTGCGCCGCGGCTCCGCTCTGCGGTGCAGCGGCTCATCAGTGGTTTCACGGGAGCGGTCCCCGAGCAGCCCGGGCTGGGGCTCTGCTTCGCCCCGGGGGCAGGCTGTTGCAGAGTAACAGCCCCCAGACGTCCCCCTCGATCCCCGAAGCCTACCCTCTCTGCAGCACACACGCCCCCCACCTGTGCCATCCTGCTCCCCCGGTTCCCAGCAGTCACAGATGCCTCCCTGGGCCTCTGCTTAAAGATGTGCTGCGCTGCCTGCTTTGGATACACTCACGCGGCTGGGGAGACTTGGGCCCACACAGACTCCTGTTATTGCTGTAGTATTGCCTTTGCTTCACTTTATATATTGTTGGCACTTCATTGCACTGAAGCACTATATTCGTCTTGTCATCTCTGTAGCTGTCGTTGGTGGCATGGGACTCGCAGTTTCGGCAAAAAGTTGTTTTTTTTTTTTGTCTTTTTTTCGTCCAGTTTCTCTAGTTTGTGCCTTTTTATTGAGATTTCTTGAAGAAATGGCCTGTCTGCCTGTCCGCCCTCAGTTGTAATAAAAAAAATCCATAAAAGTGAACAATGAAATCATTATGCTATGATAGTTTTCACCGCATGATAGTTAGAATATCACGCAGTGATATTGTCATGAAAATCTCTTGTTTACACTGGGGAAAGAGACTGCTAATTACCAACTTCCATATATAACAAGCTGAAGTTGATTCTGTAATTTTCTGTAACATTTGGATGCTGAATTGGACACCAACGTATTCACAGCATAACAATTCCAGTATGGTGTATGACATTGTTGGACACTGAATTGGATGCCCACCTATTCTCTGCCCAGGAACTCACTATGTAAGATTATTGAGTGCTGATGCACATATACCAGAACGCATAGGATGCTTTATACTGTTAAAGCTCCTCCAGTTTGGGCTCAGCCCAATTGTGTTTGTGGGAAAGGAGTTAATAGTGTAATACACAAAAAAAATATAACTGCCATTTTTGGGCGTTTTACTTTAAAAAGCCCCACTATGGCAGGTGATCGGCCCCATAATCCTCTGTGTTGAACTCTCTCAGAGCCGGGCTTCCCACAGGAGGCAGGTAGCCTATCTCCTAACCTCGCCTATTCCCAGCAATCCTCTGCCTATATGTGGGTCAGTCGGGTTGCGTAGCAATCGGGGGAAGGGGAGGGAGAGAGAGAGGGAGGGGGGAGGGAGGGAGGGGAGGGAAGCAGGAGGAGGATTCGGAGGAAGGCATCCGCCCCAGGGGCTGTGTTTGCAGTCAGTGGCATTCCATCGCGAGCTCGGCGTGCAGCCCGGGCTAGGCTTTATTGTCTATTGTACGGCCGCTAACAGACGCGCCGCGTGCGTTTGCAGGGGTAGCGGAGGCGCAGGGGTTAAGCGCGGGCGGCCTGGCGGCGCTGTCAGTGCGCCCGGCCCGGTGCAGCTGTTAACACACCGGTTATAAAAGAAGACACCTGGTGTTGTGTAACATAACAACCCCTCCTCCCCCCCTCCCCACCTTGGCCTCGCAGATTAATATCTGTGCAACAGCCACGGTAGAGTTGCAGAGGTGTTTCGTGAAAGCGAGAGCCGGTGTCTCCGAGCAGGTAGTCGCCGTGTGCGAGGTGCAGACGCCCCCCCTCTCTTTACGCCCTGGTGTGCGTCCGCGGAGGGCGGTGGAGTCGTGACCTTTGACCTGCGTTGTCGGCGGGCCCTCGGGGTCTGCTCCGCTCGCCCCTGCCCCTCTCAGTGTTAGCGCTGTGCGTTCGCCCATGGACTGCCACTGGGCAGGGAAAACGGGCAGCATATCCCGGGCTCCTCTCCTCCATCTACTGCTCGTCACCCTGGGACACAGCAGAGAGAAATGGCCAGCTTTGCAAGTCAAATAGCGCTGGTTTCTGTGCATATGAGAGACAGAGAGAGAGCAGGTGTAAGGGGAGTGAGGCAAGGGCTGTGTGTGTGTGCGTAAAGGTCTTCCTTTTTAAAGTCGTCTCGGGCTGTGTACAGTAGCGGTTTTATTTGTCAGTGTGCTCTTGCAAGTTTATCAGCTGTCCTGACCGAGCACGTTTGCCATGACGGTTCGGTCTGAGAGAGGATATTAATAGTTGAATTTGAGCTGGCGAAGATGCCCTGATTAAAACGATGGCTTTTAATCTGCCGTCTGACTCAGCAGTCGCTGGCGGTCGCGGCCCGGCGCGGCCAGATCGTGGCCGATCTCAGGGCCTGAACAGGAACCGGGAGCCAAGTCCGGCCTCGGCCTATTGTCGCCGAGCAGCATCGCCGCGGAGACGCTTCCTGTGTGCTGAAAGCTGAAGCGTGGCTTTCGGCGCGTGGTCTCTCTCCAAGGCACCTGCGAAGGCGATGAGCCGTCATCAAAACGCCCTGTCCTTGGCGCCTTTTATTCAAAATCCCTGATTAGGGTGGAGCAGGAGCCCGTGTCCTGAAAGCACACAAGCGCACACACGTACACACACACACACACACACACACACACACACACACACACACACACACACACACACACACACAGCACTCAAGCAGCTGTGTGTGCACACAGCCTGCACCACCATACCCAGAAGTAGGCCAATGAGCGAAGCCGCTGTGCCTTTTCAAACAGATGGCTGCTTTCATAATTCAGAAGAGAGGAAATGCTAGGCCTTGAGGTGACTCTTCTCAAGCGTGAGGTTTTTCTTTTTTTCCCTTCTTTCTCCCTGTCCTCCATTTATTTAAGGCTGAAGTGGGGGGGGGCACAGAGGTGATCGGTGTAGGTTGTCTCTGCCACAAACACACTTGACTAGAAGATGAATTTGAAGCAGGAATGCAGTACACAAACACATTTGTGAATACGCAGGTGCTTGCACTACTGTCGCGTGGATCTGAGCCTCAGCCTTGACGTTTCAAAGTCCTGTGTGCTTATTCTGCGGTTACCCTCAAACAGGCTTTAATGCCTTTTAAAGCAGCAGGCAAGATGGGCAAATTATGAGGTCTCTGCAACTCATCGTCTTACTGAACCTTGTTGTCTTTCTGAAGCTCACTGAGGTCCAGTGTGTCCAATTGAACAGTGTTGTTCCTCACAGTCATTTTATTTATTTTTTTGATTCACCGCTGTTTGGTGACCTTTAATCTAGCCCAGACTAAGATATCTCTCAGTCAATGGATGCTGAATTTAGCCCTGAGTAAGATGTCTGCACTGTAAGTATAGCTACGCCAGGCTGAGGCTGGCCTCCCTCACATGACTTTGTGATATGAAGATGAATGTAATGAATGTAACTCATGAGGGTTGAGCTGAACTAGGCGTGTTTAGCGTGACATTGAAAAATGACATGATGAGCATATTTTAGCTTTCTAATTCCTTAGATAAAGAAACCATTCAGTAGGGAAATGTTGTTGCAGTTCATTCTTTCGTGTGTTTTTATCTAAATAATTTTCAAAGTGCTATAAACCAGGGAAAGGTATGGAAAAGACATGCAATATGATTTCAACCCTATTTTCATCCCTCCAGAGTCTTGTTGGTGTAGTTAATTAACGAACAGCAAACAGATTCAGATTTCCTGAAACAAGCAGATTTCAGCACATTTCAAAACAATCTGTTGTCACACTGCACTCATGCTAATCGTGTGTAGTTTTATACATCCCAATTAGCTGGAATAGGAGTATGGCTAGCACTAATAAGCTAGCGGCAGCAATCGGTGAAAACAAAACACCCACTGGCAAAATATGCAAAACGATGTAGACAAGAATATAGACATGCATGTAGAACTATGCAGGCAAACATTATTTGTTAGTCTTGAAGCTAGCTTCTGCACAGGCTTTATCATACATACAGCTGGCCACTAGGGGCGCTGCCATTCCTGATCAGACTTGGTACACTATACCTCCACTAGGATGTGGCTGGTTTGAATGAGGCATCATTCTCACGCATCTGTGCATTGGTAAGACTGTGTCAATATTAACATTTTTGCCTTGGTGAAAGGCCAGTGTTCTTGTAGCTGTTAGGTCATGCTAATGTACATGGAGTGTCTGTCTGCAGACGGCAGTGTAGCATAGTGGTTAAGGAGCAGGACTCGTACGGGTTCGATCCCCGCTGGGGACACTGCTGCTGTACCCTTGGGCAAGGTACTTAACCCACAATTGCCTCAGTGAATATCCAGCTGTATAAATGGATAACATTGTAAGGAACGGTAACCTATGTAAGTCGCTTTGGATAAAAGCGTCTGCCAAATGAATAAATGTAAATGTCCGGGTCTGTGGGATTGGCACCAGGCAGCTTCCTGTCTGTGGCCTGAGCGTCAGGCCTCCCTCTCCACAGAGCGCCCTGTCTCTGCTCACCTGCAGACTGACGGGAGCTTCTGTTCTTCATATCTGCTCGTCCTCATCACCGCTCACTGACTGACTGACTGAGGCTGCTCGTCCTCATCACCGCTCACTGACTGACTGAGGCTGCTCGTCCTCATCACTGCTCACTGACTGACTGACTGAGGCTGCTCGTCCCCATCACCGCTCACTGACTGACTGAGGCTGCTCGTCCTCATCACTGCTCACTGACTGACTGACTGAGGCTGCTCTTCCTCATCGCCACTCACTCACTGACTGACTGAGGCTGCTCTTCCTCATCACCGCTCACTGACTGACTGACTGAGGCTGCTCTTCCTCATCACCGCTCACTGACTGACTGACTGAGGCTGCTCTTCCTCATCGCCGCTCACTGACTGACTGACTGAGGCTGCACTTCCTCATCACCGCTCACTGACTAACGAGGTCATAGAGGACAGCAGACAGGCAGAGCAAAGACAGTGCGGTTTCTGGCAGCTGGAGAGTAGATGTTACATACTGCCTACTCCATTGTAAAATATAAAAAGCGAGAAAAGGGAAGCAAAAAAAAAAAAAGGAAAAGCCTTTTTGTAGACCAGTTTTAGAGGCTCGGCTCGTGTTTTGGATGTTGACCCTGCGTTTTGTGGATATACTACAGAAGGCAGGAGTCGTTCGTTGTAGGCCTCAGGCCATTTCGTTAAAGTGCAGAGAGGCTTCTCTCTCTGTCTCTCTCTTTTCCTGAGTGCATGTGGGATGACCTTACTTTGTAAATAGGTTTTCTGTCTTCATCACACCGTAAGGAGGCATGGCAAGCCTGGATCATTATTCATCCTCTGCCAGGAACAGACAATAAAACAAACAGCGCAGAATGAGCCAGCGTGGAGGCTCTGTTCTGTTTCTCTTCCAGCTTATGCATGTGTGGAATTAAAGACCCTACTAAAAAACGTCTGCTTTGTTTGTCTGTTCTCAGTGATAATGAAAGGGAAAGTGGGCTATTGGGCTTATGTGCACATTAAAGACCTGTGTTCCAGGTTACATGCTAATTCCCTGTTTCCCACCTCCTCTTGTTCTAGAAAGTTTCGCAGCTGCTCTGAGCTTGCACCTCCCACAGTGCTGAGTCTGAATCATGTCTAACTGTCCTTTCTGCTTTCTGTCCCTTTTTTTTTGTCCCTGAAGTTGTGGGTGGATCGTGGGGCCCCTGATGGACCCCTAGGAGCTGGTGCCGCCGTCCAGCGCACCACTTCGGCAGGGAGCAGCCACGATGAAGAGCGAGGTCCCGTCGGACGCGCCAGGCAGACAGGAGCGCCTGAAGGGGGCGCTGGCCAACCCTGAGCCGGTGGAGGCCGCCAAGAGCTTCCCCGCCGACATGGAGGTGATCGGCAAGGTGGGCAGCGAGTTTGCGCCGCTGTGCGCCGAGGCCCGGCGTCGGCCAATCCGGGAGGTGGCCGCCGGGGGCCGCAGGGACTCGGACAGGGCCCACCCTGGGCGCAAGAAGCGCAAGGGCCAGCAGGCGGGGCCCTCGGACTGCCCGCTGAAGGAGGGCCGCGTCTCCGGGGGGCCCCTGGGGCCCTCCCGCCACAGGGCCGCGGCGCCGGAGGCCCGGAGCGAGGACGAGCGCAACCCGGAGTCGTCGTTCAGCGACTGCGCCTCCTCGCCCTCCTCCAGCCTCCGCTTCGGGGACTCGGACACGCTCACCTCCGAGGAGGAAGAGGGGGAAGGGGGTGGGGCTGGGGCGGGGCGGAGCCGCAGCAGCCTCAGACTCAACAGCAGCAGCAGCGCAAGGGGGCGGGCGCTGCGGGAGGGGGCGGAGCCGGAGGGGGAGGGGCCGCGGGGGTCGGGTTACGCCCCGCCCCGGGCCGGACTCGGGGCGGCAGGCCGCACAAGTGGGCGCGGCCGGAGGCGGAGCCCGTGCTGCTGAAGCGGCCGTGCCTGAGCGGCCGCCGCCTGCTCCACAGGAAGCGGCTGGTGAAGGCGGGGCCGGGCGCGGCCGGCGCCCCGCGGACTCAGAAGCAGAAGGAGCGGCTGCAGCTCCAGCGCAGGAAGCGCGAGGTCATCGCCCGCAGGAAGTACGCCCTCCTCCACAGCACCAGCAGCTCCAGCGAGGAGCTGACCAGCGACTCCTCCTCGCCCTCCTCCACGGAGGGAGACGACGAGCTGTACGTGGATGTCAGCAGCGGCAGCAGCCAGCCCAGCAGCACCGCCATCGCCCCAGGTAAACCCGCCGACACACTTGCTGCAGATCTCCTTCCGCGTGGCTGCAGCTACACCTTATCTGCTGTTATTTACTGAATGCAAATCCCCTAAGCCAGGCCACAGCCTCCCAGTCTGCTGAATTCAGTTGAAACCCTGAGGGCTTGATGGGGAATCACACTTCAGCGATGTGCTGTATAGCACATAACCTGTATTCTACTGCAGGCACAATGCACCCATGTGCTGTACCCTAGCACACTCTACACCCTCCCCGGCTCCCTCCATGTAGGCCCGTTCTCACGCCCAATCAGCTGAGAGCGCAAGCTCCGTGTTTGTTTGGGCCCCCGCAAAGAGGAATCGCTCTGCTTCCACTTCCCTCGCTTTCCCAACACCGTTGAGAGCACTAAAACAGCCAGAAAATAACTTTGGCCTGAAGTGCGTGCCATTAAGGGAGCGGCCCATCGGGGTCCAGCCTTAAATAAATGATGGGTAGATTCCCTCTCATTGAATCGGTCCAGTTTCCCCTCCGGCTCTTCCCGAGCCGCTCTCCTCCGCCTCCTCGGAGGTCGCGGAGGTCGCGGCCTTGTTTTCGGGCGCATCTCTCCGCCGGTCGGGCCCGGGGGCGGGCCGGGGCACGGTGCAGCTGAGACACATTAGCAGCGTTGTTTCAGCGCTCTGTCTCTGGCTAGCAGAGGGGGGGGCATCACGTTAAGCTGGAGCGCCGAGTTCATTAGAGCCGAATTAATCTCGTCGGCTGACGTAACGTTAGGGGGGGAAAAAAGCACCCAAAATAAAAATTAGTGAAGCGTTTCGGTTTGTAGCCGAAGGCGGAGGTGGCGGTGCCAGGGCACGGCAGGGGGGAGATCAGGAGTAAACAAACGCAGCGTAGCACGGAGCTAATATCACGTAATTTAAGGATCACCAAAAGTCATGGAGGGGGTTCTGTAAAGCGTATACTGTGGAACTGCGGAGGCCCACATTACGATATAGATGATGTGTGGCGTAATGGTGGGGAGCAGAGCTCCTAACCGAAAGGTTGCTGGTTCGATTCCCCGCTGGGGCACTGCTGCAAGGGTTTTAACTCAGAATTGCCTCAGTAAATATCCAGCTGTATAAATGGATGATCAGTGTAATTTGCTCTGGATAAGAGCATCAGCTAAATGACAATGTCATGCAGTGTGTAAGGAAGGTGCAGCTGGGATAGTGGCCGTAATCAGACTGAATTTGGGTTGTGTTTTGTGCATGACAAGGTTATAATAGTTTTACATTTTCAAATTTGTTTTTATTCTAATAATATGTTTGTATTCAGTCTAAATTTCCGTTTAGTTTTAGTTTCACCAGTGGTTTCATTAGTTTCAGTTTAGTTTTTTTATTTCATGGACTCATTTCTATTTCGTTTTAGTTTATTATAGTTTCAGTTTTAGTTTTAGTAATTTTAGTTAAGGACAAAAAAAATTGTCTAGGATTAGTGCAGCATGAAAAATAATCTGCTTATCATTGAAGATATCAACATTTCAAGACTAAACATATGCGCTACATTTGTTTCAGACTACACAGAATTTTGGGAGTGTGACCAGTGGCGGCTCCTGCCAAATCTCTCAGTGGGGGCAATTGTTGCAATGATGGCTAAGGTGACCCGTTCAATGGGTAAATTAACAGCTAGCTAACTTGACATTGCCACATTGCATTGAGCAGGGGTAGCAGAACAAAACGTTAGCTACTTTGCAGCCTGCTAGCAACGTTTTCCACTCATACTAGCTCCACGAAAATCCCCGGTTATACAATTTCCCCCCCTTTGTAAATAGGCTACTTGCTTGATGTTTAAATTTGGTCTGGGTGGTCCTAATTCTTTAGTTGCCAATTTATCCTCATTACTACGACAACTGAATGGTATTTCTCTTAATGACACAATCGAGTTGCTCTGAGTTGAGGTAACATTAGCCATGTTGACCTTGCATGTGACAAGATCGCTGGGTGCCTCGGCGATCCCTACACCAGGTTACGTATGACGAAAGCACGTTAGTGCAAGCCCACCGGAACCCATACAGATTGCATTGCAGCGCCTGCAGTTCGAAAAACATTGCCTTAACATGAGAGTCTATCAGAACGATCTGGGTGATTTTCAACCAGACTGAAATCGCCCGAAAGGGGCGGTACTTCACAGAACACGACTTGACGCTGATTGGACTATGATATTCAGAGGCAGGACAAACTGTCTAGAACAGTCACAGCTAGCATAGCACTGTGGTGTTAGAAAAATTCCCTTCCAATGTGATAGAAAAATTCCCTCCCTTTCCCCCTTCCCCCAATCGCCCTAAGGAACAAACCGCCCCTGAGTGTGACACCCACCGCCTTGAATGGATACGTCTGCCGTCTTGAAACGATAAGGACAATTATTTTTTGTCTATTGTTATTTTATTTTTATTAGTTTTTAGCAACCATTAATAGTTTTGTTTAGCTTTAGGTTTACATTTTCTTCGGGTAAATTATTTTATTTCAGTTTACGAAAATGTCTCACAGCCATTAGTTTTCACCTTAGTTTTAGTTGTAGTATACGATAATAACCCTTGCGTATGAGAATCTTACAGAGATCACACTTGTGTGTGGTTTCTGAGGTTGAAGACGGCATTGCACGCAGCTTTGTAATTATGAAAACCGAAATGTGTGCATGCCCCATGATGGACTCTGATTGTTTACACTATAAGAGAATGTTCTGGAATGGCTGCACCACAGCACAGCATGGCCGCGCGCCGGTCAGTTAAGCATGGCGGGGGGGGGGAGCTTTTGCATTCTCACAGTATGGAGCTCAGTTGGTCACAGACGGCGGCTTTACTCAGTCAGGCCGCTCCGGTCCCCAGCCCCGTGTGCTGGCTGTTATTAAAGAGGAGGAGGGAAGGTCAGGGCCCTCTCCGTGTCACAGAAAGGCTCACCCCGCACCAGGTCGAGCCCAACCGCTCTCTGAGTCACAGTTAACGCTCTCTTTTTCTGTGGAAGCGCGCACGCCGTGTGGCATTTTCGGCTAACTCTGTGCAAGAGGTGTTTCGGCGTGTACTGCAAGTGTGAAATGAGTTGTGCGGCAAGTGTCCTGAGGAAGTGAGACATGATAACATGATAACATGTCACAAGCGCAAGCAGGAGCACGGCGAAATGCATCACTTCACCTTGCATCCGGCCGATATTTGACTGTTCGGCTGGTGATTGGCCGTCTGAGCTGCGAGGGGATTCGCTCGCTGCCAGTGAAACAGGAAGCGAGGGCTGAACCTGCGAAAGCGAGCGCGAGATTGCGTTCCCCTCGCACCGGTTGTGCATCTCGCGTCTCGTCTGCTCCGGAGGCCTCTCCTTTTCAGTTCTCTGCTTCCTCTTACTGTGTTGCCGTTCCGAACGCCGGGGCGGCCCTAGGGGGCCAAACGAGGTTTTCACCGGCCTCATTCAAACTTGCTGGATGATGTTCCACAACGATTATTCGCAAAAGGAGTTTAAAAAGTGTTCGGTCTATCACCAAAGCAGGAGGGTAAAAAAAAACGCTGTAACGGTTGTGGTATGTTACTGTCACTGGTAGGTCGGTGTCTTCATGGTGTACAGTGCAGCATTGGGAGTGACTACACGTCTGTGTCCACTGTGCAACTGTCTTTAATTTGCAGAGGCACACAGTCTTTACATTCCTCATTAAGATTCTGTGTGATAACTCCGAGGAGTATAAATCAGTGAGGTTTGATGAGAAAGAGAGAATAAGCAGGGCTTGTGTTTCACATAATATGAGCAAAAAACAGTCCAGCCCAGTGTTCCTGTAGGGGAAAGGTTTATTTTTGTCAAAAGCTGTGATATTCTTTGCTCTTGTAGAGGGACATGAGTGTTTTTTGTGGAAAGCTACAATGTTCAGTGCTCCAGTAGAAGGACAGGAGTATTTTGTGTGGACAACTGTGATGTTCAGTATTCCTGTAGAAGGACAGGAGTATTGTGTGTGGAATGCTAAAATGTTCAGTGCTCCAGTAGAGGGCCAGGAGTATTTTGAGTGGAGAGGTGCAGTGTTCAGTATTCCCTTTGGAAGGAGAGCAGTATTTTGTAGACCGTGGTCTGGTTCAGCTGAAGTCATTTGAATCCCTCCTACTCTCTGTCTCTGACAGTGTTTTGGGTAATCTGGGCGGCATCCTCCAGCCGGTTTGTTCAGTAATGCCTAGAATCATCGTGAAAGCTCAATCAATCGATTAATCAGGCCTTGTGAGGCTTTAATAGAAGGGTGCGATGGGTGTATGTGCATGGGGGGCGGATTTGTGTCAGTATTAGTCGGAATACTCCTTTCCTACACAGTGGGTGCGCTGTACTGCGCTGCGGTTTCAGAGCGCCGAGGGGAGCGCTAGCGGGACGGGGGGGTCTGGATTCTGCTGCCGTTGCGCACGTGCAGCGGAATATGCCCCCGGAGCCGGGGCCAAAGGTCAGCGCGGGTCCGTTTACTCCCCGCTCCCCCCTGCAACCCGGAGAGCCGCACGGGCCAGCGCTGGGAGGATCCCGGGCTTTTTCCCAGCGCGCATGCCCTGTAGCTTTGCAAAGGCCCTCCACAAAGAGGGATCGTGGCGCTGTTTTGCGTATTAGTGGCGTTTTGTTCATACAGTTCTTTATGAACGTCTCTGGCCGATGCTGTAAGTCAGTGAATGTGCCCGTTGGAAAGGGGCTGCAGCATATGGCAGACACGCAGTGTGCTGAGGCATGCTGATAACCGTGACATTTTAAGAGACGCGCGAAGGGGGGGTTAAGGCGAGGCGTCTTTGTCCTGGCTGGAGATTCCGCGGGGCTTTGCGGGGCGTCGAGTCTGCAGGTCTGTGCGTTATGCATTAATGTATTCTTCAGCTCCCTCACACATCTCGCATATGCACAGGCACAGATGCTGTCTGTGGAGTTAGGGGTTATTACATGTTGTATAATCTGCATGCAATTCGCCAGACGAGGCCTCATCCTGCTCTCCGTCCCACCTGCCAGCCGGGCCTCAGAGCGCACGCAGTAGACCGCACCGAAGCCTGTGCTGTGATTTGCACTGACGGTTTTCGGTGAGGGACGGCGCCGGCCACCCTGGTCCCACGCAGCGCCTCCTCCCTCCGCCCTCCCGCTCCGGCCTGCAGCTCCGCCGCTCTCTCCCCCCCGGGCCACCGCAGGAGCCCTTCGGAGATGAAAGCACTCCACGGCGGGGGTGACGGCTCCAGGTGTCACCGATCCGGTGGAGCGCCACACGGCGAGGCGCAGAGGCCTGTCACCTCCAGCTGTGGCCTGCGACGCTGCTTCACCCTGCCTCCAGTCACTCCAGGCACTCTGTGGGCAACAGAGAGTAGAGAAAACATTTTTTTGGTGCATTGAGGTGTAGCTGCCGTGGGGCAGCAGTGTAGCGTAGCGATAAGGAAAAGGGCCTGCAACCCAGTTCAGTTTCCCACATGGACTACTGCTTTTGTACCCTTGGGCAAGGTACTTAACCCGAATTTCCTCAGTAAGCACCCAGCTGTATAACTGGATAACATGTAAAGAACTGTAAGCCATGTGTATCGCTCCGGATAAGAGCATACGCGGAGCTAACGCAGTGTAATGATACTCTGCTCCAGTGGCCTGCAGAGAGGTGGAAGGGGTGAGAGAAGCGAGATGCTAGCCCTGGGTTTCCACCGTGAGGAGCGGGTAGGAGGACAGGCCAGCGCCGCGTCACAGACCTGCTCCGGTCCCTGTGGAAGACAGGGCCGTCTCCAAAGCCGTGCCCACGTTCGGAGAGGGTGAGGCCCGGGTGAAATGGGTCCCACCGCGCGGTGTTTTGTAACGCTGGAAGGGGAAGGGAGTGTCTGCTCAGCTGTCTGTTTTATTTTTGCTAGTCGTCGTGCAAACTGTGTTTTCTCTGAGCGGGCCGGACGGGCCTGGTTTGGACCGTTCTGGTTCACGCGTTCCAGATCGCCACAGTCGCTGCCCTTTAAGCACAAAGCGCTCAGCTGATGCCGATGCGCCGCTCTGTCCTTCTGCTGCCGCTGCAGCTGAAACCACATGACCGCTCTGAGCCGGGGGGGGAGGCCTTCTATTAATGGAGGGGCCTCGCACCCGGTATTAATGTCTCCATTCTCGAGATGCGCTGCTAGCTCAGCCGCCCGCTACATTTATCATGTGGACGGCTAACCTTTTTTAACACCGCGGAGCTGGAGCCGGGCTGGCTGGCTGGCTTGGGTCGCTTTTTCCGGCCCGCGGGCCGCGAAATGGCGTCACTTCCGTTAGCATCAGCGCTTCAAGCTGAGGAGAGGCGCACGGGGTTAAGAAAAGGACACGGGCCCCGATTTGGCCAGACCCCGCAGATGGGTGCGGGTCTTTTTTAGTAGCGCAGAACCCAGTCGTCCTGTCCCGGGTGAGCCCGACGCGGCCCCCGGCTCTCGCGGGTCTGGTTTCGCTTCCGCGGCGTAAATAGCGCCGTAGCTGCGGCGGGCTCCGCGTGAGGACGCGGGCGTGCGCGGAGCAGCGTGGTCGGCCTGCTCCCAGATGAGGCCGGCTCTTATTTACCGCTTTATCCCGGGTGCTAGGCTGCAGCACCCAGTGGAACAGTGCCTGGCGCTCTCCTGAGTGTCTGCCTCCTGTTTACATGTGCGAGCGCACCCCAGGAACACTCAGCTGTGCCTCACACACTCCAGCTCAGCAGCAGTGGAGTTACACTCATCACAGGTGGGCAGGACACTGGAAATAAAGTTGAAATGAAGGTAACTGTTATTCACTGGAGATTTATTAAATGAATGTATCACGTGCCATCTGAATATCTTACGTAGATGCTTTAAGTCATTGACAATAAACATACAGCTAAGCCAGTATTGCAGCCAGTTGTGTCCTCAGACGAACGTTAGACGGTCACACGTGAAATCCGGGGTGAGATTTTTTTGGGACTTCCCCAGTGTTCCTCCCTCCTGGCTGTCCTGGCAACATGATTCTGCATCGCAGCGTAGCTAAGCTCGGTTGCGCAAGCCGAATCCAGGTGTTTCATTGGATTCCTGGGGCGCGCTGGGGACCAATGAGAGGGCAGGGACCACACAGCCGAAGCCCGAGTCTTGTGAATCTGCCACAGCTCCGCCTGACCTACATACTGCACAAGCCCGGCACACACACACACACACACACACACACACGCCTCTAAGTTGGCTGCCAATCTGACACCGCAGAACACTCAGAGAGTTGAGCGGTTGACTCAGCTGAAGTGCTTTCCGCCTCTCGGCCCTCATGTTTTGGAAAGATGACAGCGGGGCCGCGGAGGAGCTGATAAAATGGATGTCGAGAAAAGGATTGAGAAAGAGGAAGGAAACGGCGTAAAACATAGTCAGGGGGGAAAAGCACATGCAAAACAATTGTTGGTGCGTTTGTCCCTTAGTGATGAGGGTGTTGTGTTGCTGTTGTGGTGCCTGCTGCTAGTCTGTGAAGGACCAGGGCGCTGCCCAAGGGAACATAATGTCCTGCACAGCCATCTCTGAGCACCAAACTGGATTTTTTGTGGTACAAAAAAAAAACTGAAGTTATTTTTACCCCAACACAAGGCTTCAGAGTGGCTTTTCTTTAAGGAATCATAAGTACCAAAGCTGCTTGGCTCAGGCTCTGTTTACAGCCTCAACCCACACCATGAATGCCGTAGCTCTTAGCCAATCATAACAGCACAAATGCACACGGATTTGCTCAGCTTCCCGCCAGCCTTTCTCGAACGCACGTGATTTCAGTGCGTCTGTGTGTTTTGTTGCTTTCAGGCGCTCTGGATGAGGACGTGGTGGTGATCGAGGCGACGCCCGCGCCCCCGGTTCTGGCCAGCGAGGAGATCAACGTCACCTCCACCGACAGCGAGGTGGAGATCGTCACCGTCGGGGACGGCTTCAGGTCAGTGCCCCGGCGTCTCCGAGCGCGTGTGTGTGCAGCGCTGCGCAGGGCTGCGGAGTGACTCATCTCTCCGCTGACCTGAGTCTCTGCCAGCCCTGCCTTCACCAAGAGTGGCCTGGAAGGAGGGATCTGGTCAAGAGCCTGTAATGGAATCACCTCCTCCCTCTTTGAGATACAGCTTGTCCTGAGACAAGCCTGCCCTCCGTTTTGGCCTGTAATTTGAAAACCACACCCATTCCAGCGAGATGACACTCTCAACTTTGGGGTCCCGACAACCCCAAAGGTTGGGTTTCGGCTCAGCCGCAACTCGCCAGACCTGGGCTTCGTTTTCGGCGTATTACACGTCTCACGTTGTTATTCAGAGCACCGCAGAAGGGCTCCGTGGAGTGGTGTCCCCGCGGTGAGGGCCTCTGGGAGATGGGCCGGCGTGACCGAGCGTGGGGCCGAGATGGCACATCTGGGAGCCGGCGTGAAGGGGGCGGGTGGGATCATTAGCACTCTGCCCGTGCATTCCGCTTTGCTCACAGCTGTTGCTCTCTCCGCGTCCTCCAAGGACAGGCCCCTGCACGGTCCTGCACAAGCCTCTCCTTATTTCCCATGAAAAAAAATCAAACAAGGCCCATTCATCTGCCCGAAACACCCAAAGGTCATCCCCCCCCACAGGGGAAGAGAGGTCCAACTCAAAGGTCTCACTCATACGGCTCTGAATAACAACACTCAGGACATTGAATCCAGGTGGATTTTCTTTTCTCTCTGATTTTCTATCTCCTCTTGTCGTGGCAAGGTCACACTAACAGATATAATTACTTCAACATGCGCAATAAATGCCAGCTGTTCACAGGTTACTGGGGAAACGAGAGGAGCTTTGGCGGTGGGGGAAGCGCAGTGCATTGTGGGTCCTTTTGAATCTCTCTGTGGTCGGACGCGTCCGATCTGAACGTGATGGATGTGGGTAAAGTCAGCACAGCGGCTTTTGCGTGATTGGGACCGCCAAGTCCTGGTTCTGTGCCCTTTTCCACTGCCTCCTTTTTTCTGGGCAAACCAGAGCCATGCTGTAGAACTGTGTGATGGTAACCTGGGGCTAGCTGGCCGGAATTGGACCACCGCCAGGCCCAGCCAATCAGACAAGGGTGGGAGTTACCGCATTTCTTTGAAAAGACGGCTGACGTCCTTTGAGTAAAACAGCCGAGTATCTGTCCTTAGGTTGACTGTGTAATCCTGTTGAGCATTTTATTTTCTGTTCATCATTTAATTAGCGACCGCAAATGTGCGCTCATAGCGTAATGGACTCTAAAAATAGCTGGTAGCTCAAAAGTTCGTTATTGTTTGCTGTTCATATTTATAGCAAAAGCACTAATCTAACCAATGACTCACTGCTTGTGCTATAGGAGAACTTGAACAGCACTAATAAGTAACAGCCATAGGGGTGGTATGTAATATGCCATTACAGGATTTCTGTGATTTTTTTTTTTTTTTTTCCTGATTCTTGCATACTGTGAGTGCATTTGTAAGCTGTCTGAGGTCTGCGCAGATCAAAGCCACAGAAGAACCACAGGAGCAGACATTTCTTCAAGGCGAATGACTTCTCTGCCGTCCTCACCAGTGTTTTGCCCACCGTCTCGTTAAGAGATGTGATAGCTCCCGGCCCCCTGATTGGCTGAGCCGGCTCTCTGGAGAGAGATGCAGCGGTGATGCGGGCGGGAGCCCTGCCAGCAGTGAGCAGCCGGCGCTTTGCGGTCGCGGTCCTTCCTGTCTGGGGCTGTGACGGTGGAAGGAGGAGCCCCCCCTGTGAGGTGGCGCCCCTGGGCCCTCGAACGGCCACTGCCGCCGGCCCGCCACCCTCTGCGGCCTGGTGAAAGCCGCGACCACTTCCTGCACAGCGACAGGAGCCAGCCGCAGAGGAAGAGCCGGGCGGCCCCCTCTTTACGCGCCGGCGATTGCGTCACTCGCAGTGGCACCGTCCACGCCCCCCCCCCAACATCTGTCGCCCGCTGCTTCCTGCTTGGTACCTTCCGCCCTCCTCCTCCTAATTGTTATTGAGGCGCCTCGGTGCGCGGCCCTTAAAATCATTTCCAGCAGCCTGATTCCATTATCCCGCACGCCGCTTCCAGAAATAGCGTGGCCGGGCCGGCTCGCTCCTGCCAGCAAAGTCACTTTGTCAGCCCGGATTAATTGTCCGCTGTTTGTGATGCGCGTTGTCTGTTCGTCTCGCGCGAGACCGGAATTCTGATGCCGTCGGCCGGTGCGATTGGCTGGTGTCAGAGCAGCGGGGGAGGGGCGAGTTCCCCTGCCTTCCCCTTTCCCTCTGGCCCCGGGGAGTGGGTATCCCAGCTCCAGTCAGATAAAGGACAGTGGTGAAGGAGCGTCGGTTGGTTCTCACTGAGGCCGTGTGTGACAGAGGCCTGTCGTATGGCTAAGCCTGCTGGTTAATGCATACCCAGAGATGTGTGCCTGTCAACCCTCTGGCTTTTTCCACCTTCTCCTCTGACACGCATGTACTGAGGCAGGGCGGATAGCGTGTCCTGGAGTCGCTCGATGTTCTGACACCCGGGCCGAGCGCACACTGTGTGAAATGTGTCATTCACAGGGTCAGCGCAGACCGGTGGTGCAGAAGCTGCTGGAAGCCTGCCTCTCTGCCGTGACATCAGCGGTCACGTGATTCTCTCTCTGCTTCACGGCTCGCACTCCAGGGCTGCAGAGACATTGCTGCGGTTCCATTCCCACACCCTACCTTTTTTATTTTAATAACCGTTTTTAAGCTTTGGTTTAGACTGTCGACGGGGAGCGTTTGAACAGCCCTTTCAGCAGCTCCTGTGTCTGAGCGAAGGCACTCATTTCCTGCCTCGCGCGCTTTCACATGGGTGAGACAGCGGTGACTAATTTGTGCGCGTTAGTGCTGGGTGTCACGTTCGGCATGCGACCCAGGTCCCGTCTGACACTCTGGTTGGAAGTGGCGTAATTTCCATCCAGCCGTTTAACCCACGCGTTCGCTCTCGTTTCCTGCCGCTGGCGCGGGCCTCTGCTTTTCTCGTAAACCCAGAAGCGGAGCGCTCGGGTCGCCGCGCAGCTGGCAGTTCCGCCCAAATCCGGCCTAATGCGCTCTCTTTTTAGCCGTTTTGTTTTGTTGCCGTGTTTTATTTTGGTAGCGAGAAAAAGAAAAGTGACAGGAGCGGCTACAGGCCCCTGCACAAACATGAGGTCAGACTGTGGTTTCTGTGACGCGTAGCTCCGCCCACAGCGGTGAGAGTCGCTCTGACTCAGATCTGGTGTTAGCAGAATGGGGGCGGGCTAATGGCACGGGTCTGTACCTCCGAGGCGTGCGATACAATACGATAAGAAACTCCGGCCCCGGGCCAGACCGGGTCCTGTGTGTTTGCGTGCGTTTGTGAGAGTGAGTGAGCAGGAACAGGACGGAGAGCAATTCGATGGCGGGAGAGCAGAGGCAGAGGAAGCGGCACTCGGAGGCAGGGGCGTAATGAATCAAGGCGGTGCAGATGTAAGGCGAGAGGCCTGCCGAAAGAGGGGGGGTTTTCGAGGAGGCCGTGGGCCCGTGGGCTGGGAGAGGGAGCAGGATGCCAGGTTGTTTTTAGCCCCATCCGAAGAACCCGGCCCCCGCCACCCCGGAACCGGGATGGAGTATCACATCAGCTGACAGAGGCCTGCTGGTACCTGTCGATCTCACCAGAATCGACAGGTCCTGCGTCACCGAACCACACAAGGCCCAGATCTTTGAACATGTGCGCTTATGCCTGTGGCAGTGCATCTAATGGGAGTGACTGAATTTAGAGGGGTGAAGGAGGTTGTCCTCTTAAAAAGCAAAAGCGAGGCCGACAGCGAATCTGACACTGACTGAGATAAAGCACAGAGAAAAGGAAATCCTTTTTTCCTAGAGCAGCAAGACATTTGGCGAGAAAGATCAGGTTACATGAAGGTCCCCGCTCCGTCTGCCCCCTCTCCCCCCTCTCTCTCTGCGCTGAAGCGTCTTCTCGAGGTAGGCGCTTCCTGGAAGCGAACAAGTGGAGCAGGAGGAGGGGGACGGTCTCATTTCAGAGCCGCCCCGGCATGTTTGCTGCCGCTGACCTTTTCCAAGCTGCCTCGAAAGTGGGCGGTGGGTGTGGGGAGGGGTCAAAGGTCAGCAGGATGAGCGATGAAGCTTTTCCGCTGAAAGATCCTTTGTTTACCGTTCAGTGAGGCCAGAGAGATAGAAGGAGCGAGAGAGAGAGAGATGGTGTGTGATGGCGAGCGCTTCACATATTTCCAGCGTACGGCACGCTTCCTGTAGAACGCTGTGCGATCTCAGACGCGGGTCGGCTGAATCTCTGAGCTGAGCGCGGACTCCCGGCATCTTGTGAGTTCTGGTTTTGAATGTGAGCCAGGCTGGCAGAGTCGCCACTCTCAGTCCAACTGCTCATTAGTCTGTACACAGAGCCCTCATAAAGAGGGGCGCTCATTTGCTCATTTTCCAACAGTACCCGGGCCTTATTTAGCTCCTAATGGAGGAAGTTCTCAAGGACTCATCAAAGCATTCCCCCCCACTACCCAGCCCATGCTACAGTTGATTATATAGAAAGTCCATAGAAATCACACCAGGCTATTAATCGCGTATAGGCTGGAAACTGCACTGTTACTTTTTTTCCCCTTTCCTGGATCCAGTTACTGTTATTATCCATGGTCGTTTAAATAGTCTCTCCATTGCATGTGATACATTGCGCCCAGCCTTGGCTGTAATTCCTAATCTGTTTATAGGGTTTTAATTGATTGGCGGAGCATGGCTGTGCACACGTGCGCGCGCGTGTATGTGTGTGTGTGTGTGTGAGTTTGTGTGTCCCTCTCCCGCTCTACGCGGCGAGCTCCTCTGTTTGGTTTCGCTGCAGCTGAGGCGTGTGCGGTGTGGGTGGGCCGGCAGGCCAGGTAGCGCGTCGCTCTGAGATCCGCTCCACCGTGCCTCAGAGGCGACCGTCTAAAAACCCTCCTGTGAAGGTGGGTCATTACGGCTCTGTCTGTGCCACCCCCGGTAGCATACACGGTGCAACTATCCGGCACCTCATACATAATACATATTCAATTATGCAATTCCTTGCAAGAATGACGTGGGGGGCAGGGGTGCGGGTTTGGGAAATAATTGAAATGAACAGCGTGGACTCTCCCTTTTTCCTGATGTCCTGCGCTACATTACAGCAGTTGGCAGTGTGATTCTAGACGGCGTGTTTTGCTGCGGTTGCCACATAGCACGATCCCCCTGGTCCGTTTGTGTACCTCCTGTGAGCAGAGAGTCCATAAACACAAGCCTTGCCAACACCCCCTCCCCTTCCCAATGCAGCGCTCTCTGGAAACCCCCCGTCTCCCCCCCTCCCCCACCCGAGGGGCTTCCCGTGACGCTCATACGGACGGTGAGCGCGGGAGCTTGCCAAACGCTCGCAGCTGCCCTGCGTGTTTGTTTACGGTCGTCTCTCCCTCCCCTCCCCTCAGAAGACCTCCGTAGTAAACGGGTATTCCAAAATATTCCCACCTCTGCCCCCCCGCGGGCCGCCAGGAGCTTCTCCCAGGTGTGCCCGCCCCCCTCCCTGCCCTCCTCTCCCCGGCGCACAGGAGCAGTTGAGGGGGAAAAGGGGGCGCAGGCCAATTAGGGCCGTACCTCTGCAGCTATGAGCAGCGCGGAGCCCCCCTGAGGAGAGGCACGGTCCCCCAATCCTCAGCCTAGCTACCGCTGCACCTCCTCTCCCACGGCTAAAAGGGTCGTGTGGGCGTGCCCCCCCGATTTCCTCGCAGCATCTTTTCCTCTTTTAACTTAAATGCCTCCCCCCCTTCCCCCTCCCAAACGCTTTTTCTTGTTGCTGAGTGTTTTCCTCCGACAGGAAATTAGGAGGGTAACTGTGACCAAACGGGAATCCCCCTCTGCAGCCCCCCGCCTTTCAAACACTCCGACAGAGTGGCAGCGTGTTTCCGGCCACCATGCGTGGTTCCCCCCCCCCCATCCTGTGGGCTGATTCACCTGTAGCTTTGTTCCAGCGCACCTCCCACAAAACTCAGGGCAAGAGTGCGGTAATATACCAAAACCTTCCACCCAAAGGGGGTCCTCTCGCCACACGCCATAAAGGCAAGCAGAGAGATAGCGTGTCAGCACTCTGAAATAGTACAGCGTGTGCTCTTTGGTTGAGAGTGAGATCGGGATTGGACGTCAAAGAGATCTCTGATTTTTTTTTTTTTTTTTTTTTTTTTAAATTTGATTTTAATTTTTAATTAACCCAAACAGTTTTATGCCTTTTAGCATTAATTTCCGCCTTCCCCCAGGTGGACAGTAAGGCTGCTCCTGTATCTAGGTCAATGTTTCTCAACCCTGTTCTCGCGGCACCCTGTCCTGCATGTCTTCGATCTATTCTTGCTCTACCTACCTGACTGAACTCACCAGTGGCACATTTTATTAGCTGGGCACACCTGATTTAATCAAGCAGCAAGGACACATAGAAGCTGTGCAGGACAGGGTGCCGCGAGGAGCAGGGTTGAGAAACACTGGTCTAGGTTACCACCCGCAGCCGTTAGCCGCTGTCAGGGGTGTCAGTAATTGTTAACGGGGTACAACAGACAAGGTGTCAGTAATGTGAAAGAGCGCGTGCACCCGGGGCTCGTGGGCCAGCCGCCACGGCTCTTAATCATTTTGTTATGATGTGCTAATGATGCAATCTGCGGTTAAGGGCTGGCGGCCCAGCGCTGGGAATCTGGGGGGAGTGGGGGGGGTGGAGGAGGAGGGGGCGGACAGGGGCGGGGGCGCGGAGGTTCCCCCGAGCCCCGCCGCGCCGCAGCCCGAGTTACGGCACTGTGGGAACCGCATGGATACTGTGCCTCCTGCCGCAGGAACGCCGCGGCGGGGGAATGGATCGCCCCGGGGGCCGTGCCGGCTCCCGCTCCGCGCGGCCCTCTGCTGCCAGCGTAGCCTGGCGTAGCCTAGCGTAGCCTAGCACCAGCCTGAATCTGTACCTGAGACATTAAAACGCAACACAGGGGCCGGGAACACGTGTCATCACATCTGGGGATTCCTCAACCAATCAGGACTGTGTTTATACAGCAGTGACTGTGAAAGCCACCACACACTCGG
Organism: Megalops atlanticus; assembly: GCA_019176425.1. NCBI lineage: Eukaryota > Metazoa > Chordata > Actinopteri > Elopiformes > Megalopidae > Megalops > Megalops atlanticus. Next base: position 11,743,110 of record CM032885.1, on the reverse strand, counting down.
AGTGTCTGAAAGGCAGCCACTAGGGTGAGGATGTCACCGGGATGGGGGTAGAGCATCCTGGGCCCTCGTGTTCATGGGAGGCATGCGTGAAGGTGTGTTACCGCACGAGGCTGCGCGGAGGTCTCACCCCAGCCCCTGTGTGTATTTACTGCACCTCCGGCTCTCGGGTCAGCTGGCTGTTATTTACACCCCGGCAGCCCGCTCCCGAAACTCCTCCAGCAGGGCTGATTTGTGCTCGCGGCAGAGAAACTCGGAGCGTGGCGTGGAATATCCCCACCGTTGTTTATGGTTACCATACCCTCGTGTTTATATGGAAACACAGCGGTGACCTGTGGGAGGTTTTTCTTTTTTTGCCAGACTAAAGTTCTCATAGAGGTAGTTCTAATAGAGGGCTTGGCTGCTGTGCTTTTTGTTAATATAGAAAGGATGGAGAGGAGGAGGTGTGCCCCATCAGCGCTGTTGTGAACACTGATGGTTCCTGAATTATCCAGGCTGAAGTAGTGTCCAGCCTCATCCTGAATGGGCGGGCGGGGGGACAGAACAGTAAATCAGATCAGAGTTCCTGCTCGAGTCACGCTGGCTAAAACTCACGGCCACTTTGTTCAGGGCCTTTTGCTTCGCTGTTGCAGCCAGATAAGACCTTTCTGCGTCTGCGGTCAAGGAAGAGCATTCGACAGGTTTGTTTCAACTGTCAACGTTAAGCGAAATGCATGCTGTTGCACTTTTACCTCTAACACTTTGCAAGCACTGCAGGTACTACCTGAATTGGGCGACTGTTCTACTTTGAGCATCCGGTTCCCTTAACCTTTTTCAGTTCCTCTATTTGCTGTGTGGAGCCTTCAGGCTGATATCTGCCCAGGCCTGCCTTGTTTGTCAGAGCAGGGCTGCTGATTCTGAGATGACCCTGATGGTATGCTGTTGGCTAACTGCAACATGGTTTAGACCACTCCCCAAAGTTAGAATATAATAGCCCCAGTGTTCGTAATCTCGAGTTCCATCGTCCCTAATCTTGCCTATCTGGCGTTCTCCGGCTGCCGGGTTTCGGGGGGTCCCCGGCCGCTCACTGATCGCCGGTGTGTTTCTCTCCGCAGGCCCCGCTCCGTGGGCGGCCATGGCCGGATGCACTGGGGGCCCAGCTGCTCCCAGAACCGGCCCCTGGAGCCGCGCGGGCGGCCCCGCGTCTCCACCGTCATCCAGCCGCTCCGCCAGAGCGCCGGCGAGGTGGTGGACCTCACGGTGGACGAGGAGGGTGAGGAAACGCAGAAACGCGCGCACGCACCACTCCCCGCTCTGCAAACACCCGCCTCACGCACGGGGACAAAACTGAGGGTCTTAGCCGTAGAATAAAATGTCAGACAGCAGAACAGCCGCGGATAAAATCCCCAAGTAAAAAAAAAGATTCAGACAGAAATTGAATTAGCTTTGTTTGATCTTGCTTTTGAAAATTGAGGGCACATTCTGTGATAAGGCCACTCACTGCGTGTTATTAGCAAGCTACATTTGAAGAGGACACATGGTACTGTATGTACCCACATCACTTAGAGGCTGTTAAAGTGAGACACTGCCTTTATGTAGCCTTATCAAAGGCACACAACAAAGGAAGGAAAGCAGCTTCTACATATAAACCTTTGAAGTCCCTCTGGAGCAGAGGTCATCCACCCGTTTGTTCCACTTCAGCTGTCTGTAGTCAAGCTTCCAGCAGACACCAGGAACTCTCTTACAACTTCCTCTCAGCCTCTGTAGAACCTCTCCAGGTGGGGTATAGCAGTAATTTTGTAAATACACACACACACACACACACACACACACACACACACACACACACACACACACACACGTGTACACAACAGCCAAAGCTTGCAGTAGCAGTACATAGCCTATTCTAATGTGAAACTTGGAGGAAGGGTGAAGATGAGTGGTAATTCAATGTGGCAAATCATCCACACTGTAAAATGGGATGGGTTTTACAGTTGTCCCAATAGAGCAACCGCGCCTTCGCACTGTGTTTCTGTGCCCCCTCCCTTCCCTTGTGATTTAAATGAGTTAAACGCCTGTCAGATTCTCCAGTTCAGCATGGCCGGGGGGTATTAGATGCAGCGTTGAATGTACTCATTCACCACAATGAAGTGTTTCTCGACAGGATTGGCATCAGTTCGTTTCATACATTTCATTTTTTTTTCCCCTTAATTTGATTAACGTGACGATTTATATAAAAACTTGATGCATGTGAGTATGAGTAAGAATGCATAATCCATTTCCTTTCATTAAACCAAAGGTCATCAACAGCCTCTGCCTCTGGCTGCTGTAAAAGTCTTAAAATCCACTCTGTGTAATGGCTCTCCAGAGCAGAACAAGCCAACACATCAACAGTGTACTCTAAAAGCATCAAGGAGTAATTCTTTTCTTTTTGCTTTTTAATGCTTTATCCCCTTTTTACGTTTTCCAGTTGTGTCTTGGGTTTATCACACAGTTGCACCTCTACACTCATGACAACCTCTGTCCTCCTATAAACACCTATCGCGACTGTTTCTCACACTACAAGTACCACAGTGCGCTGGGAGAGCAAAGGCAGAACAGAGAGTAGGTGAATGAGGAATTGCAGGGTGCCAAGAGTGGTACCGTGAGGGATCCCCAGCCAATGAAACACACCTTACCCCAGCGGAACAAGGCTAGTCGTGTTTGGCCCTTATACACTCGTATTCACGAACAGCTAGTGAAATGGCGAAGACTTGAACCCAAGTCTGAGCTGTAGCACACGGCCTTCACTGGTAATGAGTGCCTCTGCAGACTGAAACCACTCAGAGGCCCTTTGAGGTGTAGTACTTCATTTTGGACATGCTGAAGTCTCACAATGGCCTTAATTCACTACAGCGCCAGTCAAGTTTTGAAGTGCATCTCCCTCAGATGCTGTGATTCAGACTGTATGCCTCAACATGCCACACCTAGCTGTGCTGAGGCTATTTGTAGCCTCACACAGGTGTGGTGAAAGGGTTCCAGAAAGCCCTTGCCGTTCCCAAGTAAATGATATTGTAGAGACTCACTCCGTAGCCACATGATCTGTCTTGCCTGCTCACCCCGCCAGCAGCAGCGGTACTAATTCATTTGCAATACATTCCCTTTGTTATCTCCCCGCAAGTCAGCGATAGATGATACCAGAGCAAGGCAGCCCAAATATAACGAGCGCGGCATTTGCATTTCTTTGAGGAGGAGAAATTAATTTCTGCATATTAAGAAATGGCAGATGGAGCGCGCTTTCCGGAATGCTAACGAGGCGCCCCTCTCCCCCCCCGGGCCGCCCCCTCTGCGGCTGCCGGGTCCCCGAACGCGCCCCGATCTCACCGATCTCCTCTCTCCCCCGGCAGATCTCTCAGTAGTGCCAGCTACCTCCGACGGGGCGCGGCTCCAGCCCGTCAGCTCCTCCTCCTCGTCCTCCCGCAACGCCTCTACCTCAGAGCCCCCCCGCGAGGCCCCGGGGCCCTCCGGCGCCGGCCCCGCGCCCGACAGCACGCTGGGGCCACAGGCGCACGCCTCCACAGCCGGCGCCACGGCAGGGGGTAAGGAAGGGCCCGCGACACCGGGCCCGTCCCGGAGAAGGGGGGGGTTGGGTGGGGTGGAGGAACGGGACTCCCAGCCATCTCTGACAACAATATAGCGGTTTTCTCTACATTAGATTGTTATAGCATGCGCTGTAGCCAAATGGATATCAAACTGCCATGCACAGATTGTGGCTAAAGGGATAAAATAGAGCTCTGAATTTTGACATGACCTCCCAGGCTGGAGTATTACCGGGGCGGTGGTTCAGTGTGAAACCCCACAAGGCCGGGGTTTAGCCCCGCAGAGCGAGTTGTGATTTTTCCACACACTCACCTCTCCTCCAGCTGTTTCAGACCAGCATGTAGATGATTACATAAGTCTTTTTTTTCCCCACCAGCAACGAGCTATAAAAACCCCAAGGGTGTTTTGATCTTTTACACAGTTTTGTGATTAAAATAAAGTGTGGAAATTGCATTTTTTTTGTCTGTTTGCACTCGAAAATATTTCCTGTGTTGCCTGGTGTCCAACCCTCGGATTCCCCTGGCGCATAGGTTGAGTAGGAGGTGATAAATGTGTTATGTATTTCATATCCTGGGAACTAGTTAATTTGTTTTGTTTTACCCCTTTATTGAAAAGTGCATAAAAATGTTTTGTTTTTCGTCCCCCTCCTCCCTCCCCTCTCAGACGATGCGAGAAGAGGCTCCTCTGGGCTCTCGGGGGAGAGCGGGGGCGCGGCCATGCCCCGGCTGCCCTCCTGCTGCCCCCAGCACTCCCCCTGCGGCGGCCCCTCCCCCGGACACCTGTCGCTGGGCCACGCCCACTCCAGCTGCCTGCAGGCCCCGCCCCCGCAGCAGCCCCCGGCCCAGCACGGACACGCGCACCACTTCCACCACCACCACCACCACGCGCCCCCGCCCCCATGCCCCTGCCCTTCCCCGAGTCCAGCTGCCCGCTGGAGCGGCCCACCGCCGTGCCCGCCCCCTGCGGGGGGTCAGCGGCACCAGCAGCCAGTACCACGACCAGGTAGGCCCGCCCCGCCCCCCCTTACCCCCGCGCTCACCTGAGGGCTCCTCGCGTCTGACTGGGCTAACAGTGGGAAACGAGTGCTGCTTCAACGGGGACTAGCCTGGAAGGGGATCAGGGCCAGTGCTGGATGTGACTAACACATGTTTGTGTCTCTGGGCGTGGAGGGAGAGGACTCTGCTAAAGGGGAACTCCTGAAATGAAAGCTGATACTATGTTCGACTATGTTGCTTAGAGAACCACAGATTAAATGCTGTGTACCTCATGTTGAACATTTCACTGAAATGCATCCTTAGATGAAGTGTTACTTCTCTCCTGTTGAATTCTTATAAAAGCATTTTTGCATGTGTGTTTGCAGTAGAAAGATGCAGGTGTTCTAATGGACTCCATGCTGTATTTCAGACGGATCTGAGACTGACGCAGGGCTCGGGAGGCGCTAATTGCTTGATGGTTTCGTTGTGTAGACATTAAGCTGAGGTGGCAAGATTGACTCGGCTATCTTTCAAGTCTTCCTTTGTGAATTCCCTTATCAAATAAACCGTGGGCATTAGCAACCAGCTGAAAATGCCCAGTGAGCTGTAGGAAACTGGCCCTTCTAAAAGTAAGAGCACAAAGGGTTATTTGATAGATTTGAGTTGAAACCCTAACAGATGTGCCCATATTTTTCTGCGCGATGCACATCTTTGCTTTTATATAGATTGTAATTTGAAGTAGCCCATTTAGAAAAAGTTTCTCATCCAAACAGTACAAAGGCATCCAATCTAGTACAAAGGCTCAGAGCTTTTGTAAAAGAACTAATTTGATACTGTTGTGTTGCCAAACACCAGCACAAATGGGATGGTGCTAGATGAGACTTGCACACAATGCACTGTAGCTGTAAAATAATTCATACCTTAACAAAAGTGCTGCAAGGATTTTGCCGGAACGTTCTGTTGGGGCAGCACAACGCCAGTTTTGAATAATTTCACTTCTGCTAATTGTTGACGCTGCTGATTTCCATTATTTACCACCATCAGCTGGGCTTGTTAAGGCCTAACGAGCACTTTTTAAACCGAGGCGCAATCGAGGGGAGGTTTGGGGCTCTTCCCCTTTCTCAACCCCCCTTGTTGTTTTTTTCGAAATTCAAATTCCTTAATAATTCACGAATGGGGGAGGGGTGCGCACTGAGGGGGGGGTAGAAAGAGTGCGTCAGGATTTCGGCATGAAAAGGCCAAGGTTTGCGCATAGAGCGTTGCACCCCTTTGATGAAGTGGCCACAAGCAGCAAGATCCCCCCGGCTAACCGCACGGAGGAAAAAGCACAAACAGGAGCCGCGTTGCCCGAGCAGGTTACATACTATGTATTATACATCAAAGTGTTAAAAGATTAAAAAGGAGGGCTGCCTCTGAATCTCCCGCACCCCCCTCCGACAGCCAGTTATCAGCTCTTACCGTCCTTCTGGGTCCCGGCTGACTTCAGAAAGAAAGCTGCCGGAGCGTATTGTTATCGTGCGGCGCGTTCGCAAAAGCTCGGAGCTCAGCGTTTTTCGGGGTGGGGGACGGGGGGGGGACGGGGGGATTGGGGGGCGGTGGGTGGTTTGCCTCCCTGATGTCACAGAGCTTATATTCATACTGCGCGGAAATCAGAGGCGGCAGGGGCGCGCTCTCGCCCCAGCGGTGCTCTCTGTCCCGCTTTCCCGCCCGTCTGACTGCGAGGTTATCCAAATAGAAGTGCTGTGTTTTTGAAATACGCTTCCCTGAAAAGCGCCCCAGCGCAGAAACGCTTCGGAGCACGCTTCAGAAGCCTGGCTTTCAACAAGAGCGGCCCCCATTGACTCCCACCCCCCCCAACCCTCCACACACTTTCTAGCCTTTAGTTCTCAGCATGCTTTTCGTTTATTATTTTCAATAGCGTTCCAGCTTCTCGTTGCACGGATAATTGATATTCTCGCTTGCATCTTCATCCGTGCCTGCAGAACGGCACAGTTGTAAATCACTTACAGATGGCAGACGGCAAACATTTACCAAACCTAATGTAAAGAGAGCGGCTCCAAGGGGACCGACGGGGCCGGAGGAGCACCTTTAGCATCCTGCGGGCGTTCACGCCGGCCTCCTTCTGCCTGCCTGTAAGTCTCTGCTGGCTCTCAGACGAGGTGTTTAACATCACCATCCCCCTCTCTCTCTCTCTCTCTCTCTCTCTCTCTCTCTCTCTCTCTCTCTCTCTCTCTCTCTCGTCCCTGACAGACTCTTCCGGTGGACCTGAGCAACAGTGCCATCCGGGGCGGCGGGGGCGGCGGCGGCAGTTTCCACGGCGCCTCGGCCTTCGACCCCTGCTGCCCGGGCTCGTCCTCGCGGCCGCCGGTGTACGCCTCGCAGGCGGCCGCGCCGGGCCCCAGCCAGGCCGGCGCCGTGGACACGTACGGCTCCGCCATGGTGGCCCCGCCCCAGGCCCCGCCCCAAGCCCCGCCCCAGGCCCAGCTGTCCTCCTGCAGGCATTACATGCACCCCAGCTGTGAGTACCCCGCTGCCGTCCACACGAGGAAGAGGAGGAGGAGGGTGATGATGATGATGATGATGATAGAAGCGATAGATAGGTCAATGCATATCTCAGTCATGGTTGTGGGATGTGTCTTCAAAGTGTCAAGTTTAGCTTGTTCTTCTGAACAGAATCCTGTGACACAGAAAGTGTTTGACATTTGCCAAATCTTACATAAATCATATAGATATATGTCTGGTGCTTGGACACAGGGAATTGAAAGTTTCAAGTTAACAAGGTAGAAGAATAATACTGAAAGTGTGTTGACTTAATTCAGATGCACATAAGTGCACATGATAATATATGCAACAATATGATGCAAAATATGATGAAGAATTTCTTTATATTGATACTGTGACCCAAGAGCTCAAACTATGCATTTTTGTCTTTAGAAACTTTTGATTATTTGACAAGTACCATTAAGCCTAAATGTTTTTTTAAATGTCTTCTCTCTATGTAATGAGATATTTGGTGGTGTTCTAAATTAGCCTTTCGCTTCATTAGAGCCAAGTTAATTAATATTTTAATTAGTGATATCGTTTTATTTCAAGCCAAAGATGAAAAGAGGTTACTATAGCCACGTTCTGTATTTTTTTATTCTATATAGTTTTCTCTGTAAATAATTCCCTTTGTGGGCTTTTTTATATTTGATGTTAAATGAGCTTTCAAGTGTGCAATGGTGTTTTTTTTTTTTCCCCTGAGCTGAACTGCTTCTCAAATTCTCCTGTGCCTTTTGTTTGTTAAAACATTACCGTGAGATAAGACCATACATTATAATGACTGCGGGTACTTAAAACACTTAGAAAGTCTCAAAGTAATGCCAGGCAAATTAAATGAAATTGTGTTTTTTTTTGCGAAGAAACGTGCAGTCTGAGGTTCCTGGGTCGGGTTCCCGGCACATCTGCTGGGTGAGGCCAGGCCGGGCGCACACAGCACATAAAAACCCAGCAATCTGGGCGGGTTATGTAGGTCACCGGAATCTGCTGAAGGATTCGCACTCCGTCCTGTTTTTTTTTTTTTTTAAAACATAGCAATGCCATGCGCTCTCTCGCGCCTCTCTCCGCTCCCCCCCTTGGGGAAGACAAACAGAATAGTCTCTCACGTTACTCAGCCGTCACGTAATCAAAAACCTGAGCCGTCAGCCAAAGTAAATTGCTAGACGATTTTAAGAAAGCTTAATATCCTGCAGGTGCTGTTTTTGTTTGGCTTTATGACGTAATTCATGGGGGCCTTCTGCAGTTAGCTGGAGCGCTAAACGTACACACGCGGTTTCGGTGGGGTCCTTTGTGTAGCCGGTGTTTGTTTTTCATGGATACGGCCGCAGCCACAGTTGAAATGAAAATGCTGAGCGCTGCACTACACGCGCCAGAGCTAATGATAATTAAGCCAGACACCTGGTCTTTAATGGGCAAGAGCTGCAGGTAGGTGATAGACTGGGCTAATTGCTGACTTGTCTCCTAATAGAATAGCGTGCGAATGAGAGACGGGGTTGTCCTTAGCGGCCGCTGCGGTTCGGCGGCAGTGGTGCTCGCAGGTGTAACTGGCTTTCGTTCAGACACCTGCCTGCGTTAGGCTGGTGGGGATGTTTCAGGGCTGTGAGGAATCTTGGCAGAGGGTGTTTGAAGTGGAGTGGTTCAACATGCTGCTGAGAGTCCTTCATTAGGAGCAGTTGCTGGGTATGCTGCTTTAAGGAGGGTTGGAATGGTCTTACTGAGTTTCTCTCTCTCTCTCTCTCTCTCTCTCTCTCTCTCTCTCTCTCTCTCTCTCTCTCTCTCTCTCTCATTCTGATTCTCAGACGGGCCCCTGGCTCGATCCCTTCACCAGACCTCGTCCACCTGCCCCCACTCCCACGGCAACCCCGCCCCCTCCGCAGCCCCCTCCCCCTCCTCAGGCCGACTACGTCATCCCCCACCCGGTGCACCCGTTCCACGCGCCCCTGCCCTCCCACGCCCCGAGCCACGCCGTGCCCCCGGCGCCGCCCCCCTCCCTGCCAGCCCACGTGTCGGTGTCGGCCGCCCCGCTGCCCCCAGAGCACCAGCCCCTCCCCCACCACATGCCGCAGCTGGGGCCGTCGGTGCAGCGGCTGCACCAGCACGAGATGCTGCACCGGATGGAGGCCCAGAGGCGCCGCATGCTGCAGCACCCCACGTAAGTGCCGACACCCTCCCCCGGCCTGCTCTCTCTCTCCGCCCGCACGCCCCCTTCTGACCTCTCTCTCTCTCTCTCACTCTCACTCTCTCTCTCACTCTCTCTCTCTCACTCTCTCTCTCTTTCTCTCTCTCTCTCTCTCTTCTCTCTCTCACTCTCACTCTCACTCTCACTCTCTCTCTCTCTCTCTCTCTCTCACTCTCTCTCTCTCTCTTCTCTCTCTCTCTCTCTCTCTCTCACTCTCTCACTCTCTCTATCTCTCTCACTCTCTCTATCTCTCTCTCTTTCTCTCTCTCTCTCTCTCTCTCTCTGTCCCCGCTCCCAGGAGGGCGCACGAGCGGCCGCCGCCCCACCCGCACAGAATGCACCCCAACTACGGCCACGGCCACCACATACACGTGCCACAGACCATGTCCTCGCACCCGCGCCAGCCCGACCAGAGGACCACCTGGTCAGTACATCAAGCACGAGCCTTTACTGTTCATGCATTTCTGAGCTTATGTATTGTTAGACCACTAAGGTAGTTGCGACGTTAGCATAATCTGCTCAGCGGTGTAACGGTAGTGTTTGTGTGTGCGCGCCGTTCTCCTCACAGGGAGCTGGGGATTGAGGCCGGAGTGACGGTGGCGCCGTACCCCCCGGGACACCTGCACCCCCACCTGCCCCACTACCACGCCCCCCCGAGGCTGCACCACTTCCCCATCCCCTTCATGGTGAGTCCGCCCGCCGAGCGCTGACATCACGCCAGCACCACCGGCGCTGGACGCTACCACAGGAAATACATTCTGCATTTGCTTAATGATAGGAATGTGCTGTTTATGATTAGTATTTTGATGGGAATGTTTGGGTCTGTGCGAATTCTGCATTTACAGTGAATAGTGGGCCACCTGCAATTTCAAATGCATATTTAAGTAATTCATATGACCATTCAGTATGAATGTTATAGATTCTTCAGTAGTGGTCAGTAAGTGTTGTTGGGAAGTGAGCTGAGGTGAGACTGTATTTTTTTAACCGTTCGCAGCACGGCATGTCGGAAGTGACCTACCCTCACATTCGCTACATCTCATCCAGGATGACTGGATTCGGACGAACCTATGAAGTAAGGCTCTGAGTGCCGGCTTGCTGAGTGGATTGCTTTTAAAGCGATGCTGGTCATTATGTGGCGTGTGTCTCACTCGTGTGATCACCCCCCCCCAGGACCTGCTCCATTTGGAGGAGCGACTGGGGACTGTGAACCGCGGTGCCTCTCAGGGAACCATAGAGAGATGCACTTACCCACACAAGTACAAAAAGGTAGGAGCATGCTCCTGCTGCCTCTGTGTGCATATCTCTGTGTGTGTGTGTGTGTGTGTGTGTGTGTGTGTGTGTGTGTGTGTGTGTGTGTGTGTGTGTGTGCGCACGCTCATCTGTGTGTCTCTCTCAGTGTGTATGTGTCTCTTTCAGTGTGTGTGTGTGTGTGTGTCTCAGTGTGTGTGTGTCTCTCTCAGCGTGTGTATGCGTGCGTGTGCGGCACTCTGTGTGTGACTGTGTATGCGTGCGTGTGTGTGTGTGTGTGTGTGTGTGAGAGAGAGAGAGAGAGACTCTGTGCGCATGTATGTACATACGTGTGCGTGTGTGCGTGCTGATGTGTTGCCTGTGTGTGCAGTCATATGAGTGTGTGAACGTACGTGCGTGTTATGCTAGTGTGTGCACTGGTGCATGTGAGTATGTTAGAGACCAGGCAGCCGCTAAGAGGAGAGAGAGGCATTCACTTCTCCGGTGGGCAGGCCTTTTGGCTGAATAAGACGCCATTCTTGGGCAGAGTTATGGGCGGTTTCCTGTTCCACACAACTATCTGCCAGCCCAGTCAGAAACATGCTTGTTTCTTTTGCAAAGTCTCATGAGTCAAATGAAAATACTTGGTACCTTTGATGAGATCCAAATTTACTTAGTTCCTCAGACAGAGGACTGAAATGCACCAAAATAGCACATTGTGGTTGCATTGGAGCTGTTAAAAAAAGGTCCCACTGGTAAAGTAAATAAAAATGAGAATAGCAGTAGCTTTACCCTCACGATTGAAAATATGGAAAAGAAACATTGCCAGAAAAGTTAACTAGAATCATACGCACCTATTTACAAAAATATGTGCTTAGCCTCTAATTCGGTAAGAAATAATTGAACACATCAGTAGAGAAACAAACTTCTTTTCACATGCAGATATGTTATTGCTGGAGAAAAATGATGGCTATCTTGGCAGAAACATACGCTGCAGCAAATTAAAGGACTGTTTAGGAATGGCCTCTCTCCCTCAGGGCTGACAGTAAGAAACATTTGACAGAAGACATTCTATGTCTCAAGGACAACACTGCTGTTCTGCCCCCACACACACACACACACACACACACACACACACACACACACACACACACACACACACACACACACACACACACACACACACACACACAGTGACATTTTTCATGTTTTAGTATAGAATGTGCGGGTGCTTGTCTGCGCCTGTGGTGTAAACAGTGTTGTGTAACTGTGATGAAATAAGTCAAATAAGTTCTCATAAATGCTCCAAGGGAATCTGTATAAACGACCCCATTCCTGCTCCGACACACCTATCCTAAAGCTTTTGCTCTGAAAATCAATGCGAAGTTTGATTCAGTGAGATGTGAAACTCACTTGTCTTTTTTTTTCCCCCCCTCCCATCTTCCTCCTCTTTTACGAGCAGAGAAAGCTCCACGGCAAGCAGGACGAGGACGAGGGGGCGGAGGAAGACACGGAGGAGAAGTGCACCATCTGTCTGTCCATACTGGAGGAAGGGGAGGACGTCAGGTACATCCCGACAGCAGGGCCCGCGCCGGGGCCGGCCCCTCCCTCACCCCCGCCGCTCGCTGCTACACACACATTTACGCTCTCCACTCCAACACCCCCAGCTGACTAATGCGCACTCCTGGGATTATTCACCAGTAAATCTTAGCGCGTGTTAAAGTCAGGCGTGCATACTGGAGTATTCAAATCAAGTGCTCACGCATTAAAGCACTCCTACACTTCTGAAAATGTGGTTCAAATTCATGATCATTGTTAAAAACTAGCTTCATACAACGGAGAGTTCTAGCCTGTGGTAAGAGGAGATATTTCTGCTGTCTACCGCGTGGTTGAGAACCGGGTGAGTTTGGTCATTCTGACAGGCCAGGTATGTGAAATTATAGCAAGGAGTCCCGTTACCTGACTGCGTGAGGACGGCCTCCCCCTGCACGTTTGAGAAGCGAAGCGTGGAGGTGTTTCGGTACAACTGCCAGTGCGGTGTTAGCGAACAGGGCTTGCAGTGCAGAGGTGACACACCGCAGCTCGATCCGTGACCACGTGCAGCCGAAAGATGCGCGGCAAACTGTCAGCGCCGCCGGAGCGCACGCCCGTCCCCGATTTGTCCCCCGCTGAAACGACCCTCCTTGTTTGGAGAGCACCGCCGAGCCTCCGGAGTTTTGCTGAAGGCGACGGCTTTTGCCTTCTCGCGTAACGCGCCCCCCTCTAATCCAGCTATGAAACCTGTAGACTTTAAATGGCCATTTTGGCAGGTCTGTTGGTGAACTTCCTGGGCTGGCTGTGCTCAGTGCGTTTTTACTGCAGACCATGCTGTTTCTGCATGACATTTTACAGACTTAATGGGTGTTGGCTTTTTGGGGGAAAGCACCTGCTGCAAGAGATGTACTAGTAAAAAATGTCTGCTTGTTTAAACTAAGAAAAGTAAGATAATCTAAACACAACAACCAATACTCAACATGGCACTTGCTGATTGAAAATAATGAAATTCAAAAGTATTTGGAAAATAGATTTTCCTTGAATGTAAATATATTGAATGATGCACACAAAAGCTTTGATTATGTATATATAAATTATATAAATTCATTTAGGATCAAGTTTTATATTTCTTTTTAACAGTCACACTGTTTTTGCGGAGCTGGTAGTGGTTTGAGCTTAACTCTGAACCTTGTTTCGGGGTGTTGGAGCACTTGAGTCTTTAACAGTCAAGCACTCCACCAAAGCAAATGCTTGAAATGTCTGTGTATAAACTGAAAGTATTTGTGGTGAACAAAAAAAGTACAGCAGAGGAAACCTAGATTGTAAAGTGAAAAAATTGATTTTTCATGGTGGTGAGTTCATAAAATACAGTAAGCGCTCAAAAAGCATATGACAAAAAAGGATAAAAATTTCCTCAATATGCAGCCTAGAGCCAGGACTGGCGTTATCTTCTTCAGGCTTTTTTCTATTGCTTTCTGTACTTTTTTATTATTATTCACTTCCTTTCAATAACTGCTGCCCGCCAGTGCTTTAATGTTTATGGTGAAATATACTTGTTAGTTTTAGGCAGGTTTATGCAGCCACTTAAAACATATGGTGAAAAAAGCATTGCTGATTCTGTTACAAACGTGAAGCTGGGTTCTGAAGAAACTACACCGGAAGGATAGCATTTTACAAAAAGCTGAGCTTGTGAGAGCTTGGCACTGCTTTGAAGCTGAAACGATTACCCTCGACAGATGCTGGGGTTCAGCATTTCTGCTCATGTGATCTCGTGGCCTCTGCCTTCTTCTGCCCCCTGGTGTTGTAACAAGGAAGCACGCTTTACTCCAGCAGTGAGATTTGTATGTTAACATGTTCAGTCACAGCTTCCTCCTGACCCTGTGTGTCATCGCTGCTTTTTTGTCCTTTGCTATGTTTTCAGTTGTGCGTTAAGAGGGCTGTGGAATAATGAGACACACACATTGTTCATGTATGTTACTCCATATGTCTGCTAAAGATTTAAGTAAATGAAACTTGTATATGAAAACACGAAACATCATTTAGCATTTACAGCCCCTGAGCTTATAAAACAGATAGAACTGCAACAGTCACACGTTAAAATCCTGCTACACATCTGATGCAGTGTACAGTGGGTTAGGTGTTGTCAACACAGTGATTTACATGTAGTACTTCCCGAGGTCTTCTACTGTCAGTATGGGGGCTGTCGCATGCTGTTGTGTTTTTTTTTTTTTGTCTGTTAAAAACTGCGTGTTCTGACAATGTTTCTCTTTTCATCTCTCTTCTCCCTCAGACGCCTTCCCTGTATGCACCTTTTCCATCAGCTGTGTGTCGACCAGTGGCTCCTCACCAACAAGAAATGCCCCATTTGCAGAGTGGACATAGAAGCGCAGCTGTCTGCAGAGAGTTGATGCTGTTTTTTTCGCAACCCTTTAATTTTTTTTTGTTAGTTTGGGTTTTTTTTTCCCCTTTCATTTTTTTCTTCAGTACTGCGGTCAACCAAAGATGGCATGAATTACCTGCGCAGATTCAAAACGAAAAAGAAAAAAAAAAAAAAAACATGAGCATCGAACCTAGAGTGCCAGCTGTCACATAGTACCAATACTGCTAGAAATGACATCTTCAGTGAAATATTTTAAATTTTATTTGTATTTATGAAGCTTTTTATGTAGCTTTTGTTTCCTTCAGTGTCTTTTTTTTTGCATGGTTCCTTGTAATGCATTTCTTTGCACATATAATGAAACGGTCCTCTCGTGACCTAACAACTTGCAGGCGAGCAGAGCCACTCTAGTAAAGAAGCATTTTTATATATCTATATACATAATGCCTTGCTTTACTGGAATAGAATGTCAACCTCCATTTCTTAACATCGCAGGATTCATTTAAATAATCATTATAATGAATTAGTTCATGTATAGACAATGTGATCAGCCTAGATAAAAGGAAGATTTTTTTGTGAAACAAAATATAAATCAAGACATTCCTTAATTAGGGAAAAGAATATAGAACACAATGAACAGCTGCTGTATTCGTCTGTGTACGCCACCACACAGTATCCACTGAGCGGGAGCTGCCATCAAATATGCATACCCTCCCGCACGATGCACACACTCGTTCGTTCACTGATTTTTCTTCCACCCCTCGTCTCCAACACACACCTTATGCGCTTTCATCTTGTGTGTCTGAGAAAAAAAATATTAATGAATGTCACTTTTCTTTGTCTTGACTGTTCCTTTTTTTTAATGGAGTGAATTGCCGAATTCTGCGGAGGGCACCTGGTATGAGGTCTTAGATACCCAGGTTATTAATACTTCACACCTTCAAGTGGAACTGATGTGGGGAACTGGTCTCTGGGGGGGTCTCAGGACTGCAGATTGCCAGTCTGTAGTGAGAACGTGAATATTGGAAGCTGAGTGTGGCCTGGGCTTCCACGATTTTCTTTCTTTCTTTGTTTCTTTCTTTATTTTTTTGTTTAACTTTATTTCTATGCTCAGACTGCCTGGAATAACACAGCTCTGTGTGATGGTCAGGTCGTCCGATTACTTCTATGAACTTGGCCAGCTACTGTCAGTCTCCCTTTCTCTATGTAACTTTGCGGCAAACATTTCTTTTTGCTGCCATGAAGAATTTAACACTAATATTATTCTCAACTAGCTAAGTTGCATATACTTGCACATCAAAAGGTGAAAGGAATAAGCTGGGAGGTCTGTGAAAATGAGTGTGTTGAGGCCATGTATTTCTGCTCTGGATTGCTGAATTTTGAAAAACTGTAATAATTTTGAATGGAGTGTTGGAATGCAGTACTTATGGCAGGTGTCCATGCATTCATAGACTTAATGGCCCCAGGATGCATTTCTGAGGGATTTATATTAGTTTTAAAATAATGATATTAATAAAGTTAGGTAACTCTTTCCTGTGTCCCATGTGTGTGTATGTGTCTGTCTAATCAAACTACTCTCATTTATAATACTGAAAAACACTGAAAGCTTTGATTAATGCCATAAGAGTCATCTCCAACTCACAGCTTTCTCCAAGCTGGGAATGCATTTATTTGCTGTGAACAATTTTTGCATTAACTACCAGTCCTTTACCTGTAATGATGAATTCTGGTTTGAGTATGATCATACAGAGAAATGTCACATTGTTTCATGTAAGCATCATACAAACATTACACTGGATCAGTGTTATACAGGAGCGAAGTAATGAAATGCATAGTGAATACATGAATTGTTCTGCTTTCAGAAGCACATGACGGTTACTCCACAAAGCTGAAAGGGTTAGACAATGAAATGAATGCAAATAATTTACCATGCAAATGCACTTATCAGGGTGACTTAAAGCGTTATCAGTTTCATATCAGCTGCCAATACCACAGCAAAAAGATATACTGATACTACATTACATGACATTCATTTAGCAGACGCTCTTATCCAGAGCGACTTCCAGTTCCAGAGAACAGAAGTGTATATCCATCTGCGTTACATCAACAGTGTCAGACCAGGCTAACACTCCCAGACCAGAGAGTGTGAGTGCAACACCATTCAAGCTCTAATACAAGCTAACTTTTGCTAACCTGAAACTAGACAGCCTAAGAGGCGTCAAGTACATACCCTATCATATACCACACAGTCACTACATCACAGAATCCATAATACTGCAATACTACAAGTAAATAAGTGGCAAATAATACAAGTAGCAGGTGTTGGGGAGTGGGGATTAAGGTGGAGCTGAGGTGTGGTCTGAAGACGTCGATCTTCAATCGGAAAATGACTGGTGATTCTAATGTCCTCACCCTTGTGGGAAGTTCATGCCACCACTGGGGGACCAGTACAGACAGGTATCATGGCCGAGAGACGTGACCACATCAGGAAGGGACAGTCAGTTCCCCCAAGGTTGCAGAGAATAGTGATCTAGTTGGTACACATGGTGTTAAGACTGATTGAAGGTATGAGGGGGCTGTCCCATTCACTGTCCTATTGACATAAATCAGTACATTAGTTTCACTTGCTTTGATGGATTTTAATTGTATCATTCAATCAGCTGTGATCATAAATATGATAAACCGCATACTTGGTATTATCTCTGGTAGTATTAAGTATTGACAACGTTAACACAACCAAAAGACAACAAGGATCTATAATTCATTACTTACATAATCTGACTTCACACCTCTTGCAAATATAGACGTAAACTATTTGCGCATATAACGACAGGTTTGATCGTCTGTTATTTACTAAGGAGTACTAAGCTCCTTCCTTTATAGATTATAATGGCAACCGTGTCTCAACCACAGACGTTATTATGAATAGCTACATTCAAGTTCATCGTTTTCTGTGATCGGTCGTCTCAGCTTCCGACGAAGCCATTTTCTGAAATAAACTCCTTTTCCCAGAACACCTTTAGGCTTCATCTCGTAGGACCTCACTAATGTCGCGAGAACGAATGGCTGTGTTTAGCCAATTTATTTGTTTAGCTCACGTTTTTAAAGTAGAAAAATACATTAAAATTTCAGGCATATCCTATAGATAACACACCATTTAGAATCCATCATGTTAGAGTGCTATAATGCAGTTATAATATTGAAAATCTTCAGCATATGGTAACAAAAGAACGCGTTGGAGATTCTTCTGGCAACCAATGAAAGGAGTGCATCGTATGAAGCGGTATCCAATGAGAACTACCGGAGCGGTATTTGAATGGTGATCCTGTTGTTATCAGTCACTCTGCGAAGCATTGCGATCAGCTTGAGAGCGAATTTGTGGCGCTGCATGCTAGTGGTTTTTAAACATTTACGGAAGTTGTTTTATTAAAGGGTCTTTTTTTTTTCCCCCAACGATGTCTCTGGCAGTTCGTGGATTTGTAAGTATCTAAAGTAACTAGCTGTAAGATCTCGGGAGTTAAACTAGCTGGCTATATGCTGCTGTTTAAAGCACATTTGGTTGTTAGCCTCAAGACAGTCGGTCAGTTTTGGCTTGATTTGCGATAAAAATGCGGTCGTCGATTCGCAGGCTGTTGGAGTTCGCCTAGTGAGTTCGACACTAACTTAGCAAAAATTATTAGCCATCGTTTATCTACTTTGCATGTTTTGTTTTTTTAAACACGCACGTCGTTTTCTTGCATATTAACTTGAAGGTACAGTTCGTGTGCCGTGATCTCAGGTTATCCGTCCAGGTGCCTGTATTATCAAGATATAATTGTTTTCAGGACTGAATATGTAATAGATGCATCTTGAATTTTTAAGATGGGTCTCCTAGTTGGCCTGCTAGCTAACCGGGTATGGTTTTGCATCTCAAGGTTTGCCTAGCTAACGCCTCGGCCTTAGTCTTGCAGCAAATGGCCTGTTGGTGCTCGCTCGAACAAAGCTAACTTTCTTGCGACATTAAAAAACGTGTAATGTTCTCCGTGCGCAGAACAGAGATGCAGAGAACGCAGCTCCGATGGGCAAGGCCAGGGCGGCCGGGACGAGGAGGCCTGTGCTTGGTGAAATCTCCAACTTGCACAACAAGGCAGGACAAGTCAAGGTATGGTACCTTTCAATTGGCAGCTATAGCTGACCAGTTCCAGCCACCCAAATCATCCCTTTCAAATAAGCTGACTGGCTATACTTATTGAATTGCTATTTTTTTTTCCCAACGGATAGAAAAGCGCAACCTTGAAGACTCAGGCCGCGAAGCCCTCTAAGCCAGCCTCGCAGCAGACACTGCCGGCGGATGCACAGCCCCAGCGCGCTCCGGTCCTACCAGAGATCGTCGTCCCTCCGCAAGATGCCCGGGTTTCCGTCTCCTCCGACGTGTCCATGGGAGAGGAGGAGCTGTGCCAAGCGTTTTCTGAGACCCTTGTGGCTGTGGAAGACATCGATGAAGGCGACGCGGACCTGCCGCAGCTGTGCTCCGAATATGTGAAAGACATCTACGCGTACCTTCGGCAACTCGAGGTGTGCTTGCATGCCGACACGCTACCTAGTTGTGGCATTGTTTGAATGGGGGAAACGGATTGCCAGCTGACGAGAACGTAGTACTTTGGTAACGCTAAGGTTTCTCCGATAGCGTTTGGCAATTTGCGTTACGTTTGTTTAGCAGGCGCTCATATGCACAGTTGCTATCATAGATCATTTTGAGACTGGTTTGTTCTGGGGCTGGGGGAAGGTTCAAAGACCTGTTGAGGTTACCCTGTGCTTAAGGCTTCTTGGCTCAATGTTAATTGTGCACTTCAAATGGTTGTTTGGTAAACTGCAAAACTGATGAAACTGAAGATGTCTGACACCACCTCTCCACAGGTCCAGCAGTCTGTTCGCCCCAAATATATGGAGGGCTATGAGATCAACGAGCGTATGCGTGAACTCCTGGTGGACTGGCTAATCCAGGTGCACTCCAGGTTCCAGCTGCTGCAGGAAACCCTGTACATGACCGTTGCCATCTTGGATCGTTTCCTTCAGGCAAGGCCTGCTCCTGATGTCACTAATTCACCCCTTGTTGTAGGCTGCTCTCTGGAGCCCAGTTTTCTGAAGGCACATCCCCCCTCCAGGTGCAGCCGGTGTCCCGGCGGAAGCTGCAGCTGGTCGGCGTCACCGCGATGCTGATTGCCTCAAAGTACGAGGAAATGTACGCTCCCGAGGTGGGAGACTTCGTCTACATCACCGACAATGCCTTCACCAAGGCCCAGATCCGTGAGATGGAGACAATGATTCTGCGGGAGCTCAACTTCCAGCTGGGGCGCCCCCTCCCGCTGCACTTCCTCAGGAGGGCCTCCAAAGCTGGCAATGTAATTGATTTGGCTTGTTTGCACCTTGTTTTGTGAAGTGGTTTGTTTTGGACTTGAACTGCCCGGAGAAATGCAGCAACTGGCATTGTTGCATTTGCAGTTGTGTTGGGGGGGTGGCAGATTACTGCATGTCTAAAGTGAATTTCCACTGTTACTGGATGCTACCAGATGCTAGGGATGAACTGGTGCTTTCTACACAGGCTGATGCAGAGAAACACACACTGGCCAAATATTTCATGGAGCTGACCCTGATGGACTACAACATGCTGCACTACCACCCCTCTGAAATTGCTGCTGCTGCCCTGTGCCTCTCCCAGCAGGTTCTGGTTGGACAGAAATGGGTATGACCCCTCTTTACACTTTCCCCCTCTGTGTGACCTGCCAAGAACTGGAGTGTGTCTGAGGATAAAAGATCACATGTTAGCCCCTTGCTGTGCTGCACTTCAAGTTGACCTGGCGGTATTGTAGCACACTGGTTATGAGTCCTGCTCCTTACCAAAAGGTTGTTGGCTCGATTTCCCCGCTGGGGCACTGCTGATGAACCCTTGGGCAGGGTACTTGGCCCACAAATCTCACTAAATGCCCGGATGTATAAATGGGTAACGTGTAAACTGAGTGGCTCTGGATAAGGGCATCTGCTAAATGCCAATAATGGCTTGATCTCAATTCTATCTGAAGATGACTCTGGAACTCCAGGTTTTGTCCTGTTAACCAGCGTTTCTTTTCCTCAGTCTGCAACACAGCAGCATTACTCTACCTATGACGAGGACCACCTCAAGCCCATCATGCAGCACATTGCCAAAAACGTAGTCCGGGTCAACGAGGGGCTCACCAAACACGTCGTAAGTGACACCCGCCGATCGCTTCATCTTTGCATCACCTCGCAATGCACCCAATACAGGTGCTGGGTGTTTTGGAAACGCTGATCTGTGCTCAGCTGCAATGTCTCTCTCTACTTCACAGGCCATTAAGAACAAGTACGCGAGCAGCAGGCTCATGAGGATCAGTGCACTCCCCCAGCTGAGGGGGGTGCTCGTCAGGGACATGGCTGCTCCCCTGCTCCCTCACTGAGGCCGTGTCCAGCCGAGTACGGACTCCTCAGCCCCTGCACTTTATTCTTAAACTTAAGATTTCAATCGCCCGTGGGAGACGGCCTGACTTCTGGCCTTTGTAAATATTCTTATGAGCTATTTGTAGAAATAAACTTGGTTTTTTAAAACTGCCTTCAGTTCTGCAAATGTCAGTTTGTGGCTTAATGCAAGTTTGTCTTAAATGCTGCTCACTTGAGTGTTAATTCATTTTCTTTGTTTCTCCTTAAGTGTTAAAGCCAGGTACACTTCTGTTTGTAAACTTTATACCAGTTTGCTTTTAAACTTGTCCTTTTACAGTCCAGTTCATTAAATGCCAAAGAAACCACTCAGCATCTGTTGTATAGTTTTATTTGTCACCATTGTAATAAAGGGTGATGCACCACAGAGGCTAGTGTCAAAGTACCAGGCCTAATTTCAACAATCCTAAGCTGGAGTACATTCCTATACAATCTCTACAGAAATGAATTACAGTACATGAAAATAATGTCCAACTAAAAGACCATATGGACCAGCCATATTTAAAAAAGGCACTTAGCTCAAACCCACTAAGGTCTGATTTAGACTTTCTGAATGTCTTCAGCAGTACTTAAATCATGAGCAAGGCTTGATTGCACTGTAATGAAACATGACCATGTGAGGGTGTTGGTCATATTCATTCCCAGTTCTGACAGCCCTCTAGTCAGTACAAAATTCCTCTATTGTCTATGCCTGCTCATCTCATTTTAGATGAATCCAGTTGCATGTATGGAAAGTGAATCCCATGTACAGTAACTGGTTATGGTTACTTCCACAGTGTTACCCATCTCTGGTTGATTGCCTGAACATGCATAATTATCTGGGCAAGTAGATTATGGCTGAAATGGGGAACTGACATACACTTTGTCAATATGGACTATGAACTAACTACCTTTGACTGTTGCAGGAAAGCACATGACTGCATGCCTCTTGCTCTAACATGACAGTTTCTGTTCAAATCCCAGCTCTACACTAAAATCAATACACAAAAAGCAGAGTAAAAAAGTAACAGTACATGCTTTATTAAAAAAAAAGATTGACACAACTACATATATCTGCCACTTTCAACATTGCACAATGGTGCTTTCCACACACCAACAGGCTATGGCCCTCCTTAATAATGCAAGGCTTTATAACCTATATGAAGGGCTTCCTTGATGGAATTTGGACTGGATTTAATGTCAGCACTACTGCAGGTATGAACAAATGCCCTTCAACAAAGAACCAGCCCTGGCAGTTTACAATGTCAGTCTGCTCAATGGAAAACTGCAGGCAGAAGAGGAACCAACATGGAAGTCATGAGAATAAGGAAAAAAATGGAAAACAAATTCATCATGGTTACCATAGAAAACAACTCTGTTAAAAACCCCTTTGGTCATATCAGCGGCAGACTAGGAGGGGTAATTCCTCCTAAGAGAAGTGCTGAGGATTGCTCCAGTAAGGCAGACTTAACCACTCCAGAAAGTCTTCCATGCCTGTCTGAGCTCTGAGCACTCTTCACAAAAAGTGGAAAAATAAAACACTAGCAGAAAATCGTCGAATCAAGTCTGCAGAAAGAAAATGCACTATAAAATCAGTTTGTTCCCATCATGACAAAATGCCCCCTGAAATTAAATTTAAACACCTATTTAACATTTGGAAAAAAAATGCATCAGTTTTTCCTCATTTCCCATCGTTTGCCAAGTACGTCCTTCACTAAGAATCTGGATCAGCAGGTCTCGACAGGAACGGCCGCCGCAGCTGTTCCAGGCCCTGCTGATAAAGTGCTCGTGAACCACTGACAAAACTCAGCCCAGCGCTCAGCTTCAGTGTCCTTCGTTTGATCGGAATTATTTCAAGGTCACACAGTGAAAGCTGCTGAGAGCAGAACAGTTGCCTTAGGATACAGGTTATACTGTTGTGTTAGTAGTGCCGCTCTTTCTTTCCAATATTCACTGTTCCTCCACCACTTCCAGAATTCAAGATTCCACCAGTTCACGGAGCAGTTGGAAACAACGCAAACTTTCCACTCCCATCACTATGTGCAGATATGAATCACCGTCTCCTAAATCTACACCCAATGTCCTCATAATCACCGGGGTAAAATGATCAATGTACAAAACAGCTCAGAGGTGGACTAAAAAAAATATACCTTTTTCACAGAGTGTGATGTTAAGGAACTGTCAACTTCTGGAGTCAATACTATTTGTAAAATCTGTCTTAGCAGCAAATATTCCCACTGAAAATAGGCTAGGTTGGAATAATATAAAAACTACCAGTTAATCTTAAAGTATCAGAGAATTTGTGAGTCTATAAAAGAGCCTACCTTCCAGAACTTAAAATAACTTTCTTCAAAAACAAGATATACAGTGGCAAAAAAACAACAAAAAAATAAAAACCTCCTGGTTCCACATGTGATGCATACCTCATCTCTTCAAATAAACCAACTCACCTTTAATATATTTCTAAGGTGAAAAGAAACAAAACAAGAACAAAAAAACAAAGTAAGCTATAAATACAATAAATAGTTTTGTTCAGTGCTCACAGGGATTGTGTAGCTATCATCAGCCCTGGAGAATAGTCTCTGGTCTCCTTTGGGTCCTCGCATAACATGCCTGGCTCTCTTCTGGTTAGGTCTGGCACAGCAGGAAGTAGCACCATGGACCCATGTGCTGTGTGGGCATGGAGGAACGCTCTCCCTCTGTCTGATTGGCTGCTCTCTGCTCCTGCCTTTGGGAGGCTCCGTCATGGCACATGCGTTTCTCCGGGTGGTCGCCGAGCAGCAGCGGGTCTAGATCTTGCTCACGTAGTTGTTGGGGAAGAGGCCTTGTTTCCCCCGCAATCTCCCGGTCCACCAACCTGAGGCGTCTGCCAGAGAGAGACACAGACGGTCAGCCTTTTTCCCTCACGGGCAGACAAACAGCTGAGAGTGGCTTTCACCTCATAGTTATCTGGTGTTTGGATGTTGCGGTATTAGAGTCTGTTACCACTGCTGTGTAGAAGGTGTATCTGGGAGGTCAGAGGCAGAGGCCCTAAGATGGCCATCTACATTACATTACACTATTGTCATTTAGCAGACCTCTTGTCCAGAGTGACTTACATAGGTTAAAATTTTACATGATATCCATTTATGCAACTGGATATCTACTGAGGTAATTGTGGATTAAGTACCTTGCTAATGGGTACAGCAGCAGTGTTTCAGGGAAGGAAACCAGCAGCCTCTTAGTTATGAGCCCTGCTCCTTTCCACTATGCTATACTGCCACCCCGGCCCTCTAGCTAGCCATCTACCTGGCTGACTGGTGACGTTTAAAGCCCCGGCATCTCGCTTACCTTCCTTGATGATGTCAATGATGTCGTCCGCGTTGAAGCTGAGCTCGTCGGTGTCCTGTGCGTCGTAGGCGTACAGGGCCTTGCACTGGGGGACCTGTGGCTTTGGCTTGGGGGTGGGCTTGGGCCTGCCTCCTCCGGGGGTGGGCCTGCTGACCGACTGTCTGTGAGCTCTGAGGGGAGGAGAGAGAGACAGCAGGCCACTCAGTGCACTGTCCTTCACCACACCTCTTTCATTAGTCTGGGCTGCTGTTCTACCGGGCAGCTACAACACCGGGGTTAGGGGTTAGGACAGCGTTGTGATGGTTGCGCTACTCAGAAAAAGACTGTGGAAAAAACAGTGAAAGCTGTGGTGCTGGTCTATGGTAGATAGATCTGAACTGCCTTGGCGATTCATATCCCATCACCAGCGCCACTTAAATTCCATTTTGCTTTGCGTGTTTTCTTTTTCAATGGATGTGTTCAAAGCAATTCCAGATCTCATCTAAAAATGGCGTTAGTTATGACACCATCCACCAGATGGCGCTGCACCCCAAGAAATCCTTAACCACAATGAGACGTGAATAGAATTGTGTCTTCTTAAAAAATAAAGGCAATTTTAGTTTTTAAGAGGAGTTTAAAATACCCTGAAAGTAACGTTCGTTAGAGTACAGAGAATCACACACAAGTTTACTATTGTGGGTGGGATAAAAACTACACACGGAATCTCCAACCACCAAGAAGCAAACACCCAAACCAAAGAAATCACCACAAGAATTGCCAATTTTATATTTCCAATTGTCTCAAACTCAGGGATATGCATTTTGCCACCAGATTCGACAGGAGATTGTTTGTCTACAGGAACAGAACAGTGAAACAATTCTAACAGCTGACAGCCCAGCATTTTGGAGGCAATCTGACACTCTGACACTCCAAAAAAAGGTTGACATGGCAGGAGGTCTAACTTGTGATAAGGTTTTCACATGTGGGTAGGGCAGTTCTTGCTTGGAGCCTTATATGGAAGCTTGAACTCGCAAGAACACTTAACAGCTGTAACAATGCCATTTTCATTGTCTCAAGAGACTGGCAGGGCTAAACTGGGCATGATTTTTTTCCCCCCATTTCTTTATGAGGCCTGCGTTTTCCTCCCTAATTAGAGGGCAGGCTAAAGCCATTCTGCCAACTCTTCTGTGAGCTGTTAGACAAGCAGAATGGGAGAGAGAAAAATCAAGAGCTGCTACCGGAGAGGAAGAGGGAGCGACAGAGAGAGAGCATAGACATGCCAGCGAGCTGCACCACGGCTAGGGTCTAAAACCACCACCCAACACGGCAGCCACACTCAGAGAGACTCACATTCCTCCGTTTGAAGTCGGGGGTCCGCTTCTGTTACTATAAAGGAACACAACCCGATTACACTCACTGGTTAGCACACAGCCTGTGACCACAGTGACGTTTATCTAGAGGGCTTTTTTTTATATAATGTGAGGTAACTGTCCTCCACAGGCAAACACAGCGAATTGCGCAGATATCCTCTGGTAAATCGGCCTCATTTCAGAAACACCGGCCCAGGGGAGGTGCTCCGCTGTCTGGAGAAACTATTTAGTGTTGAGCAGTTTCTCCAGACAACGGAATGGATGGATCTGTACTTGTGCACTGTTGCAAATATAGTGATATGAACCAGATGCATGTCTTTGTCTGTGTGCATGTGTGTGTGTGTGTGTGTGTGTGTGTGTGTGTGTGTGTCTCCCCCATATGTATGATTTGGCATGACTGGGAACTTACTGTGCTGAGGCGTGTGTGTGTGTGTACACATGTCTGTCTGTGTGTAGTGTAAGGTTATTGCTGACTTGCTGTGTGTGTGTGTGTGTGTGTGTGTGTGTGTGTGTGTGTGTGTGTGTGTGTTCGTTAAGGTGACGTCCCCGCCGTTAATGTGTGACGCAGCGGGCGTCCTGCACTCACCCAGCAGCACCCTGGTCTGGGACTTTGAGGCAGTCCAGGTTGGGCTGCGGCCTGCTGCCCCTGTCCTTGGACTGGCTGGCGCTGAGGGCCGGAGGCAGGAAGGGGCGGTTCGCGCTGCCCGATGGTGGCCTCTGATTGGCATGCTGCTGTGAGGCGTTCCTCTGGTTGGCAGTGTGATTGGTGTTTTTCAGCCCCCCATTCTGGTGGGCAACTGCTCCAGAGTGCAACAATCAAAGAGGTCCAATTAAAACCACTGATCAAACTGCTCTGAAAGTAAGTTCCCCTTCTATAACACCTCTCTCTCAATGTATCAAAATTAAAAACTAAACCTTAAGTTGATAAATCTGAGGTATTACAAGGAGTCCTATGCTATAATACTCGCAAGTGTTTCACTACAGGAGGCAATGTCACCTGACCCGGGAATACATCAATCAAAACCCCATGTGAAAGAAGATTTGGTGATTTTTTTGTCACCTGGAGGTCCGGGGGCGGCCCTGGATGGGTAGTGCTGGTGGGTTCTGGACTGGCTCGAGCGGGTCTGAGCAACGTTCTTTTTGGTGGGGCCTAGAAGATGGAGAGAAGAGTGAGAGTTCACAGCTTTAAAGCAGCTTCCCACAAACAGTCTCCTCATTCCCCAAAAAACAGAAGTGCCCAAAATTCTCGAGAAGCACTTCCTCCTCTGGCGAGCAGCTCTACATGTGTTTATAGCTAGTGCATCGGTTGTCTAAATAAATAACGAATAAATTTCCTCCACAGAAATAGACTTTTACAAAAATGTGAGTAACAGAAATTCATCAGAAAAAGAATGAGGACAAGAGAAAGGAATGCTAGACAGGGAAGGTCAGAGGCAGGGACTCTACAAGGAGAGAGCAGGACATAGGGACTCTACAGAGAGCAGGTGAGAGATCTCAACATTCGGGGTGATGGTCCGTTTGACTTACGCGTGTTCTTCGGCAGGCCGGGGCCAATGCTGACCTGCAGCATCTTGCTGGAGGGGCGCAATATGGCCTCGTCACCCTGGCCGGGGACAAACTGCACCTGCCGGGAGCCGCCGGCGCTCCAGGGACCCCAGCTCTCCTTCTTCAGCTTCAGATCAAGCCTGAATGGATGGATGAGCCCAAAACAGACA